>CAXIVR010000013.1:80718426-81073426 GCA_964035755.1 Teleogryllus oceanicus | reverse complement strand
ATGAATGAGTAAATGCATGAATGAGTAAATGCATGAATGAGTAAATGCATGAATGAGTAAATGCGTAAATGCATGAATGAGTAAATGCATGAATGAGTAAATGATTGAATGAGTCAGAGTGAGTGAATGAATGAAAGTGAGTGAGTGAGTGGGTGTGGGCGTACCAGCGCTGGGGCTCCGAAGCCCTGCGTGGCGTAGGGCTGTCCGCCGTGCACGTCGCCCGCGTAGGTGGTGACGGTGCCGCCTGCCACCGCCGGGTCGCCCCCGTCGCCCGCGTAGCGCTGCTCCTCGGCCGCCTCGCCCTCCGCGCCCTGCATGCCCTCGAACACCTGCGCAACGCGCCCACACACTCAGCCACACACTAATAGGCTGTTGCCCACGGACACCTGAGCAACGCGGCCACACACTCAGCCACACACTAATAGGCTGTTGCCCTCGGACACCTGCGCAAGGCGACCACACACTCAGCCACACACTAATAGGCTGTTGCCCTCGGACACCTGCGCAAGGCGACCACACACTCAGCCACACACTAGTAGGTTGTTGCCCTCGGACACCTGAGCAACGCGGCCACACACTCAGCCACACACAAGTCGGCTATTGCCCTCCGACACCTGAGCAACGCGGTCACACGTTTAACATATTGAGGGACCAGTGCACACGCTGATAGGTTGTCGCCCTCCAACATCTGCTATACATCTAATAGTCTGAGGGACTAGTACTTTATGAAACGATGATGTATTAATACCCGTTATATCAAGTTTCATACAGTACTTTTTATACGACTTATATTAAATTTTATGTTAAATTTTTATGTTGAATCGTTTCGTGGCAGTTGACATGCAGAATTAAGCCAAGGCCAGTGGATAGCTCCCTACCTGTTGCAGGTGACTTTGGTTTACCACGCTAGTCAAACAGGGTCAAAATGAAATTATGATTCAATTTATTTTAAATAATATTCCACGTAAAAAGTTACTAATAGTAAAAGAAATTAAGACGAACAAATATAATATAATATTAAATGCAATTTTAATGTTCACAATCGAATAAAAAATATACTAGAACTCTTCTCAATGATTAATTAAGTGACAATACTTGGTTTGTAAACTTCACTGTGATTGGTCAAGAACCTGCATCATAATGAAATCTGTATCGTAATGAGTATCATTATGCCTCGGGTTGCAACCATCAAGTCACAGAATTACACAATGGGAGTAAAAAACAATACATGCTATCGCCGCCGAACATCCACACCACACGACCACACATGTAACACATAGAGGAATCTACGCGCACTCACTTTGGATCACACACACACACTCCCCGAAGAAAAATCTTTGGTGCACTTCTGAATGCAGTTGACGACGTGATCGAGGGCCGTACCCACCAAGGCGCGCGTTGCCCTGAAGAAGGCCTTACCTCGCGAAAGACGGACTCCTCCGCCTGGCCGTGGTCGTCGCCCTGAAGAAGGCCTTACCTTGCGAATGACGGCTCCTCCGCCTGGCCGTGGTCGTCGCCTTGGCGTAGTAGCCGCCAAGTTGCCGTGCGAGGGCAGCGCGGGCGCGTCCACCTCGTACGTCCGCTTGGCGGCGCCACCGCCGAACGGGTACATGATGAGGCCGGCTAGCCCCGCGGTGATTGCCAGGCCCAGAAGGCCCACGCCGAACGAAGGCATCACCTGCCGCACGCGACACAAGGGGGGCTCACTCACTGCGGTCCGATTTACGCTTCAGTAGGCGCGTGGATTACTATTGTAATCCAGTCGAATTCATTCTTTGTTTACGTGATGGATAGTGGTGAGAACGTTTTGAGAGATTTGTTGGGAGAATTGATGTTTGTCAAAGATGATGTATACGATTTCAGACGCGATTTCAGACGTGATTTCAGACGCGATTTCAGACGCGATTTCAGACGCGATTTCAGACGCGATTTAGACGCGATTTAGACGCGATTGGAGACGCGATTGGAGACGCGATTGGAGACGCGATTGGAGACGCGATTGGAGACGCGATTGTGAGACGTGATGTGAGACGTGATGTGAGACGTGATGTGAGACGCGATGTGAGACGTGATGTGAGTCGTGATGTGAGTCGTGATGTGATCGTGATGTGAGTCGTGATGTGAGACGTGATGTGAGACGTGATGTGAGCGTGATGTGAGAGTGATGTGAGACGCGATGTGTGACGTGATGGACTGAGACGTGATGGGACGGAGGGCGTAGCGGGGTGATGCGCGTGGTGAGCGGCCGGTCCTTGGCGTGGGCGGGGCGGGTGCCGTTGGCGGGGGCGGCGTCGCCGTCGTCCGCCTGCTCGCCCACCTTGCTCTCGGCCAGCGCCGTGCCGTTGGCGTTGGCGGCGCTGGGCCGGTTCTTGCGCCGCTTGTTCTTGTTCTTCTTCTTCTTGCCGCCGCCGCCGCTGCCCGGCCGCCGCGTGCGCCGCGTCGCCGTCTCCGTCTTCGATTCGGACGCCTCCTCCCCTGCCAACGCATGACGCGAAATAATTCAAATGGTCGTGGCTTCCGTGAACATACAACGGTTTAGGTCGTATAACGATTTGTAGGTTCAAAGCCGATCGAACCGTGGATTTATTTAAAACCCTTCGAGGCCGGGGGGGACAACCGGCCCTTTAAAAAAAAAAAAAGCCTAAAAGAAGCATCAAACCCGATAGAAACCGTGGATTTTTAATACTTTGTACGATTTTATTCGGAAAGAAGTAAAGCGGTTGTCCCATGCTGTAGATTTACGCATGTAAAAAAGTACGACTTTATTCGGAAAGGAAGTAAAGCCGGTTGTCCCATGCTGTAGATTTACAGCATGTAAAAGATCAAGCCTAAAAGACGCATCAAACCGGATCAAAGCCGTGAATTTTTAAGGGAAACTTTGTTCGCCTTCATTTGGAAAGGAAGTAAAACCGGCTGTCTCATATTGTAGATTTACTGCATGTAAAAGATTAAGTCTAAAAGAAGTCTCTGAGCTAAATTCAAAATTGCCAGTTTCGTCACCCGCGTAATACATTCTTTGAAATTATGCGAATGAATTTTAGAAAAATGACTTCAGGTTTCCTTCAGTGTCGGAGAAGGAGCTCTAATGCACAACAATGTCACCGTAATTTTCATCCACAAAAATGAGAGGGGCATGAACGGGATAGGAGGCCTACATTCGAGAAAGTACGGTATATCTCATTGCCCCCTTCGAATGTTCAAATTAAGAATGTTAAAATGGCACCTATGTTAAAAACGGACCAAATTAAACGTTTTATTTAAAAGTGACAAGTGACAAGTGAAAAGGAAATTCTTGTATGTTGCGTTTGGTAAACTTTTAATATGTTAACTAAACAGACATGAATATGAAAATAAGGCTTGAAGTTGCTAACAACAATAATTTTTTAAGTATCAAATGAAAAGATTTTTTTTAGTTTTTTTAAGGTCGCATCAACATATAGGTCATTAGCAACCACTATTGGAGTTAATGTTATGGTGATTGTGAAGATGAACGATATGGTGATAAGGGGTGAAAGGATGAACAATAAATACAACCACGCCAGGCGTGAGTGGAACCCGCGACCCATTGTTCCGAGATCACTTCGACACAACTGCCATAGCGATCTCGGGCACCGGTTCGGCGATAAGTACAACATTGTGCGTTGCATTTGGTGAATGCGTTGAGTGTGCTGTGGCTCACCGTCTGTGTCGGTGGGTTCGGTGGGTGTGGGCAGGGCGGTGGCCCCCTCGTCTTCCAGCGGCGCCGCCGTGGTGGTGGTGGTGGTTGTGGTGGTCGTGGTGGTGTGGAGGGGGTGGTGGTCCTGTGGAGGGTGCTGGGCGGTTTCCGCGTCATGGCGGGGGCGAGCGGCGCGTCGTACGTAGAGGCGTTCTTCTTGGCGGTGGGGGTCGGGGTGGTGGGTGAAGGCTTTGGTGTGGGAGTGGTTGTGGTGGTGGTGGAGGTGGTAGGAGCTGGGGTGGAAGCGTGGCTGCCGCTTAGCAGCACCCACGTGGAGAGACCTTCCTCATGGGGTTTGCCGGTGGAGGCGGAAGGGGCGCGCCGGGTGAGGACTTCCTCTGCCCTCTCCAGCTCGTCCTCCTCCAAGATGACTGGCACCGCCACGCCCTGGCCCTGTGCCTGTCCAGCACGGTGCTCCTGAAGCATAAATCCCATCTGTACAGTCCGCCCCGTACTCTTTCGTTAGCTTCCATTCTTAACTTTATTGTTTTGACTACTTTTCCTCCACAAAGACAGAGCTTAGATAACAAATAATATCAATAACTATTTTGTTCATTTATGGCGGTTGAGACCATTATTTGGCTCATCCCTTCTGTTACCGAAGGCCCCACGTTGGGCGCCAATGCCTACCTGTTGATGCCTGAGCTTCGGCGGTGTTCGCCTCTTTCGTTCGTTCTTAACTTTATTGGTTTGACTAGTTTTCCTCTATAAAGACAGAGCTTAGATAACAAATAATATCAATAACTATTTTGTTCATTTATGGCGGTTGAGACCATTATTTGGCTCATCCCTTCTGTTTCCGAAGGCCCACGTTGGGCGCCAATGCCTACCTGTTGATGCCTGAGCTTCGGCGGTGTTCGCCTCTTTCGTTCGTTCTTAACTTTATTGGTTTGACTAGTTTTCCTCTATAAAGACAGAGCTTAGATAACAAATAATATCAATAACTATTTTGTTCATTTATGGCGGTTGAGACCATTGTTTGGCTCATCCCTTCTGTTACCGAAGGCCCCACGTTGGGCGCCAATGCATACCTGTTGATGCCTGAGCTTCGGCGGAGTTCGCCTCTTTCGTTCGTTCTTAACTTTATTGGTTTGACTAGTTTTCCTCTATAAAGACAGAGCTTAGATAACAAATAATATCAATAACTATTTTGTTCATTTATGGCGGTTGAGACCATTATTTGGCTCATCCCTTCTGTTTCCGAAGGCCCCACGTTGGGCGCCAATGCCTACCTGTTGATGCCTGAGCTTCGGCGGTGTTCGCCTCTTTCGTTCGTTCTTAACTTTATTGGTTTGACTAGTTTTCCTCTATAAAGACAGAGCTTAGATAACAAATAATATCAATAACTATTTTGTTCATTTATGGCGGTTGAGACCATTGTTTGGCTCATCCCTTCTGTTACCGAAGGCCCCACGTTGGGCGCCAATGCATACCTGTTGATGCCTGAGCTTCGGCGGAGTTCGTACATCCTCGGCCGCCGTCAGCAGCTGTGACGTCACGCGGTGGATGGCGGCGCCCAGCTGCGCCTCGGCCGCCTTGGTGGTGGCGTAGGTGGCGGCGGCGACGGTGGTGGTGGTGGTGGCGGCGGAGGAGGAGGAGGGGGGGGGCCGCGCGGCGGTGGGGGGGGGGGGGCGGAGGTGGAGCGCTGGGTGGCGGCGGTGGAGGTGCCGGCGGCGGTGGAGGCGGAGGATGGCGGTTTCACGTCCACCCGTCCGCTGCGGTTGCTGTCCTCCACGCGAACCCTGCCACACGACAATGCGTTACACTTCCAACCACGTGGAGATATCAAGAGATTTCCTCGAGTGGTCAATTCATAGGTGTCTCAGACTAAATGTCACAAAATGTTACTTCTACGGTATGTAGGCGGGCCACCTTGTCCCAATTAACGTGAATACGGCTTCATAATTCGTTATTCGGCGAGTAGCGAGCAACCACTCGCCGAATCCCGAGAAATTTGGATGGATTGCTTGCTCTTTACCGAGCGCCAAACATTCGGTGCTCGCCTTACGGCGGCTCCTCACATTCGGTATTCGGTGAGTAGCGAGCAACCGCTCGCCGAATCCCGAGAAATTTGGATGGATTGCTTGCTCTTTACCGAGCGCCAAACATTCGGTGCTCGCCTTACGGCGGCTCCTCACTTTCGGTATTCGGTGAGTAACGAGCAACCGCTCGCGAATCCCGAGAAATTTGGATGGGTTGCTTGCTCTTTGCCAGCGCCAAACATTCGGTGCTCGCCTTACGGCGGCTCCTCCATTCGGTATTCGGGAGTAGCGAGCAACCGCTCGCCGAATCCCGAGAAATTTGGATGGGTTGCTTGCTCTTTGCCGAGCGCCAAACATTCGGTGCTCGCCTTACGGCGGCTCCTCACATTCGGTATTCGGAGAGTAGCGAGCAAACCGCTCGCCGAATCCCGAGGAGTGTGGATGGATTGCTTGGTACTGGCCAACTTGTGACGAATGTTCGGTACTCGCTCTGCACACCGCGTATCGGTCAAAAGAAGCGAACATTCACCGAGCAGAACATTCAACTTCTCGGGATCGGCGAGCGATTGTTCGCTGCCCTGTACATGCCGAATGTGTGGGACCCACATTGAAACGGGAGCGAAGAGCCTCTGATTGATAGGGAAACGCATTTTGCAGTTTGGCAGGAACATGTTCTGAACGAAGCACGGCTACGAGGATTACCTAGGGTTTGCGACCCGTAGTAACATGGTAGTTATTCGATTTCATTTAATTTAATAATAAAAAAAAAACCATGTAATGTGAGGGGGAGATGTTAAGATGTTAAATAAAAAGTATGTTTTGTCAGTCAGTTTCCGTATTTGAAGAGTTGCGAAGTTACAAAGTTATTCATTTTGTTTTCAATTAGGTACTAATTGGAACTATTTTAATGTTTTCTTGAACCTTTCATTGTTGTTAGAGGTGATAAAAACAAATGTTTCTTGTTCCGGTTGTCTCGATTGACCTACATGATTTCTATGATTGGTGGAAGGTACGTAACTTTTGAATTCTGAACTATGGAAATTTGTTAAATGTGTGAACTGAGTAGTATTGGATTCCAATGTTCTTTTCTCAAAATTGGAGAGCAGAAATAACTATTAACAAGTTCATTACTGAACTCCACTTGTAAGAAGTCTCGTCAGTAGGGAAAATCAGAAATTGTTATTTGAAACAACTGAGTCCATTAATTTATTGCAGGAAGAAAATCTTTACCTTTTGTCTGAGGTAATTCATATAAACATTTAATTGTCGTTGGTAATTGTAGAATAATTGTCTCAAGCCTAAGGGATAGTGCAGATTTGGAATAAAGTGCTGAAAAATGTAATGTTATTAAATAATGGGCAATGAAAAAATTAAAGAACTCGTTCCATTGCATGTTCAAAATATATCTGTTGTGAAGAATTTAATCACACCGTTTCCTCCATTCTCCATGAGTGGTTCATCGCCTTTTAAGAATAGAAATGGATTGGAAATTCTTTGCCGAGACAGTGAATCAATTGCAACTCTATCTCCGCAATTCTTTGTGGGGTCATCAAGACTTCATCGCTAAGAGGTTGCAATAGATTTGCCAACTTATTTCTTGCGCAACATACGTGTTAATTATTTGTAAATGATCGTTCAGAACGGTGAATTGTCAAAAACTTGCTCATGTTCTCGGAGTGAATGCCTTAAACTCGATTTCTGACAGTATTCCTTCTTACGAGGATCATTATCGCAAAATACTCGTAACTCACCCTTTCCTATATTTTCGAGAAAAAAATTCCCTTCCTGCAGTTGTACTCCTTTTCTGTGAACTTTACCAGTGATGATTTGGATTGTTGGCAGTGTTGGCTATATTTTAATAGGGGGACTAACTAAAATCAGTTTAGAAAAACCTGAACATTTCGAATTTTCAAGTTCATTTGTTTCCCTTTAGTTTTTCAAGAGATCACTATGTCGTTGTTTTACTTATTGGATTAAACATGCAATAAGAATGTTCTACAAAAATTGGACTTCGATTTCCATGGGCGGTAATTCATGCATTCTGCCCACTCCAATTTCATGCTATACTTTCACCGACATCCACCTTATTCCAAGTCCCACCAAGGAAAATATTGCCCTTATCCACTTTGAGAAAAAGTAACTTACTACAAATTAGGGAAAGAAGGCAGAGTTTATTTGGCACGCTTACGGTATGACCGAACAAGACTTCAAGATGAAGTGAAGCGCGGAACTAAAATTATCGTGTGTGGTTTAAATTCCTGAGTCGCGAAGCGACAAAAATTGAAACGATTCTGAAACTTTATCGCCAACAAAATCACATGAACATAAATAATAGATGCTAAACCGTACTCAGTCCTTTTCTAAACTGACATTCGAAATGGCATTGCAATTTCAAACGGATAGGATAATAAATCCAAGGAAAGATTCCGAAAGATGCTCATCAAATGATCACATTTCCACCATACCCTTCACGATATCTTACCTTCATTGGTGTATATGTGTGTGGGGACAAATTGCCATCCGAACGATGACTACATTTACTTTTCTTTCTAATGTGATTGCCTAGTAAGGCGCTATGAATACCACGGTGCATTGTGTCCAGTGATTATTCCCAGTGTTTCAAGCAAACTCATAAAGTGAAATCTCTGTCTAATTAATAATATTTTTTTCATCTCATGCATTAGCTATTCCTAGGAAACAACACAGTCACCATCACCGGGAATGGATTACTCACCTCACCGACTCAGCACTCACTAAGCAGGATTGAAGTAGAAGCGGTTATCAGGAGGATCTTCGTTAGTTGCTGCCACTCGTCTTTGTTAGTCACCAAGGGATAGGATCTGATATTCTTTTGTAATAGGTGTTTGTAGAATGAAGCACACGTTTTATCGAGATAAAAATTATATTTTAACTGTGTTTAATTTAGTTTTAAAAGCTCAATTTAATAGGCTGATTTATTTCTTTAGATCCGTCAACAGGATTAATAAGGTCTCAACGTAATTTAAGGTTGTTGCCATGAAATCGTATCTTGAGAGTCGTGCGAAAGTTAGAGCCCAAATCATATCTTAAACACCTGGTGTTTTGACATTTTTGTTCTGGCAATTATGTTAATCTACCTCAGAAGGAAAGAAAAGATTAAATGAGGTTTTTTATTTCAATTTGCAATGGGAAATTCGCAAATTCAAGCATTGCTCAAAAAATATATTTTAATAAAAACAATTATCTCGGAAATTGCTAGATATTAGGAATTCAAAACTTGTAAATTTATTTATTTATTTATTTATTTGCGTCAAAAAAACAGTTAAAAACTGCGTATGAATGTAATAAAACCATTTTCAAGGGTAAACAAGTTCAAAATTTTGCAAATTTTGAATTTTTGAAAGGGAGAAAAAAAAACAACAAAAAACTCCCATGTAATAAAACCTATTTTCAAGGATAAACAAGCAATAAATTTTGAATTTTGAATTTTGAAAGGGAGAAAAAACAAAAAACTCCCATGTAATAAAATCCATTTTCAAGGATAAATAAGCAATAAATTTTGAATTTTGAAAACTAAAAAAAAATTCATAAAAACTAATCATTCAAAGAGAGAATAAATAAAATTACTTTCATGATCTTTCATTATGACTGAAAATTGAAACGATAGTCAATTGGAGAACAGTCATTAAACGACTTCACTAAAATTGAATTTCTCTTTTCACTTTTAATAATTGGTAATAGTTTTTTTCATATTTCTCACATTTTACTTAAAAATAAATGATAATTAAAATGCGTTTCATTTAGATGAGGAATGTTAAGGATTGAGGAAGAATAGATCATTAATTGGTGTTAGTGAACACAAATCAAGGACAAGTTAGTAATACAGTATATTTTGGTTATTTGTTAATACATTATTTAACATACATGTAAGTAAACACAAACGAAAAATTACAGTTTTCCGACATTCTGAAACAGTTCCTAAATTTGAAATTCGATTTCTAAATTTTTTTATATATCACAATAGTAATATGTCTCATTCAAAAGTATAATATTGTCATAAGAATAATATTGCCATAAGAATAATATCAAAAGAATATTATTAAATTGCCAAGTGATAATAAAATATAAGAATATGACTATCTCAGCAGTATCCGAGATCCAGAAATATATCCGAACGACATTCCTATAAAGTCTGGCATGTTTTTAACTGATTCGAGCTTTAACTTGTTGACACTGACGCATTCCTCATCAAGAACAAAAAAATCTATCTTTGTATCACAATAATTGAATCTCAAAATCAGGTAACAGTTTCAGAAACGAAAAAAAAAACATGATGAGAGATAACGTAAGTTAAAGAAAGTTAGTGAAGCTTAAATCTAGAGGAGAGAGGGGGATTGTATAAATGTCGCCATTATGGTTTTGTTTATTACTTCTTCCGTTTGCCAAGTCACGACTCGATTGTAATAATATTATTTTTCAGAAAATTATTCACCCGTAAAAATGTAATGTAGGTAATTGCGTGAAGTGTAGTGCAGGCTAGCAGACGATTGTTTCAAAGGTTCTAAAACGCATGTGGTTCGCCGAAGATTGGTCTGTGAAATGTATTCCTAGGGCTGGATTGATTGATTTTTTCGTGTTTCCGGGCGCGTCAACTTCTTCGGTCATTAGTCCCGTTAGTGTATTGCATGTTCTTTTTCCTCGGGAGATGGCGGTGATCTTCCCCCACTGGATGGCGAGATCCGGCGCCGACCTACCGTCGGCTAGTGGGGTTTCCCCCTAACCAGGACTCTCCCACCAGCGGGGCACCGCCCCAGTCCGGACAATCTCTAAGCTCCCGACCGGTCTCCCGGAATATGTGGTAGTGTGGTGCATGTTAGTGTGTGTGTGTGTAAGAGGAGAGGATAGGACAAGGAAGGGGAAGGACAGATCGCGCGCGGTCCGTGGCCCGCTTGTTAGGGTACTGCTCCGGCATTCGCCTGGTGTTGATCGGCGAAACCACGGAAAACTGCCGATCAGAGCAGCCGGCCGCTAGAATTCTCCTCCAGACAGCGACTGAATTCGACCTAGCTGGAACGCTAGTGTCGAAAATCCTGCCGCCGTCGGGACTTGAACCTAGAACCTCCCGGACAGAGGCGCTGCAGTGACATCAGTTGATCCTAGGGCTGGAGCATCATCTGTTATTGCCGCCAAGTGCCAGAAGGTGGTTATGGATAGTTTTCACGATTTCCACGGTTTCAATATCGTTTATAAAAATAATATTGTAAGAATGGCTACAAATCATGCCGAAAATCAGATGAGAGTATGTATGAGTGTAAATTAAGTCATCAAACCGACGTAAATAGACTGGCTATAATACTGAATATCAAAAAACTCCTATTATTTAATTTCATCAAGCCTTTAATTACATTCGCAATGTACTAAATTGTAATCCTAGAACAAGTCGTGTAAATCAGTTTTCTTAAAAAAGGAAATTTTAAAGTGTTCTTTTCTTGCATTACATAAATACTTCGTTATTGGGCGAATATTCTCCAGTTGTCTGAATCATAGTAATAATAGGGAGTAAAATGGCTTGAACACGAGTTCGCCAACGTGTCTCAAATGAATGTAAATCATTTCTAATATTTCTCAGCCACCCTACTCCCCCTCCCCAAATTAGTTTGGCATCAACGAGCGTACAAAATCGCTTGCATTCGCTTGCATGAACAAGGAAAATAAATTTCCCTCTGTGACATTTTACAAACGGAAGTCTGTATTCTACAATAGTTTGAAATGGCTGTTGAGTTCAAACGCTTTGTAGACAATTTGTACAAACAACAAAGTTTAATTGTGGATATGGCGGACCTTAATATTTAAATTACATTCGATTTGGACCGGTTTCTCACGACGGAGATAAACGCTATTTGTTTCTCCTTCTTTTCTTTAGATTTTACATTACAAATATATTTGTAAAAAAATGAAAATCGGTTGATTGTGTTTATTTCCATTTTTATTCGCCTTTTTCAAAACAAGGAAAAAGCGAATAAAAACAATGTGAACAAACAGAATTAACCGATTTTCAAAACACGTTTACAAATATTTTCGTAATGAAATATATTGAGAAAAGAAGAAATAGTTTAAAAATCAGTTAATTCTGTTTATTTTCATTGTTTTTATTCGCTTTTCCTTGTTTTGAAAAAAAGAAAAAGCGAATCAAAAATAAGCAAACTTTCACGGACCAAACCACGTGCAGCAGTTCGCAGTGTTCCGCTAGGGGCGTGCGACGCCCGTGAACTGGTGGTAGCGCTTCCGGAAGGCAGGGCAATGAACGACGAAAGCTCCGGATACGTGGGACCCCCGACGAGTTAGAATGTACTACAGAACGATTTTCCTAAGGATGAGTCAAAGTGACAGCTACTGCTGGCAACATAACTGAAAGTTCTGTGGTCGTTGTGCCCTCGAGCCAATTAGACTCCCTTCCCGCATTCGTTCGTTTGCAGTTGGCTAACTTGTAAATGGCTTCGACGCTTCCTTTTGTGATGTCCTCGTCCGACGAAAATATAGTGCGACGTGAGAAATAATTGAAATTAGGAAGTTAAGTGTTATGTGCTCATCTGTAAAAGTTCTTTTTTTCTTTGAATATTACTTTGAATTTATTTTTTGTGTGATAAATATTATGTTTATTTTAAAACCGAGTTGCGTACTGGTTAACGTGTTTCCGTCTATTGTGCTGTTGTGTGGCGAGCTGTGATTGAGAGCTTTCTATTTACATTCGTGGTAGTTTTCTTCTACTGATTGTGAGAGGCTGTTAAGAGATTTTCCACACACGTAATTAAATTTAAATATTTCCCGGACTCGCGTACGTGCATATACCTCAGCGAAACTCTTAGACTTCTGCATAGGGATATTTTTACAGGAGCCATAACCTAACACTTTCCGAAGGGGCGTGGCTGAACAGCTGTCGCGGTGGAGGGATACTTCTCTGAATTACATGTGATGTTCACTTGTTACGCGAACTGTACCTTTGGCTCGTCCTTAGGAAAATCCTTCTATACGTAGAGTGGCTGACGCTATGGTTTCAGCGCTCCTGGTGGACGCTCGCAGAACTACGGGCCGCCATGTTTTCTACAGTCAAAACATAACAGGTGACTGATGGTGGCGTGTAGAACTGTTCTGAATCGACGTGTTGCTTGTATAAGATCCTATTTCTATATTGTCTTTTGCGTTTATTTTTATTTTAAATTGTATTAGTGGCTAGAATAATAATATACACTATGCCTTTAGTAAGTTCGTTATATAACTGTTAAAATGGAAGTAACCTAACCACAAATGTAACCATTTTTCAAGAATAAAATTCAAAGAACCCAAATTAATTATATTGAATAATTGCCCAATTGAATTTTTGCTTTGACTGCTAAAATAATGTGCTGCAAAGATGTTGACGCTTTAGCAACTCTATGTAATATATTCTAACTCGTTGGTGTAAGCATGAAGCGCTCGGAAAGTTCAACTACGCAATTAATTGGTATGATGCCTCGGTTGCTAAGGACAACGATCGTCAATAAACGGTCCACGAAAACGTTTTGGTGTGTCACCAAAATATCTAAATGTTATCCATATGTTTTTGTTTGAAAACTAGAATTTATACTACTCCAATGAGCTTATATTATTTTGTAGTAATTTCAATTAAAGATAGAAGAAATTTTAACGCAATATTTAAAGATTTCTTTGTGATTAAATAAGTATTTACAACATTATTATAGATTATTATTATTATTATAGATTATTATTACATTATTATAGATTATTTTATATAAATAAAATGGATGTTTTCTAATCATTATATTACAGAATATATTAATGCCTAGCGTGACCGTATGAGTACGCTGTATGAAGATGTAGGTAGTTGAAACTTTTACCTTAAAATATTGCAGATATGCAAATAGAACTTCATGTTGTTCTCCGTCATATCCTAAAAGATGTCACCATGTGCATTTCAAAATTTTGAGAAAAAAGGAAAAACAAAATTTGAAATTGTAAAATGGTATAATGAAATTTTTAAAAAAATAATTCAGGCAGATAGGGGTTAAGATTAGCGTTCCTGGGAAGATAAAACTATAAATTTAGTGCTTCGTGCTGCCCAGAAATTATTAGAGATTGCTTGAGAACAGCACGACGAAGGTAAAACTGCCATTTTGGGTTCAATTTCTAATATTCTTTCAGAAATATATCTTTAACTTCTTGTTACTGAAGCGGGCGACGACTTTTTACGATTTTACGAGTAATAATTTTTGCTTCCTCCCTCAATCCTAATGAAGTATTTTTTAGAAAAATCGTTGGTGTTAACTATTGTTCCCATCCTACCCTTCCTTGTCCCTGTAACCCTTCACCTTAATTGTCAACTGAATGCTCATTGGACTCTGGAATTTCCGCCCACGAGCATTACATTTTTATGTTGAAATAAATAATAAAGCTTTAGTTACGATAGTTTAGATACAAATATACAATAAACTATTAGGTAAGCTGAATCATATTCTTAAATATTGTGATGTAGTATTCCTTGAAATATCGCTACATCGTGTTTTTCCTATGATTATAAGGATGTTTGTTTTTAGAGAATTCATGATATGAATGTTTTACAAACAATTGCATAATTAAAGTACAATTGGTACGATTATCACTTTGGTTAACATCTGAGTATAACATAAACATTGATATATATCCTTTTTCAGTTTTTGGTCATTTTTCTAAACTTAGAAATACCCTGAATTCCGCAATTTATTTTTTCTTAGGTGATTTGACATATTTTTCAAATCGCAAGTTGCATTGCATATTTCAATAATGCAACGCATTAAACAAAAATAAAGCTCATTTGAATTCTTCGCAATCAACTTCATTTCAGTCATATTCATAATAAAGAGTTTTGGTCTGTTTTCTCTGCCTGCAAATCTATCCAAGCAAATATCACAATACTTCTTCCGGCATTTCTAAACCGGATATTGACACAAATAAGTCACGTTATTAAAATAATCAGTACGTTTTCAGTGGCAATATTACACTAAAGCAGCAGTTCAGAAGCGGATGATTAAAGCATGAAAACGTCTTAAAGTCTTTATGAAAACCAAATACGGAATGTGAAATATCTTGGGAATAGGTATTGTCTGAAACTTAACGGTTTTGAAGAAACCTGGCGAACCGAAATAGTTTCGCGGATCATTTTGATTACGTGCAAAGTTATAGTGGGGCCTCATGTTTATGAAAACGCTTTTATAAAAATATAATGAATATAGAAAATAAAACTTTATTGTTGCTCATTCATTTAATGTAATTAACTCTTAGATTCTTAAGGAAAAATTTGATTCTCCTTTTTTAAAAGTAGTTTTTAAATCTATATATTAAAAGTCGCACATCTTAGCTAATTTTTAAAATTGATATCAATAAATGGAACACGTGAATTATAAATTTTATCTTCGAGAAAAATGCTGCATAAACAAAAGTAGATCAGAAGCCAAGCACGTGCGAAATGTCTTAAGTTGGACTATACTTCTTGAATGTGACAGAAGTGTTGTAGAATTTTGCTAACGGAAGCCCTTCAATCATTCATCGAATAGTTTTGTACACATAAAATGTCCACTCAATCTTTAAATATTTGCAGCATAAAATTCCCCGTGGGAGCGCACGCTTTAACGTGATCTGCATGTGCCCCGCGGGCCACGAGCTCAACAGACTGATTTAGAATTCAGACTATTTTACAATGGACATCATGTACCGCCAATATAAAGCTAGTTAAGCTACTGTGCTAATTGTGATATATAACGATACACAAAAAGCGCTTTACGCTGGGCCTGATGGCATGAGAGAGAAAAGTGGTTCGCCAAAATCTTCTTCACCTTTCAGCAAAAAACTGTCATTTTATTCGTCAATATTCGTCGATATTATGTGCTGCTGAAATATTGGACGTTCGCAAACGGACGACCTACGAGAGAAATTGTTCGACATTCTTCATCTGAAAACTCTCAAATGTTTTCGATGATCGTCCAAATATTGCTGTAATTCTCTAGTTCATTTTTAAACATTTGCGAGAAGAACTCTTAAAACTATTTACATGTATTGCAGATGGTCATGGCCTTGACTCTCCTGCTGAATTCCGGCGAATGTTGCCGACGGCATTAAACGAGATGTTCAATAGTCGATTCCCGACGCCGTCGGAAGAAGTTCGGGTTCAATATGGTCATTTTCGTTTACCATCACGTGTTTATGCCGTGATTCGGTCATGTTGAGCATAAACGTCCCACGTGGGCTGCTTAAATTTTCGGCCAAAATCGGCTCAAATGTGACTGTTGTTTTAGTGTCACGCTCTCGGGCAGGAATCTGGAAAGCTGCTTGTCATTGACCAAAAAGGTCAATGCCATTGTGTCGATGGGCGGGCATCTTCGTGCCCCTTGGGTACGTCGCTGCCTCCTGGCCATGGGCTCGGTGGGCACGAAAGAGAAAACTCGCCTCTGCTTCACCAGGCAACAAAAACCGCCATTTTAGACGTCAATTTCTGTTATCTTCTCCAGAATTGGGACGTGCCCATGGGCAGGAACACGAGAATATATTTTTCGTCGTCATTCGCTGGACCGGAAGGCGAAGGCGGTCGATTGACGGCGTGGCTGTGCCCATGGACTGGGAGCAGGGCTAGATGCCCCTGACGAGCAGGCGTCGCCGCCGGGCGCTGGGCACGAGAGAGAAAAGCCAAACTGCTTCACCAGGCAGCAAAGACCACCATTTTAGACGTCAATTTCTTTATTCTCGTCCAGAATCGGGACGTGCCCAAGGGCAGGAACACGAGAATCTGAGCCCATGGCTGGGCGTGCTAGGTGCCCTGGCGGCTGTGGTGGCGCCGCCGGGCAGTGGCACGAGAGAAAGCCAACTGTTCTGCAGGCACTAGACCACCATTTAGACGTAATTTTCTCGTCCATAATCGGGACGTGCGCAAGGGCAGGAACACGAGAATCTGAGCCTATGGGCTGGGGGCGTGGCTACGTGCCCCTGGCGGGCGGGCGGGCGTCGCCACCGTGCGCTGGGCACGGTGGGCACGAGAGAGAAAAGCCAAACTGCTTCACAGGCACAAAGACACCATTTTAGACGTCAATTTCTTATTCTCGTCGAGATCGGGACGCACGGGCAGAACACGAGTGGGCGTGCTAGGTGCTCCTGGCGCTGGTGGCGCGCCGGCGTGGCACGGTGGGCAGAGGAAAGCCAAACTGCTTGCGACACAAGACCGCGATTTTGGCGTCATCTTTATTCTGTCCAGGCTGGGACTGCCCACGGCAGGAACGCGAGTGGGCGTGGCGGTGCTGGCGGGCGGCGTCGCCGCCGTGCGCTCACGGTGGCCGAGAGAAAAGCCAAACTGCTTTACAGGCAAAACCACCATTTTGCGTCAATCTTTACTCGTCGAGAATCGGGACGTGCCCACGGGCAGGAACACAGTGGGCGTGGCTGTGCCCTGGCGCTGGCGTCGCCGCCGGGGGTGCGGTGGGAGAGAGAAAAAGCTTTGTGCGACTCAAAGACCGATTTTAGGCGTCAATTTCTTATTCTCGTCCAGAGTTGGGACGTGCCCACGGGCAGGAACACGAGTGAGCGTGGCTAGGTGCCCTGGCGGGCGGGCGTCGCCGCCGTGCGCTGGGCACGGTGGGCACGAGAGAGAAAAGCCAAACTGCTTCTGCAGGCACAAAGACCCATTTTAGCGTCAATTTCTTTATTCTCGTCCAGAATCGGGACGTGCCCACGGGCAGGAACACGAGTGGGCGTGGCTAGGTGCCCCTGGCGGGCGGGCGTCGCCGCCGGGCGGTGGGCACGGTGGGCACGAGAGAGAAAAGCCAAACTGCTTCTGCAGACACCAAAGACCGCGATTTTAGGCGTCAATTTCTTTATTCTCGTCCAGAGTTGGGACGTGCCCACGGGCAGGAACGCGAGTGGGCGTGGCCAGGTGCCCCTGGCGGGCGGGCGTCGCCGCCGTGCGCTGGGCACGGTGGGCGTGAACCAGGGCGGCGCGCCCTTGGGCTTCCGGCGGTGCGGCCTCCACAGGATGTCGTGGCGGCTGTGCGTGTGCGTGTACGGTCCGCGCGTCCTCGCCTCCCCTTCCCCCTCCTCCTCCCCCCCGCCCGGCCCGCCGTAGTCCTCGGCGCTCTCCTGCCGGTCGAACACGTCCCCGGGGTCCACCTGGATGTGCTGGTCCTTGGCTGCGGCCTGCCGCGCCCAGTGACCGCCGCCGGCGTGAGTGTGGACGGCGGGCGGCGGCGGGATGTGCACGTACTTGGTGTGGTGGATGTGCTTGGTGGGGCCCGGCACCTTCACCACCGTCAGGTTGTGCTCCTTGGGCGGGGCCCCGCCCCCTTTTCGCATCTTGGAGATGAGCGCGAAGATTGCCAGCCCGGCCAGCTTGACGGCCAACAGCGGCAGCACGATCAGCTTGAGGAACTTGAGCTTCTTGAAGTAGAGCGCGGTGAGCAGCTGGTAGGTGGTGAAGCCCGTGGCGCCGCCGGTGGTGGTGACGGTCACCGTGGGGCTGGTGCCGCCGCCGCCGGTGCTGGTGGCCGTGCCGCCCGTGGCGGTGGCCGTGCCCGTGGGTGGGGTCGGGTCCTGGTTTTGGACGCCGAACCCGGGTCGCCGGGCCGGCACGTCCAGGTGGTTGGTGTTGGTGATGTTGGACTGCAGCACGATGTTGACGTCCGTGCAACCCTCCTTGCTGATGTTGTTGGTGTTGGAGATGTCGGAGTTGATGTAGATGTTGGTGCAGGGGGGTTTGTTGCCGTTGGAGGCGTCTTCGCCTGGGCCCGTGGGGACGTCGTGGGAGACGGGGAAAAGGGGTTGTTGGAGCGGGGGATCGTGGGAGGGTTGGGGCGTGAGTGGGTAGGCTGGTGGGGGAGGAAGTGACGGGTAGACGGGTGATAACGGGGTCGGCGATGGGTACGAGTTGCTCGGCGCCGGGTACGAGTTGCTCGGTGACGGGTACGAGTTGCTCGGCGCCGGGTACGAGTTGCTCGGTGATGGGTACGAGTTGCTCGGTGCCGGGTACGAGTTGCTCGGTGCCGGGTACGAGTTGCTCGGCGCCGGGTACGAGTTGCCGAGCGGGGTGCTGGGCGCGATGACGGGCGGTGGGTGGTGGTGATGGATGTGGTATTCCGGCTTGACGGCCGTCGCCTTGGTGGCCGTCTCCACCACGATGATGACCGGCTTCTTCCCGGGGGGTGGGGCGGGCGTCCCGCTGTGCTCGTACCCGCCCTTGGGCGGCCTCGCCCCGCCCACCACCTCCACGGCGGGCGGGCGCGGGCGCACGTCCGTCTCGTCCGTGTACGTGTGGTACATAATCAGATCATCCAAGCTCTGCACCCCGGACGTACCGCCCGGCCAGAGCTTGTTCTCGCTGTTGATGGGCGTCGTCAGCTTAGAAGGCAGATGAATGAGCTTCACCTGCCCCTTCGGGGCGTACACCGTCTTGTTGGGCATCGTCAGGTCGTGTAGGTTGCTCGCCAGAAACTGCTTGACGAGCTCCAGCTTGTCTTCCGGGCTTTGGATGTAGTGGTACTCGCTCTTGGCCTCTGGAGAGACGGAGGTCCGCCTGCTCGCGGGTTGGTATTCGGCGGAGTCGCCCTTGCGCACGTCGATGCTCGGTTGTCTGAACGGGGAGATGGTGTGGCCGTGGCGGTGCTCCGCGTTGCCGGCGCGGCGGTTGGCAAGCCTGAGCACGTCTGCCAACCGGCGAATGGCAACGCGCGGGTGTTCGCGGGTGGCGACTCGCAGCCAGGCCGAGTCGTCGACTATCGACTTCCCGCGCTTATCCGCGTCCCACTCGGGGCGGAGGTTGGGAGGGGTCGCGTGGGCGTGGGGTCTTCCCGTTCCCCCGGGGAAATTCGTTTGGGTTCGGGGTAGCTTGGGCGGTGCTGATGATTGGGGATTCAGTCGATGAAATCGATAGATCTACTGGACGCTCGATCCGAAATCGATAGTACTTGGGTTCGGCGGATGATCGGTCGGATTTCTCCGTGGAGACTCTTAACATGGACGCGGAGGGAGATTGATGGTGTTGAAGCCGAGGGGGTCGATCGATTGTAAATCGATCGATTGTCAGTGGCCCCTCGATAGATTTGTTGCGTAGAATCTGCCCTAGTTGTCCCATTCGAGACGATTTCGTTATGTTGGTGGAATGTAAGTTCGTCATGCCGACTGTCTGAGAAATATGTTTCGGTTTGCTCGTACTTACAGGCATAGCGATAAAGTTCTTAGGTGCATTAACGTTAGTTTGGTTTTTCTCTGAGAGGAAGGTTTCTGTGTTTACATTTGATCTGTTCTGAGTACCTACATGGCTGAACGTCTCAATCGTGCCTCTATTTGTATTCCCAGAAGGACGATTGTTTTTTATTCTGTCTCTCAACCTTCCAATTGTTATACCACTCGATAGTCTGTGATGGAAAATAGTAGTTCCAGTTGTATTTTGAGACGTATGTGGGCGGGTGATCTTGTCTATTTTACCTCTAGCATATGTTCGATTTTCAGAAGAGTCTGTCAACGTTTTTATGACTGGAAGAGATTCTGTGGACGTCGAAATTTTAGAACGCTCGGTCGATCTGTTTTCTGAAAAGATTTTCAATTTCTTCATCAACTCCTCGTTGGTCATTCTGTAAAATTTCGTTTCTCGTTTTCCTCTTTTGTTTCGTCGCGCGTACGAATCAAATGGACGATCGTGACGACTGTGGCGAACCGAGTCGATTAGCTGAAAAACGAGAGTTGCCGTGTCGTGGACGGTCTCTCTAACAGTCACCAGTTCAGAGTCTGTACGGTGAGTGAGTTGGGACTTCACGTCTTCGGACAGATAATGCAAGATCAGAGGAACGAGGTCTAACACTGCGTTTTCCTCCTCTGTGTATTGATTGCCCTCTGCCTGGTAATATGTATCGTCATCTGGTAGTGACACTTCGTCGAAATTATTACGCGATTCACCTAGAAAGGTTGGTTCGTCGTATTCATCGGATGTTCTTGGTTTTGAGTCCTCGCCGGACATGTCTTCTTTTCCGGAATATGCTACTTTACGACGGGAATTTTCGAAGAAGTTTTTCCGTCCCTTTCTGTCGTGCAGGACTTGACCCTCAGGGATGTCAAAGTAGGGCTCAACCTCTTCAACGAACTCGTAGTCGTCCTTGGCCCTGTGGTAAGGGACGCCTGAACTACTGATGTCGGTAAAATCGCGAAACCCGACCGCAGATTCGTAATCGTCTATGGCGAACGGGTCCTCCGCTTTCGATTCCTCCAGCGGGAATCGATTCACGACGTAATCGAACGCCGAGGGTGGCGAGGCCGTGGTGGGGGGAGGGTCTTGAGCCCTTGTGGAGGGTTGGAGTGGGGGAGGGAACCAGTTGGGGCTGGGGGTGGGGGCGATTATTTGGGCTGTTGGCCCGTCGGAGATTGGTTCCTCGGTGACGTCATCGGCCAAATAGTCTGTAGCTGATTCATCTGACAGTGGCGAAATCTGGTTGGGAATCGTTACTTCAGTGAAAGCTGTTTCTAGAACAGTGGGTGCGTCAGTTGATTCTTTGTTATTTGATGCATCGTTGTTTTCATTTCTACTGGCTGTGAGTGCTGTCAACGGTCTGTTGATGAAATATTCGCGATCTATCGAATAATTAACATCCGTATTCTTAATCATCTGCCTGGAGCTGGTTGTGCTTGGGTATATTTGTGATTCTGTGAATGGAGAAGACAGAACTCCAGCTTCAAAACTTTCCGTTCCTGTGGCTTCTGTAGTACTTTGATGCGTTTGTTGATTCGAAGCTACTTTGTGTCTGTATCTTTCTGGAACTTCCCGTTGCTTGTAATACCTTGCATAAGAATCGTCCCTGTCGAGAGGATTATTTCCTAAATCTCCCTCTTGTTCTGCTTTGTTTCGTGCTGTGTCACGTGTTTCCTCCCGAGAATTTTTCGCTGATCTGTTTTCCTTCCAAGTTCCATTTTCATAAAGAGTTTTTCTCTCTAGAGATGTAACAAAATCAGATTCGCTACGCCTCTTTTGAAAAGCGGATGAAAGGGCGATAAAATGAGTAATTGTTTCGTTATTGGTTGCTGCAAAATCTTTATACCTGTCTGTGTAAATATTAGGTGCAGATTTACTCCGATCTTTTAAAGTAATATTATCAAGTGCATGTAGTTTTCCAGTCTTGTTTTCACTGGTACTTTCGAGATCGAACACAGCAACATTTGGAAGTTCCGTTCCCGGTGTAACATTCACTACATTTTGTTTACGATTAGGCGAATGTTTCTCGTTGTATGTCACATTTTTTTCTCGATATTGTTCATTCCCGTTTGGTAATGTTTCATAAGAACTACCTCTAGTTTCCATGTACCTACCTCTATTGTCTGTGTAATTGGAAGTATGGTTTGAATAATATGAATTTGAATTATTTACAGTATTGTAACCATCTCTCAAGACGGAGCCGAGATCTGTGATTGAAGTTGAAAAGTCACGTGATTGTAACGATTGTTGAAGCCTGTCATTGTTTGTTTGAATATTAACGTAAATATTCGAGTAAGAACCATTTGACAATGTTTCATTTGCTTTGGTAGTTTCGCTTCCATTTGAGTCGTTCTCACGAAATACCTTCGGTGATGGCAGAGACTCAAATCGGTCTGTTTCAACGTTTTCTATGGCCTCGGAACTACGTTCTTTAGAACCCATGCGAGTAATCGATTCGGGGAATATTTCAGATTCCTCATTTGAGATTGAACTGGTCGATTTATTACTAATCGATGTCAATTCTTTGAACAAGTAATCTGCGAATTCTTTGAACAAATCTTCTTTGAATGAATCTTCTATGACCGAATCTTTGTCGAACGAATTATTTTTGAACGAATCATCTGCGGGAATCTCCGTGGTTTTCGGATCAGACTCCAAAATGCTGATTGGTGTACTACTTTCAAATTCATTGCGAGACTCGATTGTCTTATTTACACGCTCCGAATCGGAAACAATTGATTTCGTAATTTTACTTGGATCTCTGAAAACGTGTTCCAGACCCGTCTTTATTTGTGGACTCTTTTCAGGTTTCCTTGTTACTCCATAAGAAAGAGCATCCGTTTCTTGTGAAATAGCCGAATCACCTGTTTCATGGAAATTCGAAGCTTCTAGTTTTAGGGGCATTGTTCGATTCTCATTTTCGGAAAGGGCTGATGACTCCTTAAACGTACGTGCTGGCTCCGAATCGTAAGCAGTTGGTTTTGTAATTTTACTTGAATCTCCGAAGACATTTTCCAGACTTATCTCTGTTAGCGAACCTCTTTCAAGTTCTCTTGATAATTCGGGAGAGGAAGTATCAATGTTTTGTGAACTATTCGAAATGCCCGTTCCGTAATAACTGGGAGCCTGTAATGGTTCTTGTGATATTGCGAGCCTATCATTCCGGATAAGACCTGGCGAATCATTTAATTTACCGCCGCTACCAGAACTATTTGAGTTAAGAACGCTTGTGAACATATCTGTGTTCGTGTCCTGTTTGTCTTCGGATGTGACTGATTCATCAGTGGTCATTTGTGGATCTCTGGACCTCTCCCAAGGACTATTCAAAGTCTCAAGTTTTTCCCCATTGGATCCAGATGCTCGTTTTTTCGGTGACGTATACACCCCAGCTATTCCCGCGTCTGAGGATGTACCATTCGCGGACCTCCTTAACCTACGAGACGTTTCCGAAACCCTCGATAGTCGAGAGCTCATCGACTGTGGGACTTTGCCTGTCAATCGTATCTTAACTCTCCTTATGTTCGGAGATGTAGTCGCATCATCGTTTACATGGAAATGTGTTTTATTTCCGGGAGCCCGAGATAATTCGACTGGCTGACCTCGTCCGTTAAACACCGGAGCGCTAGCGAGTTCCCTTGCTGCTACTCCCCGTCCAGACTGGACTCGTCCCTTCCCGGAGGTGATCACGTGATCACTACCCGTTTGGAAAGATCTCTCTCCGTGAGATTCTGCTCGGTTATGATCACCGCTGGAAACGAAGGAGTTGCCTAGCAGCCGCGATACTGTCGTCGGTCGTGCGTCAACTACTTCTCCTGTAAGAGACTCGCGTATTTGAGAGTTACCGCCGTCTGGAGTCGCATCATTCGCGTTCCCACGTGATAATTCGCCTAATCTACGACCGTTTTCGTAACGCGACGAACGAATTGGCCCTACATTTGAGTGTCGGGTATGGACAGAGGCACTGGTGACAGGTGAAGTACCCAAAGCGTTCACTCTGGACGTTTCTTCGGTCCTAAAAGGTTGTTAAAGGTGTGTGCGATCGTGTTGAACCTACTGGATCCGCCTGATCCTCAACAGTAGAGACCCTCACGTTCGTGTTTAAGGAATTTACTCTAGATACGTCTTTCGACATGTGAGTACTGTTAGAAACTGACGTGTGCGATCGTGTAGTTTCTGCTGTATCCGCCTGAACCTCATCTGCAGAGGCGCTCAAATGAGTACTATCCCTTTGCAGAATGGTGTCTATCGCGTTCCTCGATACTTTTCTCGATCTACGAGGTTAATCGAGTGTACGATCTTGTTTTTCCATTATTCCTTGGAAGTGGGCGTCTTGTTCCCTCTCGATACGTCTTTCGACCTACGAGTACTGTTGGCGATCGGTGTGTGCGAGTGTGTTGTTCCTACCGTCTCGCCAGCAGAGGCGCCCAAACGAGTGCTATGCCTTGTGGGAGTGGTGTCTGTCTTGTTCACTCGATACTTCTTTCGACCTACTGTTAGTGATCGGTGTGTGCGAGTGTGTTGTTCCTACCGTCTCGCCTGCAGAGGCGCTCAAACGAGTGCTATGCCTTGTGGGAGTGGTGTCTGTCTTGTTCACTCTCGATACGTCTTTCGACCTACGAGTACTGTTAGTGATCGGTGTGTGCGAGTGTGTTGTTCCTACCGTCTCGCCTGCAGAGGCGCTCAAACGAGTGCTATGCCTTTGCAGAATGGTGTCTGTCTTGTTCACTCTCGATACTTCGTTCGATCTACGAGTACGTTAGTGATCGTGTGTGCGAGTGTGTTGTTCCTACCGTCTCGCCTACAGAGGCGCTCAAACGAGTGCTATGCCTTGTGGGTCTCGATACTTCTTTCGACCTACGAGTACTGTTAGTGATCGGTGTGTGCGAGTGTGTTGTTCCTACCGTCTCGCCTACAGAGGCGCTCAAACGAGTGCTATGCCTTGTGGGAGTGGTGTCTGTCTTGTTCACTCTCGATACTTCTTTCGACCTACGAGTACTGTTAGTGATCGGTGTGTCGAGTGTGTTGTTCCTACCGTCTCCACAGAGGCGCCAAACGAGTGCTATGCCTTGTGGGAGTGGTGTCTGTCTTGTTCACTCTCGATACTTCTTTCGACCTACTGTTAGTGATCGGTGTGTGCGAGTGTGTTGTTCCTACCGTCTCGCCTACAGAGGCGCTCAAACGAGTGCTATGCCTTGTGGGAGTGGTGTCTGTCTTGTTCGCTCTCGATACTTCTTTCGACCTACGAGTACTGTTAGTGATCGGTGTGTCCGAGTGTGTTGTTCCTACCGTCTCGCCAGCAGAGGCGCTCAAACGAGTGCTATGCCTTGTGGGAGTGGTGTCTGTCTTGTTCACTCTCGATACGTCTTTCGACCTAGGTACTGTTAGTGATCGGTGTGCGAGTGTGTTGTTCCTACCGGTCTCGCCAGCAGAGGCGCCCAAACGAGTGCTATGCCTTGTGGGAGTGGTGTCTGTCTTGTTCACTCTCGATACTTCTTTCGACCTACTGTTAGTGATCGGTGTGTCCGAGTGTGTTGTTCCTACCGTCTCGCCAGCAGAGGCGCCCAAACGAGTGCTATGCCTTGTGGGAGTGGTGTCTGTCTTGTTCACTCTCGATACTTCTTTCGACCTACTGTTAGTGATCGGTGTGTCCGAGTGTGTTGTTCCTACCGTCTCGCCAGCAGAGGCGCCCAAACGAGTGCTATGCCTTGTGGGAGTGGTGTCTGTCTTGTTCACTCTCGATACTTCTTTCGACCTACTGTTAGTGATCGGGTGTGTCCGAGTGTGTTGTTCCTACCGTCTCGCCAGCAGAGGCGCTCAAACGAGTGCTATGCCTTGGGGCGAGGGGGGGGGGGCTGTGGGCCGGGGCTCCCCGAGCGGCGGCGCTGCGCGGCGCGACGCCAGCGCCCGCGGCGGCGGCCGGCCGAACCACTGGCCGCCACGCGCCCGGCTGGTAGAAGCTGTGGGGGCCGGCGACATCTGGCGAACACACAAACACAAGCGGGTGAGGGATGCCACTTGGATGATGATGGGTTCAATACCTCCTAGATAGTACATGATGATTTAGGTGGCATTGGATGGGTTCCATGTTTCTTTACACATATCGATGTATTGAAATTCATGTTTTTTTTTTAACATTAGGGATGCTGCATCGATGCCTATCTTTTAAAACGATGTTTTTTATTGAAGTCGATGTTTTTTTTAACAGTAAGGACACAACGATGCCATACATCGATCCAATGTTTTCAAAACATCGATGTTTTTACAAAAATCGATGTTATATTGAAGTCGATGTTTTTTAACATTAGGGATGCTACATCGATACCCATGTTTTCAAAACATCGATGTTTTTACAGAAAACCATGTTTTCAATGTCTATTTATTGAAGTTATGTTTTTTAACATTACGGATGCTACATTGATACCGATGTTTTCACAACATCAACATTTCTATAAAAAATGGATGTTTTCGATAGCGATGTATTGAAGTGGATGTCGTTTCAACATTGAAGTTTTGTGGTCGATGTTTTTACGTTTTCGATGTTTCATTCGTAGATGAAAAATTCCCGTAATCACAATTTTGAAAAGTTGAAATATGAAATAATAAATGATGGTGCCACTGTCTTTGGGTCTGAGATTGCAACCGGGATGGGGATTATCATGTCCTAAGTCAAAATAAAATCCCAGGCGTAGTTGCATGATAGATAGGACGACCATAGGTCCCGTTTTGAGCAGCCAGTTTAATTTTTACTTTTTCTTCTATACTCAGTAGCGGATTCAAAGGCATAGAGACAAAATTAAAACAGGAAAAGTGAAAATAAGAAATACAAGAAAGAATTGTAGAAACATCTACAATTGTATTGATAATGTAGCTGCGTTTTCTGTTCTTAGTCTTTTAATTACGAATGGTAATCATGTTTTTTTTTTTCAAAATTTAAGTAGTATATGACTTAGTGTAGGAATCACAGAATTTTGAAAATGTGCACACAATTTACTTTTCCCCATAGCACGTCATACGCAGTTTTAACTTTTTTTTGATGTAAAATAAATAAAATAAATGATTCTTGTAGTATTTCAGCTCAGTGGTTACGTATGAAAAATTTCTTCGTCTGTTCTACATTGTATTTAGCTTCGTGCGTTTACATTAACTTCTACGATTAAGTAAGTTTTCGTTTGTTCTCTTCCTTTATTTGAATAAATTGATTTAAATATTTGCCAGAATTATGTAATTTAATAATTAATACTGTACGGTATCATACACTACAAAAGTAATATACAATATAATAACAAATATGTTTATTATTTAACAAAAATCTACCAAACAATGATCCCCCCCCCCAAAAAAAAAATTGGCTGGATCCGCCCCTGCCTATTCTGTAGTACAAATAATATTTCAAGTGCAGTGTAGTTAAAGTTTCTTTTGATCTGATCCTTCACACTCTCATTTGTACTAAGGTCCGTCAGTGCCTTTCAAAGATCAAATTTGGTCAGGTGGCGAGGAGACTCAACACGCAATTTTGAATTCGAAAATCAGCATGCATAAATGGGTGAACTTGTCTCTGTCGGATTAGAAGCTTTTGACCTGAAACCTCGTAAACATGTCAGGAGTAAGATCGACTTGTGTTGTTCTTGGGGTCATTAAGATATTTTAATTATGGAGGTACTTTACACGAAAACCCTGACATTTTCAATATTTTCTGAAAAAAAAAACTTTTTTTGGGAGGGGGGGTCGAAAAGAGGAAGGTTTGTTTATAAGTAATGTATAGTTCCTATTTTCATTAAAACCTCTAAAATTTTGAAAATTGCGGACAGTTGAAATATTTTTCGAATCTTCAGCAATTCTACATCTTCAGCAATAATGTCTGACAAATTCTTTCTCAATGCTATTTATCCCCCAATCGTAAACCTTTAAATAATGCTATGCACTATTAAAAAATATGAGTATTTGTTGACTAATATTACGAGGAAGAAAAGTTTTGATTTCCGAATGCACAACAGATTAGATATATCCGGCCGTCATGACTTTTTACGATTTTGTTCCGTTTTACGAAATATGTTTCGGTAAAACGTAATATTTCACCACGGAAGTATTTTTGGATCGACAGTAATGATAAGAGACACGCTCATACTACTACGAAATCTACTTAAATGTGTATGGATTTTTGTCCCTGGGAGATACTTTTCGTGTTAATATAATTATGTAATTCTGCTGTTCTTGTACTCAGATTGTACTTAATATAGAAAGTAAGTCTTACCTCGTCCCATTTTTGCGATCATCATTTCCTGTTTTTGTCTGAAAGAAATATGGTTAGCCTTTTTGTTGTATTCCAGCATTATAAACGACATTTCTAGTGACCAGAATTCGTTCATAAATGACATCTTACAGCACAGATGATGCATTTTCCGTGTACGACACAAATAATTGTTATCAGTCAGCAGTAAGAGACATTACTCCGTATTAACCGTAACAGATATTACTCCGTACGGATACGAGAAAGTAGAAATTAGAAGACCGATTACATGAGTTTTGGTAATTTTATAACATTGTTGAGATTGAAGATTTTTGGGTGCCAATCATTCCTTAAATCATTTTCATTTTAAAGAATAATTTGAATCTCTCCTTCAGAAAAAGACTATGCATTAGCTAAGAATGGCAACAAAACTACGCAAGAATGATGAAATTATCTTCGCTACATTGAAAGTCAAACGTTTCGAGCTATTTCCGATTACGTTACTTGTAAAACAAATTTAAATTTTGCGTAATTTATTTATCATACTGTATAGGAACAATAACAATGTGATTTTCGAAGTTTTGAATCCGTAATATCCCGTGAAAAGAGCGTTAAGACACCGTTTAAATGACCGCTCACACATTCGCCTACAATATGCCGAGAGCGCGATGTTCAATTACACAAGCGCTCGCCTGTTACCGTAGGAGTAGTGGGCCTTGGTATTAACAATACCGTTACTTCTTTTGTTGGTGGTCCATAAACACACAGCAATGAACTAGTAAACCATAAAAAATATTTGATCATAGTTTAATTAATCTTATTGGAAGAGTACACGAATATTTAATTTTCAATTCTCACATTAAAAATTGTACTCAAAGAGTTCATTCTCCCTGCACGATTTCGAAAATTCCGCTTAAGATAACGATAAACGCGACTTTTGTTTATGGTTACTGAGGAAGGGAAAATTATTCGCCAAATTTACCATTACTTTCATTAGAACAAACCTAATATAATTCATAATCTTCTAAATACATCGTAAATATTGAAGATCTCTTGGAAGTGTTTCGATGTAGTAAGTGACTCCGCTTTGCAAAGCTAAAAACTTCACAGCTCAGGTTTATTATTATTCTCCATAAATAATATTCAAATAAAGTCAGTATATTGTAATTCTTTGCGACAAAGGAAATTACTTATGCAAAATTGCCAACGCAGTCTGGCGGGTCGTCTCTACTCTGTTGTGAGATGGCCGTGACTGTCTTTACAGTTCGTACATACACGTTCGTATTTCCTGCAAAATAAATTATTACTGAAATACATTGAAAAACTAATGAGAATTTATTTAGAAGTTACATCTATTTATTAACACTTTGGTTCACTTCACTTCGCAACCTCCCATGTGGTCTAGTGGCTAGGATACCTGGCTTTCACCCAGGAGGCCCGGGTTCGATTCCCGGCATGGGAAAGTTTTTTTTTTATTGCGCTAAAACAGTACAATTATATTGGAATGTGTAATGTTGAAAAATAAGAAACAAAAAATATTCCATTTACA
This sequence comes from Teleogryllus oceanicus, assembly GCA_964035755.1. Lineage (NCBI taxonomy): Eukaryota > Metazoa > Arthropoda > Insecta > Orthoptera > Gryllidae > Teleogryllus > Teleogryllus oceanicus. Next base: position 81,043,726 of record CAXIVR010000013.1, on the reverse strand, counting down.
AAACACAGATTATTTTCCACAAACGACTATATACATGTTCTGGCCGACGCTTTTTGCAAACCTTCATTCGTTGGTATGTTGATGACAATACAATATGTAGGTTCATTTGCTTCAATACGAGTTAAAGTAGTTTTTCAGAAGCAGAAGTTGGTTAGTAAGATCTTATTGATCCCGTCTCAAAGTACAAAAAAATTTGTCAGGAGTGGGATTCGAACCCACGCCCTCAGAGAGGACCAGAATTCTCGCAACCTGATTGGTCAGGCAAGGGTATCCTTGAGTCTGGCGCCTTAGACCGCTCGGCCATCCTGACATGTACATTGGGGCCGCTTAATTAGAAATATGTACTACAAATTTTAATCTGTCTAAATTCTAATGATTTTAATGTTAATACGGGATACGAAATAAAGTATACATTTCTGCAGCTATTTCATGCACATTAAATAGCATGATTAGATTTGATCTCTGATAAACTGCTTACGAAATGGAACAGTTACTACTTGGAAGCGAATCTGTGCGAAGTCTGTTGATTACGTCTTCTCGATTATCACCTTGCATTGAACCATTGAATAATTTAAATGGGTACCTCTTGTTTTCTGGTTTAAAGAGTTTTAATTATTAAGAAATTACTCTGATATGCTAAAATACAAATTGCCTAGACCTTACAATCGAATACCGATAAAGTAGAAATATGAACAATGCGAGTTTTTAAAAATGAGTCGTGTATTTCCAGTGTTATACACATTCATAGTCTATGCCAGAGCTTGATTTCTGGCCGAACGTGACGGAACGGAGTTCCGGAACCTCAGGAATAATTATTAAATTAGATAATAAATATATAACTATTTCCATTAAATTGATAATAAATTTGGGTTGTGTTCTGGGACCTAAAATTGTGTAAATCAGGCACTGGTTTATGCACATATTAAAATAAAACTAATTTCAATTTCGTAGGAACTTGCAACTTCTTACTGGCCAAGAAACATTTGCACCCTCCCTAAAACTTAAGTGTAGAAAGAGCAACGAGAGCATAAATTAAGATGACAATAGAATATGTGTGCTTTTTTTGTATATTAATTTAATAATATAGTAGACTACTTTTATATTAATAGAAATTCATTACTTTGTTAACTGGTTCTATGACCTATGACAATGTTTACCTACTTATAAGTTTATAGACATGAGTGTTAAAGAAAATGCCTAAAGGAACAGGGGAATTAATGTTTTGGTGGAGAGTTTAATACCTTAGAATAATTAATCAGATCATTTTGTTTTGTTTTCATTTTACTTGTATATTTATTTACTTTTTAACTATTTCTTCATATTTTTTATGTTTTTCAGCTCAAATCATCACTATGTGATCGATTCCCTAGTATTAAAGCAACCAATTTTAGAAATTAAAGCATCGAAAGCATCAGGACAACCCAGAAACTCATTAAACCTTTGTAACAAGGAAATGATTACCTATGTATATAATACGTAGAGAATAACTAAAAACTATTAAAATTTGTAGCTTATTGCAATACTCTATTTATAGTTCACCACAACAATGGAAAAATAATGAAGCAAAAGAAGAAAATAAAACAGTTAAATAGATCATTAGCACTCCTCTACATCATGAAAACATTACTGTAAAAGACTTAAGTATGAGCATAAGCACATACTGAATTCTGCCTTTTGTTCTAGTTATTAAATCTTTCTTACAATACATTCAGTGAAAAATTGCTAATAACCATACATTATTTAGTCACATAAAATAAATATTGAAAGGTGCAATAATGAAATCTGAAATTCTCACTATTTCTTTTTGCTGATTTGTTTCTTTGATTGGAATAAGTGGTGGGACATGTTTGCACTCCTTTTCTTTCAGAGGGTTAATCAAAACGATATCTTATTTATTTCACATCCAAAAACCCTTTAAAAGCTTAGTGTATTCTTCTATGGGAGGCAAGTATTATCATTATCATTATAATCATCATCATCATCATCATCATCATCATCAACAACTAGTAAGGATTGGATTGGCAAAACCTGTTGTTTTTAACCCAATATTCCCATTCTCACTAAGGATATCCTGGTTGGAAATTTAAAATATAAAATATAGTTAAGAATACAGAAATTTGTTATGTTCAATATTAATGAAAATATATATTATAAATGAAATAAATTATAATTGAAGGACAACTTACAAGAACCAAACTATTCCAAAGTCAAGATTTTTCAGAAGGTACCAAAAATGTCAAAGCATAGACATGTAGAGAAATGAATTTATGATTTTTCCTTGCCTTATATGTTTCAATGTGGCAACTTGGCAAAAGGATATGCTCCAGCAGATAGTTACAGATGAAGGGAATAACTTAGTGAAATATCTCAAAAAAATGGAATTTTGGACTTCAATTCATATTCACGTTTCAACTATTTAATTACGAAAAATCTGGTCATCAAACTGCAAAATCAATCATTTATTTAATTTATTTCTTAAAAATCAATACTTGCTTTGTCATATAATATTTTCTGAATAAAATCTTTCTACTATAAGACTCGAAAATTGAAAAGTCAATTATTATCTTTAAAAAAGTAATTTAGAGAACCCCTAATTCCCATATGAATTTTAAGATAACAGACAAGTTTTCTTGGATTTGTATAATCATTATCCCAATCATTAATTTCATTAATTACAATTTTAAAATGGTGAATATATTCAATTTGTATAGTTAAAGGCATGTGCAGATGATAACTAGAGGAGACCAACTACATTTTTGGGCTCCCCTTTGCCATAAAACTTTCTTTTTTTTACAGAAGCCACATTTTATTAGTGAATAAATAAAATATAGTACACATTGAATTAAATTAGAACTCCTAAGAATGAATAAAGGTGATTTATTTTGTTGAACCATTTACAGGATTGCCAGATGGATTTTAATGCCTCTTCTCCGATGCTTTGTAACGTTTCCCTAAGTTCTAATGTGGGAAGGAAAAAAAAAGAAAATATTGAATACATTCATAGAAGTAAAATAAGAATAAGAAGCCAGATTTAAAATTATCAGGAGGATATATATGTATTATTATTTATGTTTTATCAAAACAAATTTATTGGTTAATATTTTAATGTTAATCCCCCTTCCCTCTTAAGTAATACGTCATTTATGGACGACGCTTTAACGAACCATATGTTTGATTTTTTTGTCTTGCTGAACAAAAAAGCATTACGCCCACTCAAGTTCAACGTCGAACCCAACAAAACGTGAGCGTAGGGAAACGATTTTCATCGCCTGTCGGTTCGTCTGTGTACTATTACGTCATTCTCCCCTTGCTCGACCCCAAAGGGGCTGCCGCTGCATATACCATATGTCTATGCTGCGGATGAATGAATGAATGGGAATGGGTTGAGGGTGGGTGGTGGGGGAGAGGAACTGACCTTGTGACTCTGTGGCGTGCGGCCGAGCGCTGGTGGTTCCCAGCCTGGCGGCCAGGAGCAGTAGCAGCGGCAGCAGCAGCGCCCCTAGCGGCGCGCGCGGCAGCAGCGGCCCTCTCATGTCGACGGCTGGCGTCACCTGCGGACGCGAAGCGAAACACGTCAGTTCGACGAGTCGGCCAGTGTGGCTGAGGGCCCACACACCAAATATTGTTAAAAAATTCTAAAAGTGTTACCATAACTTTATCAGTTGCGGTGAATTGACCGTTATTGCGTAAAAAAAAACATAAGAGGCCTATAACGGATTTACAAGTTTTTTCTTCAAAAAAGTATTGTGCAAAATGTGTAATATTAATTCTCATTACATTTCATGTGATTTAATCTTTTAATGTCCAGCCATTGCGCTTCATATAATACTAAAGATTACACTAATTCAATAAAGGTTGGTATTTGCGCCATCTACTACATAGGGCTTGTTGGGAAATGAAAAGTCAGAGGCTTGATTTGACACTGGTCTTTCTGATAAACAGTTGAGAGAAAAACTGGATTTCTGAAAATCTGGATTAAAATATTGGCTTTCACAAAATATAATAAATTTACGCATTTGTTAAATAAAAATATTTCCAAAAGTACAATGAAAACGTAAATCAGTTCGGAAGAATTTGTTACAATTATGAACAATGTTCAACTATAGCCACCTACTGGCGTCAAATGTGTAGCGTAATTAATCTTGTCAGTCATCGTCAGTCATAGTCAGTAATTGCCTTTTATCCCTTCTGTCAGAGCTAGGAGCCGTTAGATCCCCGAGGTCCCCAGAAGGTCACCCATCCAGGAAACCCCGATGACTTGAATTACTTAACTTACATCACCTCACGGAACGTAGTTAAGAAATTCGGCTAGCGACGCCGGGAATTACGATGTTTTTTAGATATATGATATTTGGAGAAGTTGCAACGATATAAAACGACAATTGCAATTAAACTAGCAACACTATGAGATTGTAGTGATTCACTTTTATTGCAGACAATGAAACGTGACAATGAAACTAAGGCCAGAAACCATCTTTATTAAGCCATTCTTCTGCGGATGCGTAAGTGGGTATAAAATCTCCTTCAAAATAAGTTTTCGTTTTTGAAACCCCGCTATCGGACGGCAAGTCGGTGCCGGATCACCTACCGAGCAAAAGCATGCACTACACTTACGGGACTAATGACATTGTTAGTTGACGCGCCCGGAATCACTAACAACCAGTCAACCCACGTGAAACGTTTTTGCAGTGTTGGGCAGGTAGGTCTGGAGAAATCCGGAGGTGGCATTCGACTGGAGAAGAGGAGGCCCTGCGTCGGCGAAAGTTGCCCTGATGAAGGCCTTTCTCCGCGCGGCCCCGCCCCTTCCTCGTCCGCCCCCTCCACGCCCTGTGCGCATGCGCAATGTCGCAACCGCCCCTACTCGCTTCGTCGCCTTTAGCGGAGCGCATGCGCAAAACTTCATTAACGTGTGTAATATTCTTTCATGTCTGTACATGGTGAATTATTGGAATTTTCTTTATTTATTTATTTTATTTCTTTCTTTTACGTAAAAAAAACAGTTAAAAACTGCGTATGACGTGCTATGGGGAAAAGTGAATTATGTGCACATTTTCAAAATTCTGTGATCCCTACACTAAGTCATACACTACTTAAATTTTGGAAAGAAAAGCTCCCATGTAATAAAATCTATTTGCAAGGATAAAAAGGCAATAAATTTTGGCTCGTATCCATGATGTCCTTCGGAATAATACTTCCTGCCGCGACAACATGGAAACGATCATTTGAATAATTGTATTTACCACTGAATTATAGAAGACGTGCACAGAAAATGAAGTTACATTTCTGTCCAGAAGAAAAACAAGGGGCCATCTCAGCATTTGCTCAATGGATCAGGGAAACTGGACGAAAAAACTGATCGAGATGGGGAATCAAGTTGTCACAGATGATATTTATTCTTTTAAAATTTACACATTCTACAACGTATCTAAGTGAGGTTGAGCAGTATTTAAAAACTTGTATTGGAAATATGTATTTTAAATACTTGGTATTTGACAAAATGTGTTTCTTAGGTGGTGTTATTTTTTTTTTGACATTATTCATTATCAATTTTGCTGGGATTGTAATCGGATTATACAGTTTCGTTATTTCGAAAGACTTCCTAATTTTGTGCAACTTACATTTGGTTCGCGTGACTTACGGAGTACGCACACGACGGATGTCCGAGTTTTCGAGACTTTTTTAAGAACCTCCCAGATCAAATGGCGAAATAAATTTGAAAATATTTGGTGTTGAAACTTCCTGTCGAATAATACGTTTTAAATATGTTTAAAAATTATAAAATATTATTATTTTGTAGTGTCCTACTTGGGAATTTGGTATTTTGATCTCCTTAATAACTGTACTTTGTAACATGCAGAATTCCACATGTGGGTCACCGTGCATTCCCGAAGTTGAATGCTTCTTCTCGCGAGTTCAAGGTGTTGCATATTTTCGGTGACTCATCGTTTATCCGGCAGATTGCGTTCCGGTAATTCGGTTTGTCCCGTTATGAACCCTACAACGATTACGCAAGTGTCTCTCTCTTTACGTCTGTTTCCGCTAAATAAGCGTTGCCTCAAAGGCAGATGATGATGAAGCATTCTTTGCATGAATCGTCTGAACTTTGGAATCCAATGCTGTGATTTATGCTGTTTTCTTTCATTACGTTGGATGTTATGTTTATTTCTATCATTGCTTATCTATCAGGTAAATTATTTTAACCTTTTGTCGGTCAGAGTGGTTTAGTTCGTACACACCTTTATAATTACGTCGAATTCTGGAACATTGTCATTAAGTGCATGATATTCTGGTTTTGTATCAAAAAGAGAATAAATTGAACGTATATGTAAGCATGATGTTTTGGAAGCTGGCTAGCCATCGCCCTTGTACGGTGCAGATACGGCAGCAACGAACACCGCCATTTGGTTGTCTTTTTTATTAGTGATTCTGACCGCGTCAACTGCTAAGGTCATTAGTCTCGTAAGTATAGTGTATGTTTTCCCCTCGGGAGATGGCGGTGATCTTCCTCCGCTGGATGGCGAGATCCGGCGCCGACCTACCGTCGGCTAGTGGGGTTTCCCCCTAACCAGGACTCTCCCACCAGCGGGGCACCGCCCCAGCCGGAACAATCTCTAATTTTCCGACCGATCTCCCGGGATATGTGGTAGTGTAGTGCATGTTAGTGTAAGTGTGTGTGTGTAAGGGGAGAGTGTAGGACAAGGAATGGGAAGGACAGATCGCGCGCGGTCCGTGACCCGTTTGATAGGGTACTGCTCCAGCATTCACCTGGTGTTGATCCGAGGAACCACGGAAAACTACCGATCAGAGCAGCCGGCCTCTAGAATTCTCCTCCAGAAAGCGACTGAATTCGACCTAGATGTGTAGCTAGTGTGGTTAATCCGCTACAAACGGGACTCGAACCCTAGGAGCGCTCGGTTCTAGTCGCTACAAATACACTGGGAACGTTGGCTCTGAAGAAATTCAGGAGGCTCTTCCCTCAAACACGCGCGTTGACTCGCCCGCCCAATCGACGAAGCCACCCGTTGGTGAGTGTGGCCGCCCCGTCGCCCGTACAAGATCCAGGCCACGCGGGGCGACCGTTACAACCGCCCCCGCCATGGCCCACGGCCCCCCCGCCCCCCCCCGCCCGCTCGCTCTACACGCCCACGCCCGCCCTCGCCCGCCCTCGCCCGCCCTCGCCCGCCCTCGCCCGCCCTCGCCCGCCCTCGCACCGGCAGCGGTAGCTCAGTGCATCAAATGTCACTGCAGCGCCTCAGACCGGGAGGTCCTAGCTTCGAGTCCTGACGGCGGCAGGGTTTTCGACACTAGCTTTCAAGCTGGGTCGAATTCAGTCGCTGCCTGGAGGAGAATTCTAGCGGTCGGCTGTTGTGATCAGTAGTTTTCCGTAGTTTCTCCGACCAACACCAGGCGAATGCCGGAGCAGTACCCTACCAAACGGGCCACGGACCGCGCGCGATCTTTCCTTCCTCTTCCTTGTCCTGTCCCTTACACACACACTTACACTAACATGCTCTACACTAGCACATATTCCGGGAGACCTGTCGGGAGCCTAGAGCTTGTCCCGGCTGGGGCGGTGCCCAGCTGGTGGGAGAGTCCTGGTTAGGGGGAAACCCCACTAGCAGACGGTAGGTCGGCGCCGGATCTCGCCATCTAGTGGGGGAAGATCACCGCCATCTGCCGCAAAAAACATGCACTACACTAAAGGGACTAATGACCAAAGCAGTTGACGCGCCCGGAAACACGAAGAAAACCACCAATCAATCAATAAACCAACCAACGCCTATCCACTTACATGACCTTCACTCCGCCACCTTTCTCTCTATCCCTCTCCCTCCCTCTCCCTCCCTCACGCCCTCGCCAACGCCTCCTTACTCTCCCTGAGGTTAAACCAACATTCAATCTGTACCCACGTACCTTCCGTAGTGTGATACATTGAAAGATCCAACAATCATTACGTTGGCCATTTTGTTTCCCTTCGCTCCACCCTACTCCAACAGCAACAAGTCCCAATTTAGAGTTCTCGTGACTTCGTTTGGCAATGACGTGACTTTGGTTGTGCCGCTTCCTACCATTGCCACAAAATGGGATGATCAGTTTACTTCTCGACCGTTACTCCGTGTGGGAGCTGCCAGTCGGCATCGCAGTTGATGACTTCCTGCTGCGCCCACAGGACGGCAGACGTGCGGTCGGAAAGGAAGGGGAGCAGCGAGAGATGTTGCTTGAAAGGCTTAATAATAGAGAAGGGACGTTTGGATGAAGTATCTTGCGTCAATTGGGTCTAGCGCTTATTTAACTTCTCGCCCCGATTGAGTTAGCTCACAGCCGCTGTCTCTGCAGAGTCTCACCCGGAGGTCCTAAGGTTCGAATCCCCACGGTGGCAGCATTTTCTATATTAACACTCCCGGGAGAGGTGGCTCAGGGCATCAACTGATGTCCTGCAGTGCCTCTACCGGGAGGTCCTAGGGTTCACTCCCCCGGTGGCAGCATTTTCTATATTAACTCTACCGGGAGAGGTGGCTCAGGGCATCAACTGATGTCTCTGCAGTGCCTCTGACCGGGAGATCCTAGGGTTACACTCCCCACGGTGGCAGCATTTTCTATATTAACTCTACCGGGAGAGGTGGCTCAGGGCATCAACTGATGCCACTGCAGTGCCTCTAACCGAGAGGTCATAGGCTTACACTCCCCGCGGTGGCAGCATTTTCTATATTCACTCTACCGGGAGAGATGGCTCAGGGCATCAACTGATGTCACTGCAGCGCCTCTGACCGGGAGGTCCTAGGGTTACACTCCCCACGGTGGCAGATTTTCTTATTAACTTACCGGGAGAGGGGCTCAGGGCTCACTGATGCACTGCAGCGCCTCTGACCGGGAGGTCCTAGGGTTACACTCCCCACGGTGGCAGCATTTTCTATATTAACTCTACCGGGAGAGGTGGCTCAGGGCATCAACTGATGTCACTGCAGTGCCTCTGACCGGGAGGTCCTAGGGTTACACTCCCACGGTGGCAGCATTTTCTATATTAACTCTACCGGGAGAGGTGGCTCAGGGCATCAACTGATGTCACTGCAGTGCCTCTGACCGGGAGGTCCTAGGGTTACACTCCCACGGTGGCAGCATTTTCTATATTAACTCTACCGGAGAGGTGGCTCAGGGCATCAACTGATGTCACTGCAGTGCCTCTGACCGGGAGGTCCTAGGGTTACACTCCCCACGGTGGCAGCATTTTCTATATTAACTCTACCGGGAGAGGTGGCTCAGGGCATCAACTGATGTCACTGCAGTGCCTCTGACCGGGAGGTCCTAGGGTTACACTCCCCACGGTGGCAGGATTTTCTATATTAACTCTACCGGGAGAGGTGGCTCAGGGCATCAACTGATGTCACTGCAGTGCCTCTGACCGGGAGGTCCTAGGGTTACACTCCCCACGGTGGCAGCATTTTCTATATTAACTCTACCAGCTGATCTGATCGGTGGTTTTCCGTGGTTTCTCCGATCAACACCAGGCGAATGTCGAAGCAGTACACTAACAAACGGGCCACGGACAGCGTGCGATCTTTCCTTCCTCTTCCATGTTCTATCCTCACCCCTTACTCACATTTACACTCACATGCACTACACTATCACACTAATCAGTCAATACAGCCACGTTAACGGAATTCTGACTCTAGATAGAAAAGCTGGGTGGAATATAGCCGCTGTCTTGAGAATTCCAGCCGCAGGCTGCTATGATCGGTAGATTTGCCATCTTCGGGACTCGAACCTAGGACAAGTCGGTCCGAGGCACTGTAGTGACATCAGTTGTTTCCCTGAGCCACCTCTCCTGGTGTGAAGAGATAAAAAGATATCTCTCACAGTGATGCATTTTCCAAGTAGGGATTACCAGGAGCGGTAGCTCAGTGCATCAACTGATGTTACTGACCGGGAGGTCCTAAGTTCGAGTCCTGACGGCGGCACGATTTTCGACACTAGCTTTCCAGCTAGGTCGAATTCAGTCGCTGTCTGGAAGAGAATTCTAGCGGCCGACTGCTCTGATCGATAGTTTTCCGTGGTTTCTCCGATCAACACCGGCGAATGCCGGAGCAGCACCCTAACAAACGGGCCACGGACCGCGCACGATCTGTCCTTCCTCTTCCTTGTCCTATCCTCTCCCCTTACTCCCGGAAACACGAAAAAAAATCAATCAATCAATCAATCAATCAAAACCAAGTAGGGATTAGCTCTAATCTCCCAACACGCGAGGAAGTGTAGTCCATGTAAGTATGTGTGTGTGTGTGTGTTGTGGGAGAGTATATGACAAGAAAGAGGAAGGAAAGATAGCGCGCGTCTCACTGACAAACGTGGCATACGACAAAAGTATTATTTATTCTTCTGTCTATAATTCTTCAATATATCAGAATGTTTTTGATCCTTTATTTTAAAGAGAGAATATTTTTGAAACGGCTTTATATCAATATATATTACATGTGATATTCAACAATGTTTCGAATTATGTATTGCTTCTCGTTATATCTATCGAATCATTGTTAAAACATATTTATTTATTTTGTCAATCAAGTCTGGCGATGGAAATAATTATTTACCGTTGAAATGAAACGTTGCTATATATCACATGTAATATACATTGAGATAAAGTAGTTACACTAAAAAAATATTTTGTCTTTAAAATAAAGGATCAAAAACAGTCGTACATATGACAAAAGATTGTCCGCGACAAATGAACAAAGCAGTGTGTAATTTTGTACAAATCCTAAGACCTCTCCCATAGTCTTAACGGGTCGTGTCTCCGATGCCGGTCCCTTACCACAACGTCGGCACGGCTCATCTGTTAACTGGCTGAGAAGTTCCCAAAAGCTCGCACTGTGACTTTAGTGGCCTGCTTCCCCAGTATTGTTCGCGGCTTAAGTTCCGACAAACTCTGCGACCAGATGTTTTACGTGAGAGCACCTGCTGGGAAGGTGTACAGTTATCACACAACACTTGGTGCTTCTGCTCCGTTGTGCAGTCGTGAGAGCACGTATTCAATGCTGCCTAAGCAAACTATTTCATCCAAATTACTTTGTTTGTATAATTTTGTACGACCCACAAAAAAATCTTGGATGAAAGAATGGGTTAACGAATCAAATGTTTTTTTTAACGCGTCGTGCCCGAATCACGATTTCTCGGGCGTGTTTTCCGAGTGCGAAACAACTAAATTTTTCATTCTAACTAATAGTAGTGGGCGAAACATTAAGAAAAGTGCGCGAAAAATCTCGAAACATATGCGAAACATCTGCGACGTTTTTCAATTGTTTTTCGTCTAGTGTCTTTCAATTGTCTTTCGTTTCGTTTACCTTCCGTAATGAAGAAACTGAAAGATGCAGAGACAAATTTGCTAACCGCAAATTTTGTCTTCCTGACTTTTGTTGCTTCGTTTCGATACAAAAAGAGATATTAGTAGCCAAGGATACTGTATTTAATCATCGCATAGTTTACAAATTCTAGTAAATTTTGCGGTGAATGGCTTCTTGATTTTATAAGAAAAAAAATCAAGAACCACGTCTTTTTCTCATTGTTTCTGTTTTTAATTGTTTTATACTAGTAATATTATGTAAGATTGTAACTGATTGGTGTGTTGACCTTTCAGACAGTAAAGAGCGCCTTACAATTTAGGCCAAAACGTCTGCATTAAATTTACTTTATTGACTGGAATCATCGTGTTTTTTTTCTTATAATGTTTGATTTATCCAGTGAATCCTGATTTACTTCTTGATTTGTTTACAAAAACAGAATTACCTAATATTAATTCAAAGATATGCAATAAATAAGATATTTACGACTGTTGTGCACGCTTTATTTCGTCTCTTTTTCGTCCTTATTCTTCCACTTTCAAAAAAGAAACATACTATTATCTAAAAAGACCTACTAGCAAATGAGAGGGGAACTGATTCATGACAAGAAGAGTACAGTTTGACTCGAAGAGAATCTGCTTGGATCAGAGCGCCGAACGATTTCGGCGATGTGGAGAATGCTACTACGATGGCTGTCGATGGCGCAAAGATTCCGTGACAGGGCAGGGCCCTGCTTGCGTTTAGAAAGGAGGCTCGTCCCGGGAGAGAGGCGCCTTATTAATAGCGGAAGCAGATTCCAGACGCTCCGACCCAGCCGCGCCCCGTCTTCCAAGCGCCCTTTCCAGGCGCCCCACAAGGCATCGATTGCAGCTCTGCTTTCAAACGAAAATTTGTCTGATTCAGCAATCCCCGTTTTGTGCTGTATTGAGGACTAATTACACAGGCATTTAACAATACACTACAATCATTTGTGATAAAATGCTTTCAGTTTTTGAGGTGTGGCAAGGGTATTTATATTTGGAACGTTTTCTGTACTTGTAGGCCTTTCCTTAGAGCCAAGTCTTTTTTACTTTTTAAATTTTTTTTAAAGAACTACGAATCTAGTTCAACAAGATATTTTTTTATTTATGTATTTTTTTTCATTTTAGACCGTTTTGTGCTATATTGAGGACTAATTACACAAGCATTTAACAATACACTACAATCATTTGTAATAAAATGCTTTCAGTTTTTGAGGTGTGGCAAGGGTATTTATATTTGGAACCTTTTCTGTACTTGTAGGCCTTTCCTTATAGCCAAGTTTTTTTTTTATTTTTTTTAAGAACTACGAATCTAGTTCAACAAGAGATTTTTTTTATTTCATATATTTTTTTCATTTTAGACCGTACAATAGACACAAACACACTTGCGGGCTCCTCTGGTGTGAGGTCAGCAGAACGCGAGGTCCTCTGCGACAACACATACATGAGGGACCAACATTCAGGCCCAACGAGACTCGAACTGGCGACCCTTCGGACCGAATCTCCGAGTCGGTACACTCTCTTAGCCAGCCCGACCATCCAGGTCGGCATGAAAATTTGTACTAACAAAAATTCTATTTTTTAAGCTTTTTTTCACTTCACTAAAAAACTAATCATAAAATGTCACTTTCGTCGTGCACCGCCGATGTATGAAAATGACAATATTTACAGGTGTGTGAGAGAAAGCTTCCGTTTCGTTTTCTCTCAGGAAATTCGACTGAGGGTGACGTACAGACATGCAAGAAGGTCACGGATGACTGGTAAGATTACATAGCATTCGGTTCGTTTTAAAATAATATATTCCGCGAACGACTTTGTAACGGTTCAAGGCCCACAGAACTTCAATGTATAATTAGGAACACGGAAAAAATGTAGTAAGTTGATTTGCAATTCTATATTTCCTACATTTCGAAAGTGAGTGCATTTATATAACGGCTACGGAAATAATCCTACCAACCCTCAAATATTAAGGTGTAAGAATATCAATACATGAGTATATTGCGGGAGTGGTTACGTCACCATTCCGTCCTGCTTCACCTCTCAATCTACACTAACAGACAGCGCCTCTGACCGGGAGGTCCTAGGTTCGAGTCCTGACGGCGGCAGGATTTTCGAAACTAGCTTTTCAGCTACGTCGAATTCAGTCGCTGTCTGGAGGACAATTCTAGCGGCCGGCTGCTCTGATCGGGGGTTTTCCGTGGTTTCTCCGATCAACACCAGGCGAATGCCGGAGCAGTACCCTACCAAACGGGCCACGGACCGCGCGCGATCTTTCCTTCCTCTTACTTGTCCTATCCTCTCCTCTTACACACACTCTTACACTAACATGCACTACACTACCACATATTCCGGGAGGCCGGTCGGGTGCTTAGAGCTTGTCCCGGCTGGGGCGGTGCCCCGCTGGTGGGAGAGTCCTGGTTAGGGGGAACCCCACTAGCCGACGGTAGGTCGGCGCCGGATCTCGCCATCCAGCTGCGGAAGATCACCGCCATCTCCCGAGAAAAAAATATGCACTACACTAACTGGACTAATGACCAAAGCAGTTGACGCGCCCGGAAACATGAATAAATCAATCAATCATAATAATATCGATGTTTTCAGAAACATCGGATTAAAAAAAATGTAAAATCTATCGATGATTTTATAAAACATCGACTTTTCAAAACATCACGTTTTCAAAATTAAACGATGTTAATGCATTTTATAAAAAGGTCTACGTTTTCAGAAACATCTACGTTTTCAAAAATCGATGTTAAACGCATCGATGATTTTATAAAGACATCGACTTTTCAAAAAAACCTACATTTTCAAAAATAGATGTTAAACGCATCGATGATTTTAAAAAAACATCGACGTTTTCAAAAACATCTACGTTTTCAAAAATGGATGTTATCGATGTTAAACGCATCGATGATTTTATAACAACATCGACGTTTCCAAAAGCATTTACGTTTCCAAAAATCGATGTTGAGCGCATCAATGATTTTATAAAAGCACCGCCATCGATGTGTCACATCCGCAGTCGCCGGTGCAGCGTGGTCGGCGGCCGAGCCTCGGCAGTGGAGCGACCCACCTGGGCACCGGGCAGGCGGCCTCGCGATGGGTACGCGGAAGCCGTTTGGAGCGCGTGCCCCGCCCCCCACCCGCCAAGCGACACCGCACTTCACTTCCGCGATGCGGCCGCAAGGCACGGCACGGCACGAGCCGTGCGACTATCGCCGATGACACATGTGGACGCCATTCAACTAACAGTACACGCCCGCAATCGGTGTAATGGAAAAGTTCTCGATCTGTGGGGTGCAATGGCTGTGGAAAAGGGGCGCGAGATATTTTGATTGATTGATTGATTGATTGATTGATATTTTCGTGTTTCCGGGCGCGTCAATTGCTTTGGTCATTAGTCTCGTTAGTGTAGTGCATGTTTTTTTCGCGGGAGATGGCGGTGATCTTCCCCCGCTCAATGGCGAGATCCGGCGACGACCTACCGTCGGCTAGTGGGGTTTCCCCCTAACCAGGACTCTCCCACCAGCGGGGCACCGCCCCAGCAGGGACAAGCTCTAAGCTCCCGACCGGTCTCCCGGAATATGTGGTAGTGTAGTGCATGTAGTGTGTGTAAGGGGAGAGGATAGGACAAGGAAGAGGAAGGACAGATTGCGCATAGTCCGTGGCCCGTTTGGTTGGGTATTGCTCCGGCATTCGCCTGGTGTTGATCGGAGATACTACGGAAAACCACCGATCAGAGTAGCCGTCCGCTAGAATTCTCCTCCAGACAGCGGCTGAATTCGACCTGGCTGAAAAGCTAGTGTCGAAAATCCTGCCGCCGTCAGGACTCGAAACTAGGAAGAAATTTTGAAAAATGTATATTGTGTTTATTGATGAAGCAGTAAGAAAACTTTAAAATTAAGACATTTTATTTTTAAACTTACTGAATAAAAGAAACATGTAAGGTGTTGTCACAATTCATCCCCCCCCAAAAATTTTTTTTTGTAAATTCGAAGGTTTTCATTTCTTATTTTAATAAACAGCTTTAATAAGTGAATGAAAAATTAATTTGTAGATTTTTTTCCCTTCGAAATGCAAAATTATTAAGCGAGCTTAATATGATAATTTATATTTTGAAATTGATTCACCATGCAGTCCAATCCAATATATTTGGAGTATATAATAGATTATAAAGGGTGCGGTCGTATGATACCCCAAGGCAGGAGAGGGGGGATGAAAAGTTTGAGAACCTGTGTTGTAAGAGATATTGTAACAGAACAAAATTTATTTCTCGAAACACATCGCCTTTATAAATATTTACGTTTGTATTCACCTAAAAGTGATGCAATGAAATTCGTATCGAAAGCAATCTGTCGTAATAAATATCTTATCGCCCTTTCGTTCATCAAATTTAACACGAGTTGGGCGTGGTATAATGCACGCCATACAACACGTGCGTTAGAGGAAATGCGTGTCGGATTGAAACCAAATACTAAATAGTATTTTGTAAGACTTCAGGAACTGTTTCTATGACGAATAATATTTCGTCTTCGTAGTTATGCTCCTGTAATCAAACCATTTTATCACCATACTTATCTGACTGTTAGCTTCGTTTCGTGGCGAAATATTAGCATATGATTTTTAATTATTAAGTTCCTACTTTGATGATTTCCTTTTTGCGGCAACGGCCCAGCTCAATGGTTCCGTAAGTGCGGTGCATGTTATATCGCTGGAGGTGGCAGTGTTTGTTCCCCGAGGATAACACAGAAATACAAAAGCACCCAATTCGACTGCTTTTTTTTTTAATTTCTGGGTTAATTTTTCTCTGTGAACAAATGTAGTCGTATATTCGGTAAATAATAAACAATTTACATGTTTATGGAGTGTTTATACGATTCTGCAATGCAAATTTTTGCATATAAATATTTTTTCAAACCAACTTTTGAGTGTTGTTTGCGGCTCTGCCATTCAAAATACCCAAGAAGTTTATATGACAACATGTGCTTAAAATTGTCTTAAGAGCTTATTTTCTACGATTCGACGTTTCCGCCCGGGACATCCTGTGCATTTCGCGGTTGCCTGGGCAACCGTTCCCCCCCCCTCCCCACACCCCGCCGGCGCGGTTTGATTGCCACTTGGATCCATCGCGTACCTAACAGTATTGGCACTCACGGATGCCAAATCCAATTGGAGGCGTGGTCGAAGACTAACACGTCCAAATGAGTCACATTTATTCCGCTAACGTTGGCTAACTTGCGCTTCATTCCCGTTTGATTTCCTCTTGCTTCTGTCATTCCGCCAACTCGAGACTGTTCATTTGATATCAACGTATTTATGCACAATGCAACAGAAGTACACGTTCATACTTCCTTTATAATATATTATTTACAAGCATAATTCTGTGATTAATATTTAGTCTACACAACTTTCATTAAAAGTGAGTTTGATTAATCGTAAAGATTCGGTGCTTATGACTTCCGTTATTTCCGTTTGATATCTTCATTCTTACATATACATTTTCTCGCCTGATTTTTCACATGATTTACAAATTCTTAAAATATCATTTCTATGGGCTGTGGAAAAAAAGCTCATCTGTGAGTCGAAAGAATGCATTGCATGGATCGATGATGTCTTCGGCAATGCTGAACTGTTCAATAGTCAACCTGTCGAAAAACATTGGTGACTGGCCTTAAAGCAGGGGTTCCCAACCTGAGGTAGGCCTACTGCTAGAGATACTCAAGCGGCTTGTGTTGGAATGTGTGAAAAATGTCGGTAATTGCGGAAATCAATATTTTCATTGCTCCACAACATTGCAGTTCACTGCTCTCAACTCGAGAAACAGTTTTATTACAACACAATAATAATGATTTGAAAATAACAAGAACACATGTTCAAAGTATGACACCATTTTCCACCATGACGACTTTCCATGAAATTATGTGTTTAATCTGTGTTACTTGGGTAAGTACTAATCTTAAATAATTATTTTACTGTTCACTGTTTATATATGATTTTGTTGACGTTAAAACGTGTGTAATTTGTTTATGTACTTAAAATTGTAGAACCACTGAGGATGGGAAGTGTGTTCCCGAAACACGTGTCTGGCTATATGTAATCATATTAAAATTACATTTACTACTATTGTGGTAGATACCTCATTGACTCCAGATAGATTACTAAAAATGTCAAATCATTTATTTCATGACGGTATGTTTACGATGCCTACCCGGATGGCTGCGGTGGTTAAGAGCCTGTACCGACTCAGCACTTCGGTTTGTAAGGTCGCGGGTTCGAGACTTGTCTTGGGCAAGGTTGTCCCTGGTCCGTCATGTATGTGCTGTCGCTGAGGGCCTCGCGTTCTGCTTATCTCAGTACAGAAGAGCTTGCAAAGTGTGTTGGTATCTAATGTACGGTCGAATAGGAGTCCCATCGGGACATATACCGGGAGCGGTAGCTCAGTGCATCAACTGATGTCACTGCAGCGCCTCTGACCGGGAGGTCCTAGGTTCCCACTCCCCACGGCGGTAGGATCTTCGACTCTAGCTAGGTCAAATTCAGTCGCTGTCTGGAAGAGAATTCTAGTGGCCGGCTGCTCTAATCGGTAGTTTTCCGATCAACACCAGGCGAATGCCGGAGCAGTACCCTAAAAAACGGGCCTCGGACCGCGCGCGATCTGTCCTTCCTCTTCCTTGTCCTATCCTCTCCCCTTACACACACACACACACACACACACACACACACACACTTACATTAACATGCACTAAACAACCACATATATTTCGGGAGACAGGTCGGGAGCTTACGGCTTGTCCCGGCTGGGGCGGTGCCCCGCTGGTGGGAGAATCCTGGTTAGGGACAAACCCCACTAGCCGACGGTAGGTCGGCGCCGGATCTCGCCATCCAGCGGGGAAAGATCACCGCCATCTCCCGAGGGAAAACATGCACTACACTTACGGGGCCAATGATCAAATCAGTTCACGCACTCGGAAAGACGAAAAAACAAATCAATCAATCCAACGAGTCCCATTCGGGACATAAAGGGCTGCCGGCTGGAAAAGCCCTAGGAAAAAAAGTGAATGATGCCTCTGGGGGAGGGGTAAGATACGTGTCAATGAAAAACCTGATCAAGGGATACGACAGAGAAAAAAGGTTGAGAACCGCTGCCTTAAAGAACTCTTCAGGGACCAAACTTTGTCGATTCGTGCAAATATTCTCCGCGACCGAGTTTTCTGCGTCTCGAACTAAACGGAACTCCCTTCACCTTCACTTGCTCAACAAAAATTCCAGGCTATGTTTGCGCGTTCACAGTTGTGGGGTTGGGCTCTTTACGGCAAGCACTACGAAAGCAAACGCGACTCGTAAGGTAAAGCATAGGTTCAAAGCTTGTAAACACAACGAATACTTGCAGGAAGATAAAACAATGAAGCAAACATGTGTCCTTAACTGTTGGAAAAAAAATGGAAAGAAACATGCCAGTGTCTTGTACATTTTGTCAATTTTTTTGAGGGTACCGCTCGAGAATCTGCGTTTGTTTTTTTTTACTGTTCTTGGCAACCGGCTTCAGAGGCTGTTTTGCGATAGTTTCGTAGCGTCTTTTTGCTCTAAATCGCTTTCGCAGTGGTGATGTGACATCGACAACAAAACATCGATGTTAATAATATATCGACCAAAATTTTAAGAAATATATTTACGTCTGTTATATTGTTTTTACTGCATCTAAAAGATCCTCAATCCTAAATGATGCCTCTGAGCTCAATTCAAATCGCCTGTTTCGTCGCCTAAGTAATACCTTCTTTCTCCCATGGTTGGTGAAAGGAGTGTAACGAAATTTGCGTGGTCAGAAGGAAGAGCAGAACTCATGGCCTGAGTCTCGCCACGTAAAATAAGGCAAATTCAATTCAATTCAATTCAGTTCAATTGTTTATTTAATTGGCTTCCCTGACTTTCATAAAATGTTTTATTGTCTGGTTTTACTAAGGTCAAAAAAACAACGCAATTAAATATCGACCAAAAACCAACGATGTTTTTAAGCAAGTATTAAATCTGGTTTAGTAACCTCTCCGTGTCCGAAAGACGAGGAAAGACGAAAGAAATACCGTTGCATCAGGATCATCTCGGGTGAGGGAGATTCTGGCCTATGCAGTAGAAACCGCGTTCCTTTGATTCTAACACATATCCAGACAGTGGAATCATCCGTTAGTTTAACATTTTTGAAATCGTGATAATGGGAAGTTTTCATCCACTAACAAAACTCCAAGAACGTAAAAACATCGAGGACAAAACACGGATGCTCAAATAATATCGGCATTAATACATTGATATTTTTATAGCGAGATCGATATTTTGAAAATATCGACTTCGATGTAGCATCCGTAGTTCGGAGAGGCCGCGACAGCACGATAGCCCTGTGACGCGCTATTCGATTGGAATTCAATCGATCGATCTCTGGTTGATTGATTATTTCGTGTTTCCGGGCGCGTTCACTCCTAAGATCGTTAGTCCCGTAAGTGCCGTGCATGTTTTTTTCTCGGGCGGCGGCGATGGTGTAGCGGTTAGCGTATCGGACTGTTTATACCCACGTTTGCGAGTTCGAACCCGATCGAAGCCGTGGATTTTTCCTTCGTACGCCTTCCTTCGGAGGGGAAGTAAAGCCGGCTGTCCCATGTAGTAGATTTGCTGCATGTAAAAGATTCTCAAGCCTAAATGACGCCTCTGAGCTAAATTCAAATCGCCTGTTTCGTCGCCCAAGTAATACCTTCTTTCTCCCCTGATTGGTGACAGGAGTGTAACGAAATTTGCGTGGTCAGACAAAAGAGTAGGCCTCATGACCTGAGTCTCGCCACGTAAAATTAGGCACATTCAATTCAATGATCTCTTGCTGGATGGTGAGATATGGCGCCAACTGCACGTCGGCTAGCGAAGTTTTCCCTAACCAGGTATCTCCCACCGCCCCAGCCGGGACAAGCTCTAAGCAACCGACCGGTCCGGTCTCCCGACATGTGTGATAGTGTAGTGAATGTTAGTGTTAGTAAAGGGTGAGGCGATAGGACAAGGAAGAGGAAGGAAAGATCGCGCGCGGTCCGTGGCCCGTTTGGTAGGTACTGCTCCGGCATTCACCTGGTGTTGATCGGAGAAACCACGGAAAACTACCGATCAAAGCAGCCGGCCGCTAGAATTCTCTTCCAGACAGCGACTGAATTCGACCTAGCTGAAAAGCTAGTGTCGAAAATCCTGCCGCCGTCAGGACTCGAACCTAGCACCTCACGGTCAGAGGCGCTGCAGTGACATCAGTTGATGCTGTGTGTGAGTAAAGGACAGGGATAGAAAGGAAATGAAGAGGAAGGAAAGATCACGCGTGGTCCGTGGTCCGTTTGTTAGGGTACTGCTCCGGTGTTCACCTGGTGTTGATCGGAGAAACCACGGAAAACTACCGATCAAAGCAGCCGGCCGCTGGAATTCTCGTCCAGACAGCGTCTGAATTCGACGTAGCGATGTACGTAGTACCAAGTCAGAATTCGAACTCTAGGACCTTCCAGTGGCATTGGTTGCAGCCCTGAGCCGGTGAGTTCATTGTGAATGGAGGGGCCGTGTTAATCGCCTGCGCCGCGGACGAGGCCTAGTGTTTCGGGGGTGGGGTGGGGCGGGAGCAATGACCCGCACCGTTACGCATTCCTCACAAGGTCAAGGAGACGCCGGCGGCCAAACACTCCTTTCCCCCCCCCCCACCCCGCCCGCTGGCGCGGCGCCAGCCACATAGCGTCACAGGAACTTCAAGGAGATGGAGAGGAGGAGGAGATGGAAAAGGAAAGCAAGAAGAAAGTGTCAAGAAGAAGAAACTAATGACGATAAAACATGACCATATTTTAAAATCGATCTTTAAGGAACAGATTTTATTGAGGAAAACAATTCTATATTTAATATTTTAGTTGGAGGAAGACTCCGAATAAATTTTGAATTTTTGCAATTTTCGAAAAATTGGGGTTTTAAACTAAGACTTTTAATAAGACTTGCATCATTCTCTTAAACGTCATTCACACTATCCAACAACAAAAGTTAAAAAGTTTGAAAATGTCATAGAGGCTTCATGTTAAGTACCCCAAAAAAATAAAATATCGATTAGGGCTCGCGACATCAGTGAGATTCATTTGGGAATATTAATTTTGGAGAAAATCGGCTGAACGCTTTACCTGCTAGCGTTTTTTTTTATTTTACGTAAAAAAAAACAGTTAAAAACTGCGTATGACGTGCTGTGGGGAAAAGTGAATTGTGTGCACATTTTCAAAATTCTGTGATACCTACACTAAGTCATATACATAAATTTTGAATTTTTGAAAGGGAGAAAAAAACAAACTCCCATGTAATAAAATCTATTTTCAAGGATAAACAAGCAATAAATTTTGAATTTTGAAAGGGAGAAAAAACAACAAAAAACAGACAGACGGACAGTCACAGACGGACAGACGGACGGACAGAGAGACGTTTTGGCTACAATCAATTTTTCGATATCAAGAACTCACAAAAAGGATTCTGGATACACCACATGATAGAGGATTTTTTTCTAAATTTGGCATCTGGATTTACCCACTTTTTCGCTGCCAGGGCTCTGTAGTAAGAGTTTTTCTACCGAAAATTCGCCGTTTTTTCGTGCAGCATTACATAACTTTCTACTCCATAGCGAGAAAGTAAAAGAGGAAGGCTAAAGAGTAATGGAGGAAGACAGTGATGAAACAGAAGGAGAAGATAAAAAGATAAAAATATAGTCGTAAGGAGAATGAGGAAAAGCCATCGAAATGATAATTACGATATTTCGTGTATTTGAGATGGAAAACGGTGGGTGATGTGGAAAATGAAACAAAAGTATAGCACGAGGGAGGAGAGGACAACAGTAACAAAGCGGAGGAATGGAGGAATTGAAGATAATGTGGGAGTGGAGCGAAGGGAAAGAGGAATGATGACGAGACAAGGGTAGGGAGGGCAAAAGAACATAGATGTTTTTCAAACATCGATATTATAACTTTCGATGCAAATCACATCGATTTGCAGATCAAAATATTAGTTCAGAAATATCGATGTTTTCAAAAAAATTCTCATGATATAAATAACATTTCCAGTATCTACTTTTTTTTTGTATATTGCTCGCAATCAACTGTCATTCACAACTGTCACTGTTGTCGGTCTCCAGACGGCACGAAACCGTTTGAAATTCGTAATCTTTCGCGTGTTATTACCTTTTTGATTATTTGTTACGTGGTAATATCGTTAAACTGCATTTTGAACCTTGACTGCATAGAACATCGATTAGAAAAACTAAGATGCCTGTCAATTTCACGTAGAAAATACATTAAACTAATATTAATGTGTTCTGTATCACATTAGAACAAGGACATTTTACTTCGATGCGTTTCATCATATTTTAAACATTGATGTATTTTGCCGTTATTTTCATCGACATCGAAAACTCTTCTTGATGTATCAAAATATCGATGTATCGATGTTTTGCTAAAATTTGCCGTCACTAGGCAAGAGCGACCAAACATGACGAGGGCAGCTTTGGGAGGTCCAACTCCACCCAGCTCCCCTGGCACGCACGCAGGGAAAGTGCAGTGAGTGCGGGAGTGTCACAAAACACACTCTCCCCTCTTCGACGCAAACAAAACACTCGCGTTGTACACCTCTTGGGTCACCACAGCGCCTCACGCTCCATTAAGCGATTCGAGATTATGAATATGCATGGGCAAACAAGTCAACCAAGTAACTAAATGGGAACTAAATGCAATTTCGATAACTTCAAAGCAAACCTTGTGGAACTCCATAATAAACGAATGTACGTATCAAGAAATAATCTTCTTCAATGTAGGAAACGGTGTATTTTTTCTTTAAAGGTTACACAAACATATTTCAGGGATTGTTTTCTCATCTCCGGAGTTTTCTAAGGACTTGAAACAATCGAGAACAATTAAAATTGTGATTTAAATGTTATTAATAATGTAAATATTGTAGATTTATCAGAAGTATTATATTTATTTTCGTATTCTTATTTTAATCTGTAAATGCAATAAAGATGGGGCTGAAACATTTTCCAAATATGCTACTAGAACACACTTGTCGAAAATCATTTGACTACAGTTGTCTATGATTCTTAGACAATTTTGGGCAATTTTCTATCTCAATACGTCTCGTTTCTCATACCTTTAAAGATATGAGAAACTCAATAGATCAATGAGAAGATCAATAGGATAATTCATGGAGAAGATCAATAAGATAATATAGTAACCTCTCTGTTGTAAAATATGATATGTTGGAAATTATTTTTTAACATTGACAGAAAAAATAATGTGTGCTTACGAAATGGATCTGTTTCAAAACTTAGGTGTAGAGAAACAAGCAATTCGTGATCTACTCTGGACATAAGACAAATCGGCTTACACAAATTTTGCATCG
Source organism: Teleogryllus oceanicus (assembly GCA_964035755.1). NCBI lineage: Eukaryota > Metazoa > Arthropoda > Insecta > Orthoptera > Gryllidae > Teleogryllus > Teleogryllus oceanicus. The sequence goes on along the minus strand of CAXIVR010000013.1, from coordinate 81,019,953 downwards.
AAATACTTCCACGTTTTATTTTGCATCCAAATACTTGTAAGCAAATCAAATCTGCGAACTGAGGAAAGAGACAGTACTTAACCCAACTCAGTTTTCATAATATCCATGACAAAATCCCCGAATTTGAATATTACAATATGCTTTTGTGTTTAAAACTTTTTGAACAAAGTGAACGCTCCGACATAAACTTTCTAACATATTTGAAGCACAGAAAAAATGACATTGATGAATTTTTAATCCTCAAACAAAATTAGTTTTCACACTATTTAACAAAAAGTACTTTAATGTATTAAATATTGGGTGTAGCCTTTGTTTTCCATTCCTTCGTTTTCTTACGCAATTCTGTATATTTTGCAATAATCTCTAACAGCTACCAAGATTTTTTTTTGTTTTCATTGAAAAATTTTCAAATTTTTTCATTGAAAGAGGTGGTTCAAGGTATCAACTCAAGACACTGCAGTGCCTCTGATCGGGAGGTCCTAGAGTTCCACTCCCGACGATGGTAGGATTTTCGACACTAGCTATAAATTAGGACGTGTTCAGCCACAGTGAATGGAAGAGAATTCTAGCGGCCGGCTGCTCTGATTGGTAGTTTTCCGTGGTTTCTTCGATGAACACCAGGCGAATGCCGGAGCAGTACATTAACAAACGGACCACGGACCACACGCGATCTTTCCTTCCTCTTCCTTGTCCAATCCTCACTCCTTACACACACTTACACCAACATCCACTACAATACCACATATTCCGGGAGACCAGTCAGGAACATAGTGCTCGTTTCGGGTGGGACGGTGCCCCGCTGGTGGGAGATACCTGATCGGGGAAAGCCTCGCTAGCCGATGATAGGTCAGATAGGATCTCGCCATCCAGCGGGGGAAGATTACCGCCACATCTCGAGAAGAAATACACTACACTTACGGGACTAATGACTTCAGCAGTTGACGAACCCGGAGTAGTTAATAATCAATTAATCGTCTGCCGCTTCCGGAACCAATTCTCTCTCACTGGCACTTTTCCGAATGATTCCCAATTATTCCGAATGAATCCGAATGAATGCGAATGAATCCGAACGAATCCGAATGAGTCCGAACGAATCCGAACGAATCCGAACGAAATCCGAATGATTCCGAATGAATGCGAATGAATCCGAATGATTTCGAATGAATCCGAATGATTCCGAATGAATGCGAATTGCCATTTTACTTGAATGAATCCGAATGAATCCAAATGATTGCGAATGAATCCGAATGAATCCGAATGAATCCGAATGAATCCGAATGATTTCGAATGAATCCGAATGATTTCGAATGAATCCGAATGATTCGAATGAATGCGAATTGCCATTTACTTGAATGAATCCGAATGAATCCAAATGATTGCGAATGAATCCGAATGAATCCGAATGAATGCGAATTGCCATTTACTTGAATGAATCCAAATGATTGCGAATGAATCCGAATGAATCCGAATAAATCCGAATGAATCCGAATGAATCCGAATGAATCCGAATGATTCCGAATGAATCCGAGTGAATGCGAATGAATCCGAATAATTGTCGAAATCGCCTGTCCCGCTGTGCTCGTGCGATGGGAGTGTGGGACGGCGGTGGCACCGTTGTGTCTCGCGGAGGCTCCGTGGCAGCAGCCGGCCAGCGACGGCGCAGGGGCCCGCTGATCCGTTACCCCGACGCCCAACTCCACCGCACCAACGGAGGCCTTGCAAGGAGACTCCAAGATATTGGCCCGAAGCCCCAGCGAAGTTGAAAAACACGCTTGAGAATATTTTACGTTAGTAGTGTGTCTACGAATGTAAGCTGCGAGGAGAGGACAGGGAAGAGGAAGGAAAGATTGCACACGCTCCCCCAGCCTGTTTGTTGGGGCACTGACACTGTTTCGGCATTCACTTGATACTACTGGAAGAAACCAGGGAAGACTGCAGATCAGAGCAGCCGGCCGCTAGAATTCTCCTCGTGACAGCCGATGAATTCGACCTAGATATCTAGCGAGTGTCGAAACTCCTGCTACCGTCGGAGCTTGAACCCAAGTACCTCTCGGCCAGAGGCAACACATAGACATCATTTGTTTCTGTACATAAATGTAGCTTCACTATGCGTACCTTTTATGGAGCTCTTTGTTTGCTAATCGTGGTGGAAGTAAAGCCGGGGTTTCTATTTTGTCAGTGACACTAAAAAATCCAATCTGCGGTTCGTTTACCGACGAAAATAAACTTTCTATTACTCAAAAAACAAAATGTCAAGTTTTCAAACGTTGCTAACCACACTTTGTTGATACTTCTTTTTAACATTGTTGTGAATAGTAAAAGGGGGTGAGAAAGGTTTCTGAGCTGAAGAAACAGTTTGTAGATTATACTCATACGTTGCATACCGTTGTTACTGGTTTTGACGAAATTAATCAAATGGAATGTGGTAATTTGAGCGTTGGGTGTCGTCTCTCGGTGCTTGGTCTGCCAGGCGCCTTCCCCCTTCCCCTCCCCTCCCCCTTCCCCTGCTGCCCCGTTACTCTCCGCGTCGCCCACCCGCGCACCGCTCGAGACAAGAAGCGCGGTGACGTAGCACGCAGCACACAGCACATAGGACGTTGATGGAGTGCATCTACCGCGGGTATCACGCAGCACCTAAAACGCGACGACGAACTGAGCACACACCTCGCAGCACACAGCACGCAACACGTAGCACACAGCACACACCATGCAACATGCAGCACGCAACACGTAGCACATAGCACACACCTCGCAGCACACAACATGCAGCACGCAACATGTAGCACACAGCACACATCTTGCAGCATGCAGCACGCAACACGTAGCACATAGCACACACCTCGCGCACACAGCATGGAAACGTAACACGTAGCACACACCTCGCAGCACACAACATGCAGCACGCCATGCAGCACGCAACACGTAGCACATAGCACACACCTCGCAGCATGTAGCACGCAACCCGTAGCACACAGCACGCAGAGTGTAGGACGTTGATCCAGCCAACAGCACGTAACACACAGCACATAACAAGAAGCAATTTCATGTAGCACACAACACGCTCCTCGTAATAAGCAGCACACATAATGCAGTGCATTGAAGTAGCGTACGACACTGGGCAAAGTAGACTTAACGCATTTACGCAGCTCACAAGAAATAATATAAAGCGTAAACACGGACAGTACGCAATAAGCTGACGGCACACACAACATTCAGCTCACAAGATGAATCACTCGACATGAAAAGAATATAAATGATCTTCAATTTTCTCAAACGATTCTGCATATACAAATTTCCTCCTCTTCTCTGTATCTTTTGAATTCATCGTAAATGCTCGTTGCTCTAAGCCCAGGAACATTTTTGTGTATTATTTGTATTAAAAGATTGAAGGAAACTTTGAATAGAGCAAGATATATATTTTAAGGCTGGGGATGTTGTCCCGGCTACCCCCCCCCCTTTCTGGACACCTCTCTTCGTTGTCTAGTTCTCGTCTGTTGTAAATAGCAGATCATTTGAGGTAGTGAACAACAGAAGGCATCTTTTCACACACCCAGTATTTGACAAACTTACAGTAGACAGGACGGTCTTTCAACATCAATGGGCCAAGAGTTCGTGTACAGTGCGGAACTCTATTCTATCATGGGCCACAGCCGCGCTGCTGTCCAGCTTTTCCTTGTGCCCTATTGAATATATTCCAGACTAGCACCTACATCAAAATGAAAAGCAAAGAAAGCACTAGAAGTGTGTCCAAATTTCATGTTCGGCGTTATAGACTATTAGCAGAGAAAAAGGAAGAATATAAAAATGGCAAAATAAGCAGAATTCACGCAATCAACGAATGATTCAATCGAATGAAAACAAACTTTAGCCAAACCATATTTCGAAAGAAATAAACCAGTCTTAAGAGTGAAAACTGGGAAGGGAGATGTGTTTTAAAAATAATAGCTACGAAAATATTCTTCGAAAATAAAGTGTCGTCTTCCATTTCTTCCTGGAAGGGAATGAAGAAGTCAATCCCCAATTTACCTATAGGTTAAATTCTTATTTACCTTCTGGTCCCCAATTTAAGCTACTCTTATTTTTCTTCTATAGCTGAACCGCTCGCAAAAAAACCATCATGGCGGACGTACCTTTGGTAAAGTCTCGGAAGCTGCCCCCACCCTGCGGCATCTGAGATTTCCCCTCTCGGCGATAAGTGAAGCGCGTAGGCGAGAAGGAGAGGCGACTGCAAGACGCAGCGATCGCGCTGACCGCCACTCGTCATCACTACGCACTTCGTCAAAAGAGGAATTCGCACTCCCAGGAGTGTCCAAGGAAATGAATACATCGTATTGTGCAAACGCTTCTCTGCAAAACGTTTCCTTTTCTTTTAAGGATGCACCAATTGTTTGTTGCTGCCTCGCGCCCTTTTATAAATTCCCAAACAAGTTCTATTGGATTTAGATCTGGATGGTACGGTGGAAGACGGAGAGGAATGTGGCCATGTTCAATGATTATGTGATCAACGACCTATTGTTTTTCAGTGGATATACTTTGAATTATTTGTAATAATTGGGTTTTTGTGAATAACAGCAGCTACTGTGTAAAGGACACTGTCACTGCTCACTAGCCACGGTAAAACACGGACTGGAGACCGAAACTCTCCAAGACACGGCTAATTTTCTGTTGATCGTTTGGACAACCCCTACTGTAGAAACACGTAAGCTGCCTTCCGTCTGATCCTTCTCACTCGTCAGTTTTTTATCACCAAACTCACAGTGTTGAATTACCGCGCGACCCACGAGAGAAAGACAGAGGGAGAGCTACGTTGTGACAAAGAGCGCAGGCAGGCGGGGATATATTAGGAGCTTTGGAGGGAGAGGCCACGTTCGGGCATGCGCAGTGGAAGGTTTTTTTGAGAGTGGTAGAGCAATAGTCTCCAATTTACATATTGGTTGAATTCTTATTTTCTTTCTGGTCCCCAATTTACATAATGGGTTGAATTCTTATTTTCCTTCTCGTCCTCAATTTACATAATGGGTTAAATTCTTATTTTCCTTCTGGTCTTCAATTTACATAATGGGTTGAATTCTTATTTTCCTTCTGGTCCCCAATTTACATAATGGATTGAATTCTTATTTTCGTTTTGGTCCCCAATTTACACGAAAGGCCGATTTGCAGACGTCGCGTCGCCCTTCGATCTCCTGAACTCCCCCGCCCGGTGGCCGGGGGCCGTGACGTCAGGCATGAAGACATCGAGCTGCGTTGCCCGACCCCGCCGCCAGCTGGCCTCGTTGATAGCGGAAGGTCGTCACCCGCTGCGACGTCGTGAAGCGCAGCCGCTGACAGCGCTGCGATCGCAAATGGAGGCGCCGTGTTCCATGAGATAGCGACGCTCCGCCCTCAAACGTCTTCCGGTGGGGAAATACAAAAGAGCACACACGTACCATGACCCCATTCAAACGTTTGGAACAGGTCGAAGTCTTACGTAATACATTTTTGAACCCTTTCTTCTCTTTGTACGTTTGTATTTGGATTTATTGGGTCGCTAGTCCGACTTCGGCGGCCAGCTACCGGTGTCTCCCATGCCTGGGCCTATTTTTAAGTTAGTTTAAGATAGTTTTAAGTAGTATTTTTAAGATATAAGCCCTCCCCAAGCTCCAGAAATCTTAAGATTGGAGCAAATTGTATTCCCAATATTGAATAAACTCCCGCCTCGCCAGGGATTCTGGCGAGGGGAAAATGAAGAAAGAAAAAAAAAAGCCTAGTTGAATTCCCATGCTTGGGGGTAACAGCGACATGAGGCGAATATGACGTATTCTCTTCACCGTCACTAGCAAGATGCGCCTGCTTGAGCTTTTCTTCGTCACACAGCTACAAAAAATTGGGACGATTTTAAAGAAAAGCTGTAACTATTTTTCCTTCGACTGGGAATCGAACCCGGGACCACAGCACGGGAAGCTAGTACGCTGTTCGTGAGCCATTGCAGAGGCTTTTCTTCTCTGTGTAAACCTTATTAATTAGTGAGTTAGGCTTCTTAAATGTTCTTTTATTATTTTCATTGTTATTATTATTATTGTTATTATTATTGTTGTTATTATTGTTGTTATTATTATTATTATTATTCCTCTAATACACCAGTGAAGATGCTATGGGTCAGTTGATTATAAAGTTTATTCCGGGTTACAACCAGAAGCAGACCTAGGAACCGTCGGTGCCTCTACAATACTTCGCTCCAAATGTGGGCTGTTTCCAATAAAGCAATGCCTTGCACTTCCCAGTCTTTTGAATGACCGCCGTGCGAGATGGATGCAACCTTTTGAAGCAACGCTCGTACACGAATTCAGTCGTTCTCCGTGGAAGAAATGCGTTTGAATAGCACAGGAAATTGGTGGAGGCTGGTGGAAATAATGCTCTTCCACTCAGAAGTCTCACACTGACAGGTCGTTTCGTGCGTTGATGAACACGGGTTGCTAAGACTCCTCGATGAAATACTCTGGACCATATTCATAGTAGTGACTCATAATAAGGAAAACCTTAAGGAGTTCCTAATAACGATTTCCAATTCATAGTTGCAACTTATCCATCCACATAAGAAAATACTTATAACTACAAAGAAGGTTCAACCTTCATTTATATCTATTATATATTAGTGAAGCCTCTCTTGATGCGTTGAAAATTGTCGTAATTTGAAAGAAATGGAATGGACGACTATTTCAAAGATTATAAGGATTTTTACAGTGGCATCTTTCTTTGTAGCATCAGGCGATATTTACGTGACATGCAAAACCCGTTGAAAATGCACAACGATCAAGAATTTAAGAAAAAATATCGTTTTACTAAGACTTTTGTTGTACATCTTTTGGTAACATTGGTGGCTAAAACCACCTCTAACTAACTAGATATTTACTGATTTCACCACGTTTAAGTCTTTGTTTAAGATACTGGTACTATTTAAGAAGCTGTGTAGGTACCTCATATGGTAGTATGCGGCATATGGTAGTAGGCACGCATATGGTAGTTCACGGCCAGTTTGATGGCGCGCTTCTGGCAGGATTGAAGAGGCTGTGAAGAATCCAATACAGTGTTGCCACACGAGACACTGCTAGCATCGTACTTATTATAAGGATCGTCTATGAATACCAAATGTGTATAAGTATTTCCTTATCGAAAGTAACTTCTTATAGCTTAAGTATTTTCTTATCCTTCAAGTGACGACTATGAATATGGCCCTCTAACTCTCTCGCGACTGTCCGGTATAAAAGGGCAGTATTCCCTTGAGCTTCGACCAATTTCTCTTTGACTATCTGAGGCATTTTTTCCACGGAGAACGCCTGTCTTGATGTAGAAGCGTTGCTCGAAAGAGTTACATGCAACTCCCTCGGCGATAGTCAGACAACCGATTTCACAACGCTCTCTGTGTTAATAGAGACTCCAAGAAGCATATGTGGCATTGACACAGCCTAACGCGGTTTTTTAAATAAAATTGTGCCAACACTTCTTTTAAAAAAATACAGTCGACTTCGGCTATAGTGAACTCGGATATAGTGAACTCTCGGTTATAGTGAACTTAAGTCACTGATCCCGATTCACTTAAATTACAAATAAGCATAAGAAGATTCGGTTATAGTGAACCTGAGCCTCGGTTATAGTGAACTTGAGTCACTGGTCCCGTTTCACTTACATTACAAATAAGCATAAGAAGATTCGGTTATAGTGAACCTGACCCGGTTATAGTGAACTTGAGTCACTGGTCCCGTTTCACTTACATTACAAATAAGCATAAGAAGATTCAGTTCTAGTGAACCCGAACCCCGGCTATAGTGAACGTAGGAAATACAACGTTCTGGAAGTTAATTGGCTCTCGCGTGTTATTAGGTAAGTAATAGTGCCTCCAGAGAATGGGACGTTCTTCCAATAGCGGAAGGGGCATTGAAGGGTGTCAAGACTGCATTCCGATACTTAAAAACAGAGGAAATGCAGAATCAAGTATGGAGAATCTGACTGGAGAAGGACCTAGAGAAATTACTAATGAAAACTGTACGAAGCAAGCAATTGAAAATAATTGATTTTTTAAGGACAAGTGAAGATATTGAAATTTTCAGTTCGTGCTGTTAATGAATTTTGCTGTACATTAATAAATTCAATCATTGTGGAGAACTTCTATATCATTTTGACATGATCGGATATAGTGAACGTCTGATATAGTGAACCAAACATGTGAGTCCCCAGAAGTTCGCTATAACAGGAGTCGACTGTAGATGCCGTGACTTCTGCGCCCAACGCTGGTGTATTAAAGTAGTGATTCTCACGCCAGGAGGAGGAAGACGGAGAAGGTGAAGGAGAAGAGTTGGAGGAGGAGGGAGGTGGTGCTGGGTGGGTGGGTGGGTGGGGTGGGGTAGGGGCGGAGGGAACCGGTGTGCGTAGCGTAGCGGTCGTCTGTGACGTCTTTCGGTTCGGCCGCCGCCGCTCAACTGTTCACCCGCCGCTTCGGCCCTACACACTATTCCAACCTCTTCTTCTTCCTCTTCTTCTTCTTTCTCTTCTTCTTTCTTCTTCTTTCTTCTTCTTTCTTCTTCTTTCTTCTTCTTTCTTCTTCTTTCTTCTTCTTTCTTCTTCTTTCTTCTTCTTTCTTCTTCTTTCTTCTTCTTTCTTCTTCTTTCTTCTTCTTTCTTCTTCTTTCTTCTTCTTTCTTCTTCTTTCTTCTTCTTTCTTCTTCTTTCTTTTCTTCTTCTTCTTCTTCTTCTTCTTCTTCTTCTTTTTCTTCTTTCTTCTTCTTTTCTTCTTTTCTTCTTCTTTTTCTTTTTCTTTTTTTTTTTTTTTTCCTCCTCCTTCTTTCTCTTCTCCTTCTTATTCTATTATTAATGTTGAGATTGAAGCAGATCGTCAATTATTAAATGTCTCTACACATAAATACGTTTTACGTTTTGTAATCTAATCGAAAGAGAATCTTTCTTACTCAATAGTTCTTTGAAAGCAATATTAATCCGCTTCTAAAGGATAAATTTGCTGACGTGATCGGGGGCGTAGTTGATATGCTGCAGGGTCTGCACTGAGAGAAAATCTGCTACTTCATAAGTGGTAATGCCTGAGACGATACGATATTGATTAGTATATGTATTACACCAACTGTATTGTACCGCACTCACTGTACCTAACTTGTTTACACGTACCTCAGTACTCGTTTTCAAAAAATGTTGAAATGCTTGATATCATACGTCATTCCAAATTTAATATCCACCTTTAAATGCCGCCGATATTCACTAGCCAAGTGAAGCACAAGTTAAGAATATTAATGTTGTAAAATATATAACAATATGTTATATCATCTAAAATGACTATTTATTTATTTTACGTCAAAAAATACAGTTAAAACTGCGTATGACGTGCTATGGGGAAAAGTGAATTGTGTGCATATTTTCAAAATTCTGTGATCCCAACACCAAGTCATATACTACTTAAATTTTGAAAAAACAATACTGGATCGGTAGTTTCCTGTGGTTTCTCCGATCAACACCAGGCGAATGCCGGAGCAGTTCCCTACCAAACGGGCCGCGGACCACGCGCGATCTGTCCTTCGTCTTCCTTGCCCGATCTTCACCCTTTACATACACACACTAACATGCACTACAGTACCACATATTCCGGGAGACCGGTCGGGAGTTTAGAGCTTGTCCCGGCTGGGGCGGTGCCCCGCTGGTGGGAGAGTCCTGGTAAGGGGGAAACCCCACTAGCCGACGGTAGGTCAGCCCCGGATCTCGCCATCCAGCGGGGGAAGATCACCGCCATCTCCCGAGGGAAAAACATGGACTACACGGCCGGGACTAATGACCAAAGCAGTTGACGCGCCCGGAATCTCTAACCAAAGTGCGTGGCAGCGAGTCGCTGCGTGGTTCCTCGCCTAGTCTCGCGCCTTGCGGCCGCGCGTAACGGTGTGCAGAGGCCTCGGCGGGGGGCGGATGTTTCAAGCCTCAGCCGCAGAGGGTTCGTGGCGCGATCGAAGGCGCCGTAAAGGTCTTCGTTAGGGAGCGTCGGGCAGTGCCGGACTCGGACAATTTTGGACCCGGGGCACACCTGAAACATAGCTTCCCCCTCCCCCCTGGAATGTGAAAGTTGTATCAAGAAGCTATACGAGTTATTTTATTTCAATTCGGGATAATCGGTCCTTCAATTTCAATTAAAATATACGGACAAATATATATATATATATATATATATATATATATATATATATATATATATATATAATTTTTGCTAAAATATCTGGGATGTTAAGAGGAGAAAGTTTGAAAACTTAAAAAGCTTTCAATGACAGCATTGTTTTGTAAAATTTTCAGGATTGTCTGACATTTTTCATTTCGCAGAGTCCTGCTGTATAAGTAACGACTACAATTAACTATTTAATATAAAAAAGTAATTGAAAATTTTATGAATTAGCAAACTCGAATTATAAAATTACAACAACGATTTCCTTTTCTTCTTCTTCTTCTTCTTCTTCTTCTTCTTCTACTTTTTCGTCAAGTTTTTACTATTTTTCTCCGTCAGTCACATTTTCAGGACCGTTGACTTGCGGAGACTTGGGCGATTGCCCGTTCTGAACATGTCTAGCGTTGGCACTGCCTTAGGGAAAGAAATGAGTTACTCCGGCGCACCCATTTTTGCTCGTTTTAACAGTTCACGTCACAAACCGCGTGACCACAGTACAGGCACTTTGTTTGAAAAGCCAGAGCAGACGCTCACTGCCATGTTACATGGAGAGTGGGAAAGGTTGAAAAATATTTTGAAAGTGACATAAAGTGACAATTTTTAATGGTGACCAATCAAAAATAAGACGATGAAGATGGAATTAAAATAAAAGATGCAATATTTTTTTATATATATGACTTATAACAATAAGATAATTTTGGGTTTCTGGCTGCATTTATAATTCCACATAATAGTGTGACACTCCAGGTATTGAATTGAATTGAATTTGCCTTATTTTACGTGGCGAGACTCAGGCCATGAGGCCTGCTCTTCCGCCTGACCACGCAAATTTCGTTACACTCCTTTCACCAATCATGGGAGAAAGAAGGTATTACTTGGGCGACGAAACAGGAGATTTTTAATTTAGCTCGGAGGCGTCATTTAGGCTTGAGGATCTTTTATATGCAGTAAATGTACTAACATGGGACAGCCGGCTTTACTTCCCCTCCGAAGGAAGGCGTACGAAGGATTTTTTCGCCCGGCTTCGATCGGGTTTGAACCCGCAAACTTGGGTATAGCAGTCCGATACGCTAACCGCTACACCATCGCCGAGGTATCTCCTCCAGTGGGGCACCACCGCCCCAATCGAAAGAACTGTAAGCTCTCGACTGGTCTCCCAAAATGTGTTACAGTATAGTGAATGTGTGTGTCTGCAAGTAAGGTGTGAGGATAGGACAAGGAAGAGGAAGGAAAGATCACGCGCGACTCATGATCCGGTTTTAGATACTGCTTCGACATTCACCTGGTGTTGATTAGAGATACCACAGAAATCTACCAATCAGAGCTGCGGACCGCAAGACCTCTCCTCCATACAGCGGATGAATTCCTATCTTGCGTGTGACGAAAATCTTACGCTGCCTGAACGGAAACCTAAGACCTCCAGGTCAGAGACACTGCAGTAGAATTAGTTGTTCCCCGTACTATCTCAGCCGGGCAAAGTCATTTCAAAGATATTTTCTTTAGTGTGGAACTCGAAGTGACAAGACCAGGAGCAGTAGCATCAATACAGCAACAGATGTCACTGCAGCGCCTCTAATCGGGAGGTCCTAGGTTCGAGTCCCGACGGTGGTAGGACATTCGATTATAACTTGTAAGATAGGTCGAATTCAGTCGCTGTCTGGAGGAGAATTCTAGCGGCAGACTGCTTTGATCGGTAGTTTTCCGTCGTTTATCCGATCAGCACCAGGCGAATGCCGGAGCAGTACCCTACCAAACGGGCCACGGACCGCGCGCGAACTGTCCTTCCTCTTCCTTCTCCTATCCTCTCCCCTTACACACACACTTACACTAACATGCACCACACTACCACACATTCCGGGAGACCGGTCGTAAGCTTAGAGCTTGTCCCGTCTGGAGCGGTGCCCTGCTGGTGGGAGAGTCCTGGTGAGGGGGAAACCCCACTAGCCGGCGGTAGGTCGGTACCGGATCTCGCCATCCAGCGGGGGAAGATCACCGCCATCTCCCGAGAGGAAAACATACACTACACTTACGAGACTAATGACCCAAGCTGTCGACGCGCCCGGAATCACTAACCAACGAACCAAAACCAGGTGATTAGCGCAATATTCAACCTTGTGGTCGGTAATCTGGAGTTCCTCGTGCCCGCTAGTCGATCAATGAGGGAAGAACGCAACGGTGGCTTCCTTTGCGTAAGCCAGGGCGCCGTGAATGCCTTGAATGAGCTGCGACTCACGATCCACTTACCCCTTTCCGCAGGCCGTTTCAGAATAACAGCGCATAAAGACCTCGCAGCTGTTTTCATATAACTGTAATATCTCGGAAATGAGAGTTCCCATTTCCAGTCTCCACAGCCTCTGTGACACTTTTCTGCCGTTTCCAGCTGCCGACTTTTTGCGGATGCTCCGATGGTACCTCCCGATGCGGATTTGCATCCACTGCAAATGTTTGCCGCTCGATTCGGCGAGCGATTTCCACACTAGGTCGAATTCAGCCGCTGTTTGGAGGAGAATTCTACCGACCGGCTGCTCTGATCGGTAATTTTTCGTGGTTTCTTCGATTAATTGATTGATATTTTTGTGTTTCCGTGCGCGTTAACTTGTTTGGTCATTACTCCCGTTAGTGTAGTGCATGCTTTTCGCGTGAGATGGCGGTGATCTTCCCCCGCTGGATGGTGAGATCCAGCGTCGACCTACCGTCTTGTAGGGTGGTTTGCCCCTAACCAGGACTCTTCCATCAGCGGGGCACCGCCCCAGCCGTGACAAGCTCTAAGCTCCCGACCGGTCTCCCGGAATATGTGGTAGTGTAGTGTATGTAAGTGTGCGTGCGTGTAAGGGGAGAGGATAGGACAAGGAAGAGGAAGGACAGATCGCGCGCGGTCCGTGGCCCGTTTGGTAGGGAACTGCTCCGGCATTTGCCTGGTGTTGATCGGAGAAACCACGGAAAACTACCGATCAGAGCAGCCGGCCGCTAGAGTTCTCCTCCAAACAGCGACTGAATTCGACCTATCTTACAATTTATTATCGAAAGTCCTACCGCCATCAGGACTCGAACCTAGGACCTCCCGGTCAGAGGCGCTGCAGTGACATCAGTTGATGCACTGAGCTACCGCTCCCGGTCCACGTGATGTTATTGCCACAACAGTGAATTACGATTATTACGAATGTACATATTAAGGATGGGGCAAGAGATTCGAAAAGCTTTACATATTCATTCGATCAATACTACTACTATTCTATACTATACTATAGTATACTATAATTGTTACTACGCTGGTGTCGTGTGATTCTGGGCATTGGAATTCTATTCATAGGAAACCTTTAAATACAAAAATAGAGCCGATATTGACCTCCGAATGAAATATTAATTGAATAAATGAATCATTTATTCAATTAAATGGTCAACCATTCATTCAATTATTCATTAATTAATTCGCCATTTCTTTCACTCCGTTGTTGCTTTGTTCACTAATCTTTCAATTCCCTTTTTTTTCATTCTCATTCTTCTTCTTAAACTGCACTTCTTCATTCATTCATTCATTCATTCATCATAAACTGCTTGCTTCCTTCATTCATTCATTCATAATAAACTGCTTGCTTCATTCATTCATTCATCATAAACTGCTTGCGTCCTTCTTTATAAACTGCTTGCGTCCTTCATTCATTCATCTAAACTCTGGCTTCCTTCCTTCATTCATGATTAACTCTTGGCTTCTGGACATAAATGTAACTTCATTTTCTGTGCACGTCTTCTAGAATTCAGTGGGAAATACAATTATTCAAATTATCGTTTCCATGTTGTAGCGGCAGGAAGTAATAAGAGCCAAAATTTATTGCTTATTTATCCTTGAAAATAGATTTTATTACATGGGATTTTTTTGTTTTTTTTCTCCCTTTCAAAATTTCAAAATTTAAGTAGTATATGACGTAGTGTAGGGATCACAGAATTTTGAAAATGTGCACACAATTCACTTTTCCCCATAGCACGTCATACGCAGTTTTTAACTGTTTTTTGACGTAAAATAAATAAATAAATAAAAAATAAATAAACTCTATTTCATCTTCTATTCCATTCCTTCTTGCGTTCATCATTCACTCCATTCATTCCTTTCTTCATTCATTCATTCATTCCTTCGGTCACTTCTTGGCCGGAGTAAGTGCCGTGTGTATGTGTCTGTGTGTGTGGGGGGGGTGGAGTGGGGGTGCGAATCGAGGTTAATTGCGCGGCGCCACAAAGGGGGAACCGGTTTGCGCTGGGCCTCGAAGCGGCGATCGCCGGCCGAAGAGGGTTGGTTCCTTCTGCACGTCGACCGCGCAGCCCGCCAACGAGAGCGCACTCACACAAGGATGAAATGCACTAATGTTCACCTATCGCATGTTGGAGTTCGGCCAGCCACACGAACTTCGTCAGTGAACGTAAAGTAGAGAGTAGGTCTATTTTGTCTGACACTTTGGTAGAAGTCTGTTTATTGATTCAGTGGTTAGTTGTAGTTGACATTTACATAATTGAAATGATTGAAGGCGTTGTCATTGTCAACAATAGTATTTATTTCACAAATTATTTCTTTCTTTCATTTCTTAAGATGTTTTAAATTATATAAATTATTTATATTATAATGATCTAACTCTCCGCCCCCTTTCTTTCTTTCATTCTTTCTTTTTCTTTTCTTTAATTCTTCTCCTTTCATTTCTTAAGATGTGTTTTTAAATTAGGTAACTATGTTAATTCTAATTTTATATTTTTCTTGTACCAGAAAACTGATGATGATGGCCAAGCCATCGAAAGCTGCTATTTGAGAAATAAATACTATTGGTGACAATGACAACGCCTTCAATCATTTCAATTCAAGAAGTCTGTTTACTCGCAGACGGTAAAATTATACGTTCCCAAACTCGTATATTCCATTGTATATAAAATTCTTTATTTCATATCAAAGAAGTTAAAAGCAAAATGAATATAAATTGATTACCATTAACAAGAAGAACGTATAATTTTACCAACCTACACATAGACATTTAGATAATCGTTACTTTCAAGAATCATATCAGGTTCCGTAACTTTGTTGCAGGTTCCGTAACTTTGTTGAAGAAAGAAATATAGATAGAGAAAGCAGTTGAGCGAAAGTCTCGGATCCTGAAACAAGTGACTGCAGGTAAGAAACAGAAAACTAAGTGGAAACAATTGCTTTCAAATGCAACTCCCTTTTTACGGTCTTTGTAAACAGGGAACTTATTTTGCCACCTTCGAAACAGGTTTTAAAACTGCCCCCAAAAAGGAATGATATGTTTTTCTTGTTATATACTTCAAACAAACTGTTACTCACTGGAAACGGTAAGCAAAGAAGTTCATTCATAATATCTTCACAAAATAAAGTCCATTAATTTATATAAATCGTTCATATGTTCAATGATAAGTTGTTTGACAGTGTACAGATAGCACTCATAATTACTTTTTTTTTTTTTTTTTTTTGAAGAGGGGTTAATTAAATTTTAAATTTTTTTTTTTAAAAAGTGATATGAATATTAAAAAAAAAAGTGAACATACAACGATAGCAAAACTTGTTACCATCATCATTCCGTGTCGTTCATTTCGTAGTTTACCCTTTGGCTGTAAAATATAATTACAGCAAAGTTTGTACGTTAGTGAATGGACAACAACGAATGGTGATTTTTTTCAAATAATTTATAAGAAACTGCCTAATGGTTGAATATTATGACAGTGATACATGAATTTTATGAAAAAAAGAGGATTGAATATTGTAGAAACGAGAAATTTCGTAGACGTATTTTATCCTCCGTCTATGTTCTCTAGAGAAGAGCAAGAAAAGGAGCGTTATCAAAGTAAAACTGTACATGTCTGGTTCCTATTCACCCGTATGTATCTACATCATATTTGCAAGCCTTATTGCCATTCGAGGTACACTCTTAACCAAAATTCAAGTAGTATATGACTTAGTGTAGGGGTCACAGAAATTTTGGAAATGTGCACACAATTCACTTTTCCCCATTGCACGTCATACGCAGTTTTAACTGTTTTTTGACGTAAAATAAAAAAAACAGGGTGACATTTGTTAAATATTTCTCAAGACGAGTTTGCTCCACGATCCCTTTTAGAACAGCAACAAGAATTACAACTATTGAAAAGGGCCACCTGGTATCCATACACAACCGGAAGGTTAAAATAGCGTCTTTAAGACTGTTCTCAAATGATACCTCGGGGCAGTAACATGTCACAATACGTAAGTTTTCAGAGAAAGGAAGGTAAAGATTTAGACATTGAATTCTGCGTATTGGAATAAAGAACATTAATTTATGAATAACACTGCCATCTTTCGGCGAATCTTTAAAATTAAATTCCAACACCTAGATACATCTATGGGGCGTTTAAATACACTAGTATCTTCAATTTAATCAGAAAAGTGGCATACCATGATATTGCCCCAAGGTCTTCAATTATATCGTAATAGATACGACCTTTTCACATTGAGCTTTGCTTCAGATCTGGATGTGCTATGCGTCCGAGAGACATTGGCTACGTTGTGGCGAGATTTGTGAAGACGCGCCTTGGGGTAGGCGTCGCACTTTATACATCTGGGTGCAAG
Source organism: Teleogryllus oceanicus (assembly GCA_964035755.1). Lineage (NCBI taxonomy): Eukaryota > Metazoa > Arthropoda > Insecta > Orthoptera > Gryllidae > Teleogryllus > Teleogryllus oceanicus. The sequence goes on along the minus strand of CAXIVR010000013.1, from coordinate 81,003,170 downwards.
AGTTTACACCACGGTCGGTCCCTGTCACATTCGTGCCGGTAAAACGAACTCGTCTTCTCTGACCGGAAGGTCCTAAGATTCGAGTGCCGACGGTGGCATGATTTTCCACACTAGCTTTCTAGCTAGGTCGAATTCAGTCGCTGTCTGGAGGAGAATTCTAGCTGCCGGATGCTCTGATCGGTAGTTTTCCGTGAATTCTCCGACCAACACCACGCGAATGCCGGAGCAGTACCCTAACAAATGGGCCACGGACCGCCCGCGATCTTACCTTCCTCTTCCTTGTCTATCCTCCCCCTTACACACACGCTTATATGCACTACACTACTGTACATGCTGGAAGATCCGTCGGGAACTTCGACCTAGTCCCAGCTGGGGCAGTGCTCCGTCGGTGGGAGATACCTGGTTAGGAAAACCCCACAAACAGACGGATGGATCGGCGCCAGATCTGGCCAGCCAACGCGGACTATCACAGTCACCTCCCAAAGAAAGAATGCAATACTCTAACGGGACCATTGGCATTAGCAATTCACGCGTCCGGAAGTACTAATCAATGAATGAACAGCCCGGTCAGTCCATGTGGCATGTGTCTTGTCAAAGCTAGCTCTGTAATGTCGCCTTGCTCTAATTCCACAAGCGCTCTCTCGTCATTCAAATCACACCATCGTCACTCATCACTGGAAACCGTTGGCCTGACTGAGACGAGGGCACTGGATTGCAGTAAACCCGTGTCGTCGGCCGTATATAGACGCTCTGTGGGCGTTCGCGCCCGGGAAGGAAGCGTGGGCGGCGACTAGCGGCGAGCGGTCGCCCCCCCCCCCTCCCCCCTCCGCGCATCTTTGGCATTGGCACGCGACCACCCGACCTCCAACACGGCATCCGGAACTCGGGCGAATACCGACTGCATCCCTCCGTCAACATTTCCTAAACCGTTTACCTACCTCCCCAAAAAGACATATCCCGACTGCAACCCGTGTTGGGCTTTCGTAAGCCGTTTACCTACCTCCCCAAAAAGACATAGTCCGACTGCATCCCGTGGTCACTTTTCGTAAGCCGTTTATATGCTTCCACAAAAAGGCCATAGCCCGACTACAGCCCGCGGTCAATATTTCCTAAGCCGTTTACCTACCTCCCAAAAAGACATATCCGACTGCAACCCGTGGTCACTTTTCGTAAGCCGTTTATATACTTCTACAAAAGTCATAGCCCGACTACATCCCGCGGTCAACATTTCCTAAGCCGTCCTACCTCCCCAAAAAGACATAGCCCGACTGCACCCCGGGTCAACTTTCGTAAGCCGTTTACCTACCTCCTAAAAAGACATAGCCTGACTGCATCCCGGGGTCAAATTTCGTAAGCCGCTTACATACCTCCCCAAAGACATAGCCCGACTGCACCCCGTTGTCAACGTTCGTACGCCGTTTATCTACCTCCCCAAAAAGACATAGCCAGACTACATCCCGTGGTCAACTTTCGTAAGCCGTTTACCTACCTCCTCAGAAAGGTATATCCCGACTGCACTCTGCGGTAAACTGTTCCTGAGCCATTTACCTACATCGCAAAAAGATGCATTACCTGACTGCGTCCCGCGGGCTCGTACGCCGTTTATCTACATCCCCAAAAAGTCATAGCCCGACTGCATCTCGAAGTCAACTTTTCTAAGCCGTTTACCTACCGCTCTCAGAAAGGTATATCCCGACTGCACTCTGCGGTAAACTGTTCCTGAGCCATTTACCTACATCGCAAAAAGATGCATTACCTGACTGCGTCCCGCGGGCAACTTTTTCAAGATGTTTACCTACCTTCCCGAAAAGGCATTGATTTATTGCATTTCGCAGTCATTTTTCCTACGCCGTTTCCTATCTTCCAAAAAAGGTGTTACTCGACTGAATCCCGCAGCAAAACACAACTTTTAACTGAAGTAAATAAGGGATTAATGATATTCAAACCAAGGTAATATTCAAACGAAAATGTTTGTGCGTAGTTTTTGTCTGAATATCATTAATCCTTGATTTACAGCATTTGTTTAAAGTGTTTTTTGCTCCCCTGTAAAAGGAAGTTCTTTTAACTTATCAGCTTATTCACCGGGGTCAAAGATATATTCCTTGAAGTTATCTGAAAATTGGCATAAATGTGTCATTTGCTTCCACGTATTCAGAACTGTCCGGTCTCAAACGTTGTAGAAAATTGCCTCAATGGACACACAATTTGTGTCGTTTGTAGTGCACAAGACAGTAATAAATCTGTAAAAGAATATTGGCGAAGACATTTTTTCATTTCCAGATTCCCTGACTTCCAGCATTCCATGTTTTTTGTTCGTGGTAAAAATAATTACGTTGAGAAAAATCACCGTCGTTATTTAGGCGTGGCAACGTTATTTAGGGAGTAACTGTTTTTTTAAGGGGGGCCGCCTTATGAAGTAATGGTACAGGAAGCGACCTCACGGAGAATCAGGAAATCAAGATGTCGTCCTCTCAGTTCGGAATGAGAGCTCTCTGAATTAGAAGCGGCGAGTTCAACCGTGCTCATTGTTAAGGCCCATTACAATTTCCTTCCAACCCTACGGACGTTGTGTCTTTCGCCGCCGGTAACCGCTATTAAAATGAAAACTGCCGGTGGTTGTGGTCTGTCGTTACCGAAGTCGCCATCACCGTTACACCACGCTGTAGCAGCATAGTCGGCGCCCTTCACCGGTAGCGGTAGCTCAGTGCATCAACTGATGTCACTGCAGCGCCTCTGACCGGGAGGTCCTAGGTTCCAGTCCCCACGGCGGCAGGATTTCCGACACTAGCTTTTCAGTTAGGTCGAATTCAGTCTCTGTCTGGAGCAGAATTCTAGAGGCCGGCTGCTCTGATCGGTAGTTTTCTGACAAATGTCTCATTAATTAAGACTCGAGTTGTATGTATTGAATGTTAGTATAACAATGAAGTTTTATTTATTTTGTATTTTTTAAAAGTATTTTTACCAAGACCATGCGACCTCTCTTTAACTGAACGAATCATCAACGTAGCTTGTGAAACCGTTTGCATGTTTTAAAAATCAGAACGAACCGTAGGAAAAAACAAGGTACTCTTGAAGTGGGATGGGTAGGGTCCGGAAGTCATTTCATGTTATAATAAATGTTGACGTAAAGAATTCCTGGAAGCATATTAAGCTCTTAAATTCTCTTTGTTCGGAATATGGCAATTAGTGAAATTTGAACGGCCGGCAGGTTTGGGTGTACGGGGTGAGTAGCAGGGCTTAACGACTTCCTGCTCTTCGAAGAGGGCGGTGCAGGGCGAGGCGGGGTGGAAGGGTTGGTGAAAGGGTCCCTGTTCGTGAGAGATGGGCAACTGAGCTGACGCAAGAAGGGTAATTGTGAAATGAGTGTCTTATTTTACGTGGCGAGACTCAGACCATGAGGTCTGCTCTTCCGTTTGATCACCTACTGATCCTTTCACCTACTAGGCGAGAAAGAAGTTATTGGGCGAAACAGGCAATTTGAATTTAGCTCAGAGGCTTCATTTAAGCTTGAGGATCTTTTACATACAGTAAATCTACTTTTTTTAAAATCCAATTTAATCTAGTTGTTTTTTGTTTTGTTTTTTTCATTCACTTTCTTTCGGGCCGTGGCCCTGGTCGGACATGCAATGGACTTGTGTGCTTCAGCAACTCTATATTGGAGTTGGGCTGTAGGCGAAGATGATGTTTGACCAGGTTGTGTATTAGTAAGCTCTGATGAAGGAATTAAATATTCCGAAACGTTGGAAAACTAATGAAACTCATTAATTGACAGATCCCGTGGTCCATATCCTACAAATTATTAACGGTCGTCATTTCTACAATAGCAAATCTATTAACATGGGACAGCCGGCTTTACTTCCCCTCTTAAGGACGGCGTGCGAAGGATTTTTCGCCCTTAATAATCCACGGCTTCGATCGGGTTTGAACCCGCGAACTTGGGTATAACAGCCCGTTACACTAACCGTTACACCATCGACACTTACACCATCGTCGCCATGGGAGAGTGGTCTTCAGTTTCCTTTCACGAATCACTTCTTGGAGTTAGGAACAAAAGTTTTCAATTTATCTAATGAAAATGTAGTCGTAGGCTTCCGTGGCCAGATAAATGATCTTGACTGTCCAGGTGACGCCGCGTCGAAGGCTGTGTTGCCGACGTTTCGACCATCTTTTTTTCGTGGTCTTCCTCAGGGCTGGTCTCGCCCTCAGCCATCGACGTGGTGACACCCGAACAGCTAAGATCATTCAAAGAAGAAAGTGTTCTTCCTAAAAAAAAAAGTGTTTTCTTTCATTTGGATTTGAGTCGGCGTGCTTTACGCATTTAAAAGGCGTTATGACAATTGGGTTACATTTTATTCTGCCAAAATCTAAATTTTGAGCACTCTAAATCAATTAAAAAAACTTTCAGCAAAATTTCTGGAGCCTTTTAATATTTTGGATATTTTCTAAATGTGGTCAAGTAAGTTCTTTTCTATTTTTAACTCCTTTACACTCGTCCAGACCCCTAGACAATGCTGTGATTGAGAATTAGTTTAAAATAATTTAATTTCAACGATAACTTTTAAAATGCAGGGTGACACGATAAGAAAATACTTTTGTCTACATAGTTAAGTTTTCCTGAAGAGCAATCCACAATAGACTGCATTTGGAAACATTATATTAAAAATTCCTGTACATTCTGAGAAAGAAATAATAAATACACACTCATTCTTTAAATTTTATAATGATTGGGTTATTGATTGCTAAGCAGCGAACGTCGATGGAGTAACTTCACAAACAAAACCGAGCGTCGTAATAAGTCATTAGCATAAGTAGGCGGATCCTCAGAGTTCAGTCATTTCGAGCTGCAGATAGTCATCTTTAGCTTCATTAACTCACGCGATCCTGATTTGGAAAATACAATGTTGTTCCGATATTTATTGTCATTTCTAAAAATACTCTCAAACCATAATAAATTAAAAGAAATCGGTTTTGAAAAAATCAGAATTACCTGCTAAAAATGTGCAAGATACGACAAATAACTTCAGTTTGACTAGTGAATGTCGGAAATTTGGGATTTTCCGAAAATTGTATACCAAATTTAAGCAATTCACCGAAAATTCTGGATATTGCATTCCTCCATTTTTATTTAAAACTATCAACAATTTTTACAAATTGAAATGCTCAAAACTGATACGACAATTAGTCACAAATCTACGATCCCTTCTTTAAATTTATATACTCAGAAAATTGCTTCACGCAAAGGAAATGACAAACGATAATAAATTAATAAATAGAACTAAATTCTGAAGACCCTTTACTTAACAGCGTATCTTATCTCCCATTACCTACTGCATGAAAAATGTTAGTTGAGAATGAAAGCATGTTTCTCTTTGTTGTCATTGGGTTGGTTTGGTTTGTTTTTTTCGTGTTTCCGGGCGCGTCAACAGTTTGGTCATTAGTCCCGTTAGTGTAGTGCATGTTTTTTCTCGGGAGAAGGCGGTGATCTTCCCCCGCTGGATGGCGAGATCCGGCGCTAGTAGGGTTTCTCCCAAACCAGGATTCTCCCACCAGCGGGGCACCGCCCCAGCCGGGACAAGCTCTAAGCTCCCGACCGGTCTCCCGGAATATGTGGTAGTGTAGTGCATGTTAGTGTACGTGTGTGTAAGGGGGAGAGGATAGGACAAGGAAGAGGAAGGAAATATCGCGCGAGATCCGTGGCCCGTTTGGAAGGGTACTGCTCCGGCATTCGCCCGGTATTGATCGGAGAAACCACGGAAACTACCGATCAGAGCAGCCGTCCGCTAGAATTCTCCTCCAGACGCGGCTGAGGCAGACCTAGCTGAAAAGCTAGTGTCGAAAATCCTGCCGCCGTCAGGACTGGAACCTAGGACCTCCCGGTCAGAGGCGCTGCAGTGGCATCAGTCGATGCACTGAGCTACCGCTCCCGGTTTGTCATTGGGTCATCACTGTCCTTGTAGGCGTTTTCCCTCAGCGGTGAATGCGTGTGGGAAGGAGTGTGTATGGCGACGACACACGCATCCCCACTGCCGCCTTGCAACGCTGCCCGACCTCAGAGTAATTCGATCAATGGGAAGAAACAAGTCCCCCTCCTGGGCCAGGAAATCCTAACAGGTTTTTAATCCCAAGGTCACGGAGCCGATGACTCTTTGCGGAAGACATTCCCCACAGAGAAGTTGAAAGCAGCTGACGGCGAGGTGCCCATTGGAACACACAAATATGCTAAATGCAGGGATACAATAATTTAAGGGCTCGGTTCTACATAGTCCTCCTATGCCTAATTTTTCTCAACTTGCTCGACATATCGGTTTATATATTTTTTGCGAGTCTGGAGGCGTTAGTGTAACAAATGGACCCTTTGGATTGACTAGATTAAAAAAACAACATTTGTTCATTTTATACAATTTTTAAGGATATTGAAAAAAAATTATACAGAACGTTTTGGAGATTTTAAGTGACAAGTCGAAGAAATAAGTTTTTAATGTAAGAAAGTTCTATCGGCCGATCCGGATGGCCAAGATCGCTAAGGCAGTAATATCGCGGGTTCGAGTCCCGCCTTGATCATGGTTGTATTTGTGTTGGTCCTTTCTCTCCTTATCATCATATCGTTTCATCTTCACAGTTACCATAACATTAACTACAATAGTGGTCGATAATGACCTCACAGTTATTGCGAACTTAAATAAACAAAATAAAAAGGTGTTTTATCGGATGTCTGCTAGAAATGGAACACTCCCGTGCTGTAATCTGTGGACAAAAAGCTACTGTAGAACGTCACTAACTTAGGTGAACAGTTAACTGAATATTGAGTTACTGAACCTTTGGCATCAATTTACTGAAAACTAATGAAATGTTAGTTAAAACCTGTTCTATCCAAAGGGTCAAAATGACGCTATACTACGGAGACATTTCTGCTTTACTCTGTATCAAGAAACGTCGGATTGAAAGTTGTCTTCTTATTTTTCAGAATGAACCCGATGTACTTAGCGTCAAACCCTTGAATTCAACTCACTTGCTCACAAGCGTACGAGTTTATAGGAGTGTACTCGATTGAAGTCCGTTTTAATGTGAAATGTTACATCGCAAAAAACTTTTCTACTGAGTCTAGATTTTTGACTGAATTCGTCACAAAACAATGGAGCTTCCGCGAATGTTATGTGCCCGCTTCGCACACGTGATTCATCGTCGATTATTCCGCTCGTCGGAGCATTGCAAGTCCATTGCGTTTACTTTCAAATCGAGTACTCTCCGCCTGCGAAAGAAATGTTCCGTAGATAAACGTATGTGTTTTATGTACGTTGGAACCGCAGTATTACAGGACTAGGATTATACAGAATTATTCTGACGTGCTGACGCATTCACGATATTGGATATGCTGATATTGAATTCTTTGTTTATGCTCAATGTTGTTCAATATTGTTCAATGAATGGTCGCAATGTTGAAAATTCATTTCCGAATTCATTGGCCAGTAGGACGTTGACGACAAGCTGTTAAATAAAATTAAGAGTTAGTAGGTGGTCAACATTTCGAAATTCGTTACTTAATTATGAGGGTTGTTGGTTCATTACAATACAATATATCATTAATAATTATATCAGAATCGAAATTATTGCAAACATCAATTAAACCATACTAGTATAAAACAAGAGGAAAAACATAGTATTTGAACGACAACCAGAAACAAAACAAACCATCTCTTATTACTAATTTCCAACGCACTCAGAAATTGAAAACAATTATATTATATACATATTAAATACTGCCACAATTTTGAAGACAAACATTATTTAATAATATTTACATAAAATCTGCTTAAATTATCAATGCATTTTCATTCTAATACAATGTCTGTGTTATAACTCGTGCTATTTACAACTTCCCTGCCGAACTTGCATACCTGGGGCAATAGGTTATATTGCCATGTCCTCTGTAAATGTTTACAGCAGTAAAGATTAACACTCTTAAGTAAAGCAGACTAAACATTAAAGAATTAAAAGTAAAAGTGCTATTGCATTCTAATTTACAAAATACAAGTGACACTGGATGTCTTGTTAATCTGAAGTGACCGATTTTCGGCTCGGGTTTGGAGCCTTCTTTTGAGAGGTAAGGCACAATCAAAAGAAAATCAACTCCCTCTCTGCAAGAGACACATGCAAATGACATCCCTTTTACTTTCTCCCCACAGAGTAGGAAGAAAGTTATGTAATGCTGCGCGAAAAAAACGAGGAATTTTCAGCAGAAAACGCTTATTACAGGGCCGTGATAAGGAAAAAGTTGATAAATCCAGTTGATAAATTTAGAAACAAAATATTCTAACACGTGGTGTAGCCAAAACTCATGTTTTGAAGGTGCTTGATACGAAAATATTGAATGATGGCAGAACGTCTTTTTGCTCATCCGTCTGTAAACAACACTAGCGGCTAAACCGTTTGGGGGATTTTCTTCACAATTGACATTATCAATTGAAGTGACTGATATCATGGCCCCTTGAATTTGAAACATACATTTCAATTTTGGGAGGGTTCTTTACATGAAGTCCCTGAAACCTTTTACACATTTTCAAATAAATGGCTCCATCATTTTTGATTAAATTGTGTTGTTTGATAGTGTGAAGGACGTTTAAGAGAATGGTGTATGTAGAGTCTCATGGTTTAGTAGTCTCATGTTCCTTGAAAACTCTGATTTTTCGAAAATTGCGAAAGTTCAAAATTTTTTCAGTGTTCCTACAACTAAAATATTAAAGATAGAGATATTTTCCCTTAATGAAATCTGTTCATTAAGGATAGATTTTGACATAGTCAAGTAATTATATATATATATATATATATATATATATATATATATATATATATATATATATATATATATAGGGAAAAAAGTACGTGCTGTTTTAGCACCACTAGTTGTGGTTTTCGGAGATTTACGAACTTCTAGAATTGCCGAATGCCCCCAGCAGGTAGTCTCTCAATAAAGTTGCAAAGCGATTTTGTAAAAGTGGCTTCTGGGATTAGATTCTTAGGATTTGATTTAATTTTGATTACGATTAATTTTGTCAAATAACGTAAACATTGTGTGTGACGGATGAGGAATATCGCATGTGTTCGTCAGCTCTGGAATAACTTCCCCTCCTTTTAACCCTGAACAGTTGAATGTTTAATTAATGTACCAACAAAGCAAGATTAGTAACAATTGAAACTAGACGTTTTTGCTCCAGTTGCAGAAAACTGTTTGGAATTGCAGAACTGAGTTGTTAGTATTTATGAGGAAATAGTAAACCATACGCCGGCTGTACTCCTCTCACAACTATCAAAAGGAGAACTCAAATAAACGTGCACATAATGAAGCTACATTTATTTTTCCGAAGTATTTTACGAAATAGATTTATATTTTTGGAGTATTTTAATAAAGTAATTTAGCAATATTGCAAATACTAATAAAATAATTTACAACTTATTCCATGTGGAAATTATTCAGTTTTAAAGTGGCTAAATTTTTCTCACCACTAGCAAGAATCACTTCATTTGAACACTCACTGTCATAAATACCATTAAATTTATTGTAGCTTAATGTATTGCACATGAAACTTAATGCAACTTTGTACATTAAAAAGAGCTTAATATATTTGTATATTTTATGCATAAGTTAAAATTATATTTAACTTGCACATTAAAGCAAATTATATTTGTACATATAATGCTTGAGTTAAAATCAGCGTACATTTAATGTACAAGGTCTCCCGTTTCCCCTGCCTATCATCGTTCATATCATATATTCATTATCAGTCCATCAAGATCATTAATTCCTTCCTTCCTTCCAGATATAACTATTAAACCATGACTATTGCATGCTAACGTATATGTGATCATTAAATTGAATGTGCATTCATGATATCATAATGAAATGTAGTACATTAAAGTTACTATTTATGACGAAACTAATGACTTTAGCAACTCTTGCGCTAGGAATCGAATCATCAATGAATCAATCAATCGGAAAAATCCTCGTCTACTACACTGTAAGAAATTTCCGCATTACTTTAATAAAATATACATTAAAGTAATTATCATGAACGCACATTAAATTTAATATACACATGTTCATTAGGATGCGAGAGTCAAAGCATTATGTTCATACCTGGAATGAATGAATGATCTGGAGGCTCTTAATGCGAGATTTCCGACAGTGTAGAGTTGCAGGGTCGGGCTGCGGCGCCGGAGTTGGCGGCTTTGGACAGCGGCCGAGTTCAGCCACAGCAGGTGATGAGGCGGATCATAACGGGAATTATCGCGGTAATTCGTGCGGGCTTCTCCTCGCGGGAAACGAAAATAGCGGTCGCGTTTAAAAATCAGAATGTAATTGCGTCCCCGAACAACAAAGATGTTATTTCGTTTTCATTTCTTGGTATGATTATCTTGTTTGTTTTTAATCACCAGCGTCATTCAGATAGTTTCCTGGCTATAGTTGGAAACCGTTAACTTCGCACGAAATGCGCTGTGAACAGGTTGCGAATGAAATATTCTCACCGTTCGCTCCAAATGACGCGGTGCCAACGCTATTGGTTTGGGAAATCCCCACCGGTTGATGTGGCTCAGGGCATCAATGTTGATGTCACTGCTGTGTCTGTGACCGGGAGGTCATGGGTTTCCATTCCTGACGGTGGCAGGATTTTCGACACTAGCTACATAGGTAGATCGAGGAGAATTCTAGTAGCCGGTTGCTGTGATCGGTTGCTCTGATCGTGGTTTCCCTGATCAACAGCAGGCGAATGCCGGAGCAGTACCCTACCAAACGGGCCACGGACCGCGCGCGATCTTTCCTTCCTCGTCCTTGTCCTATCCTCACCCTTACACACACTTACATGCAATATACTACCACACTTGTCGGGAGATCAGTCGGAAGCTGATGATGGTGGAAGATATCTGGTAGGGGAAATCCCGCATGTCGAGCTATAGGTCAGCGCCGTATTTCTCCATCTAGCGGGCCCGAGATGACCTCCATCTCTCCCGATAAAAAACGTGTACTACACTGACGGGACGAATGACTTTAGCAGCTCTTGCGCTAAGAATCGAATCATCAATCAATCAATCAATCAGTCAATCAATCGGAGAAATCCTCGTCTACTACACTGTAAGAAATTTCCGCATTAATTTAATGAACTATACATTACAGTAATTATCATGAACGCACATTAAATTTGATATACACATGTACATTAGGATACAAGAATCCAAGCATTAAGTTCTTACATGGAATGAATGAATGAATGAATGAATGATCTTGATGGACTGGTGATTATGAATAGTTGACATGAATGATCAGAGACGGGAAAACGGTAAACCTTCTACAATAAATCTACATTGATTTTAGAAGAGAAGAAATAAAAGAGGTCATCTTCGTCAACATATTAGTTTTATTAAGATAGCCGGCTTTCGACAGCTTTGCCGTCATCGTCAGTCTACAAGATACAGAAATATATAACAAAATTAGAAATAAATACAAAATAAGATAGAAAATTAAATTACTATTAATGGATACATTTAAAGTTTTTAGTTACAGATAGCAGATAAAATTCGCCCCCCCCCCAAAAAAAAGAAATGCAACGGGAGAATTAGTAGCATTAAACATTATAAACTATCAATAAAGAGAGATACATTATATGATTGCAAAATATATAGGGAACATATAGCAGATAAAATTGCAAAAATTAAATGCGGCGGTGGGGGGGGGGAATTAATACAGATAATAGCAGTTCAAATTTCAGATTATAAATATAAATGGAGAAATGTACATTCTCATATTCAAAAGAAAAAGAAATAAATAAATGAATAAATTTTAAAAAATATATGAAATGGCAATAGTAATAATAATTAATTGATTGATTTGCATTGGATTGACTTGCCTACATTGATTTTAACTTACGCATTAAATTTAATGTACAGATATATTAAGTTTTTTTAATGTACACGGGTACATGATGTTTCATGAACAATACATTAATATACATTAAATTTAATGACCTTTCTGTCAGTGTGCGTCCCACAGATCCTCTCTTGACATTCGAGCGGAAACCTCTCCAATGCCAGTGCCGGTGCAGAACTCGAGGCGAGAGGAGCTTCATTTCACTCGGAACTGCATTCAGTTCTAACTGGCAAACCATTTTGGTTCGTAGGCGATTGGCGATTTTGCAAACGAGGCGGAAAATATTGGCATTTCGGCGATCTCGCAAACGAGAAGGAAAATTGTTGCGTCAAAATTCGCCAAAACTTCCATTTGATGTCACAGGCGCATTAAAGCATTTCCTTGACCTTGTGTTTCAGTACGTCAAACATCACGGTTCACTTCATAATTGTAACACAGTTGTATCGTTGAAAGAAAATCAGTATGCTGAATTTGGGATTAGATGAAAATTTCAAGAAAAAAAAGTGGAATTTCTCAGTAGAACAAATTTTATAGTAGTCCGAATTTCCCGGCAGTGCGAATTCCCGCTAGTTTCAATTTTTCGGTAGTTCGTTTTTTGCACGACAGTTCGATCTTCCCGATCTTCGAAATTCTCGGTTGGTTCGACATCACGAAGATTCGCATTTTGCAGTTGTTCGATTTATAAGTATTCTAATTAGAAGTAATTGGAATTATTTGTAGTTCGACTTATCCAAGGGTTGCGACTATAGAATATCAAGGAAGTTTCCAAAAGTTAACATGATCGAATACCAATACCTCGAAATCTCCACTAGTTGGAACTGTCCAATCCTTGTACGTGGGCTAGTGGAATCGGTGGGTTTCGTGTTGAGGCGGGCTGAGTATTAATTGAATTAATTTTTTATCAATAGTTCGTATTATGGGTATTTCGAATTACGGATAGTTCGAATTACGGGTAGTTCGAATTATGAATAGTTTGAATTATGTATAGTTTGACTTATACATATCTCGAAATATCCAATGGTTTGGATTGTTGAATATCAAGAAATTCCCGAGAGTTTTGATAATCGAATATCTCGACACGTCCACTAGTCTGCATTGCCCAATTTGTAGCGTGAGCTCACCTGTGTGGCGGGGAGTGCGGCTGAGCGGAGTGGCCGAGCGTGGCTGCGTGTGGCTGCGGTGCGTCGGAGCAGAGCGGAGTGGAGCGGAGCGGTGCTCGCGCACGATGCAACTGCCCTGAGCTGCGTCGCGAGCCTCCTCCTCGCAGCCAGCGCTGGGGTACCGTTACCCCCCAGCCCCCCTCTCCCCCCCGCCACCGCACCTGTGGACGGTCGCTGCGCCCGCCACCGCCCCGCTCCCCGCCCCGCCCCGTGAGGCGCCCATTTCGGCGGCCGTGCTCACGACGCGCTCAAATTTGTTGTATTTCAAAATTGCTACGTTCTCTTGCAGATGTATTTTATTTATTTATTTATTTATTTTACGTCAAAAAACAGTTAAAAACTGCGTATGACGTGCTATGGGGAAAAGTGAATTGTGTGCACATTTTCAAAATTCTGTGATCCCTACACTAAGTCATATACTACTTAAAATTTGAATTTTGAAAGGGAGAAAAAAAACAAAAACTCCCATGTAGTAAAATCTATTTTCAAAAATAAATAAGCAATAAATTCTGAATTTTGAAAAGGAGAAAAAAAACAAAAAAAACTCCCATGTAATAAAATCTATTTTCAAGGATAAATAAGCAATAAATTTTAAATTTTCGCTCTTATTAATTCCTGCCGCGACTACATGGAAACGATAATTTGAATAATTGTATTTTCCACTGAACTCTAGAAGACGTGCACTGAAAATGAAGTTACATTTATGTCCAGAAGCAACACAAGGGGCCATCTCAGCATTTGCTCAATGGATCAGGGAAACTGGACGAAAAACCTGATCGAGATTTTCAGCCAGGAGATCAGCTTCTAGAATTAAGTACGTGTAGTAAGAGGTGTGTGTATCTGCCATTCACCTCATGAAACTATTATTAAGAACCTCCATCGGCATTTTATGTTAAAACATTGTAAATAGCTTGTATTCGCATATATGAGTTGATAGATAGCGTAAAACAAACTGAATTGCATGACCATACAAGTAATTTTGGTAAACCATCTTTGTAAAGATTTTCATGTATTTGCCACTGGAAGATTATCATGCCACTGGTAGGGGGGTGCGTTTCAGAGACCTTACACACCGAAATCTACACACCCAGAAATACCATTAAGGATAATGATTACTTTTATTCAAACAATTGGTCACCCTGACTGGAATTCGAACCCGAGTCTGATAGGATTTGAATCCCGATTGCGGTGAACAAATTTAATTATTAAATTACATTTGTTACTCAGTAACATCGCCGCAACTTGCATTTCTTTACTACTGCGGAACGTATTCCCGAGCGTCGATGCGTCCAAAAATGGGGTCAAAGTGGTGACAATTATATTAAATATGACGTAGATTGTGTTGTACATGAAACGTAATTGTACCTTGAACATTAAAAATATCTTAATATATTTGTACATAAAATTTAATGCATAAGTTAAAAGCATTGTAGATTTAATGTAGAGCTCCTCCCGTTTCCCCTACTTCTCATCATTTATATCGTACATTTATAATCACCAGTTCATGAAACCGGGAGCGGTAGCTCAGTGCATCAACTGATGTCACTGCAGCGCCTCTGACCGGCTGGTCCTTGGTTCCCACTCCCCACGGCGGCAGGATTTTCGACTCTGGCTTTTCAGCTAGGCCGAATTCAGTCGCTGGCTGGAGGAGAATTCTAGCGGCCGGCCGCTCTGATCGGTAGTTTTCCGTGGTTTCTCCGATCAACACCAGGCGAATGCTGGAGCAGTACCCTAAGAAACGGGCCACGGACCGCGCGCGATCTGTCCTTCCTCTTCCTTGTCCTATCCTCTCCCCTTACACACACACACACTCACACACACACTCACACACACACACACACACACACACTTACACTAACATGCATTCCACATATTCCGGGAGACCGGTCAGGAGCTTAGGGCCTGTTCCGGCAGGGGCGGTGTCCCGCTGGTGGGAGAGTTCTGGTTAGGGGAAACCCCACTAGCCGACGGTAGGTCGGCGCCGGATCTCGCCATCCAGCGGGGGAAGATCACCGCCATCTCCCGAGAAAAAACATGCACTACACTAACGGAACTAATGACCGAAGCTGTTGACGGGGCCGGAAACACGAAAAAATCAATCAATCAATCAATCACAGCGCGCGATCTTTCCTTTCTCATCGTTGTTTTTTCTTCCTCTCCCGTAACGCGATGATATACATTACACTGCCGATCGTTTCGGGAGGCCAGTCGTCTTACAGCTTATTCTAGCTAGGGCTAAGGACACACATCGTAGAGAAAAACTCGTGTGATCTTGCAGGTCGGCGCCGGATCTCACCGTCCTGTAGGGTGGAATAGCTCCATCTTGCGGGTGTACGAGGTGATGGTATTACAGGACTTAGGGGACCAAAGACCTTAGCCGTTAGTGGAGTCGGATCAATCAATCCATACATAAATCCACGTCGTCTAAATTATAACATTTCCTCCAACCCAGAAATTTTGTAAAAATGTTTTTAGTGTGCTAATAACACAATTTACACGAAATCAATGACGGGAGGTACTCTTGCCCGATCAAATTGTTCTGGCATTCCCATTGAAGGTCGTTGACACTCAAATGTTCGGACTCGTTTCGTCACCTCGCGTTCGGCCTGTGACTCACCGAGGGAAGGTTTGGGTTCAGCAGGACACGGGAAAACCCTGCAAAGGGGTCGGAGAAGGGATGCGGGAAAATTTACATTTCTCGAGGATTGAAGATTATCGAACAGAAAAAAATAATTGGACGTTTTAGTTCTCAACGGGTTGGTATCGACCACTTGGAGGTTGACGAAATTTTCAAAGAGATTAACAAAGATAAAGAGGTCGACTGGGGATCAATAGCCAAATGTGAACTGGCAACTGATCGGTGTAATCAAGATCTAGTCGCCATTCGTTAGAAAAAAATTAATGAAGTTGATGTTATAGTGTTTTTATATAAAACATCAAAATATGTAAATTAAGTCTTCTTTCGCATTAAATGTTTAACGGATGTTTAGCTAATTGAAAAAAATTATAAATACTTTTTAAAATGATGTTTCTTTTGTTTTTCATAGGCCAGGGATTGACGCCGTTAGATTTATTTATTTATTTTTATTTATTTATTTTATGTCAAAAAACAGTTAAAAACTGCGTATTACCTGCTATGGGGAAAAGTGAAATGTGTGCACATTTTCAAAATTCTGTAATCCCTACACTAAGTCATATATTACTTAAATTTTGAATTTTTGAAAGGGAGAAAAAAAAAAACTCCCATGTAATAAAATCTATTTTCAAGGATAGATAGCAATAAATTTTGAATTTTGAAAGGGAGAAAAAAAAACCCATGTAATAAAATATATTTCCAAGGATAGATAGCAATAAATTTTGAATTTTGAAAGGGAGAAAAAAACAAAAAAACTCCCATGTAATAAAATCTATTTTCAAGGATAAATAAGCAATAAATTTTCTCTCTTATTACTTCCTGCCGCGACAACATGGAAACGATAATTTGAATAATTGTATTTCCCACTGAATTCTAGAAGACGTGCACAGAAAATGAAGTTACATTTATGTCCAGAAGCAAAACAAGGGACCATCTCAGCGGATCCGCGAGATCCGTGAAGTTCCCAGACAGTCACCCATCCGCGAACTTGTGGTGTCTCGAATTGCTTTAATGTCTGGGTTAAGTAATTCAGCTACCGATGCCGGCTATAAACTATATATTCACAACGTTTCTAAATGCACAGAGTAACATAACAAATTTAAGTTAAAAGTAAAATCTTTTCTGCTGCAAAACTGTTTCTATACAATTAGAGACTATACTGATCGTCAAAAAGAAAAATAATGTTTACTTTAACAAAAACAAGATATAGTATAATGAATTAGTCTGCATTTGCATTTTATAATTTTAAAAAAGACTCAATATGCCTGTAACAAGTAATGTACTTCCGGGTCAATGACCCCCATCTCGATCGGGTTTTTGTCCAGTTTCCCTGATCCATTGAGCAAATGCTGAGATGGCCCCTTGCTTTGCTTCTGGACGTAAATGTAGCTTCACTATGCGCACGTTTTGTTGAACTTTCCTTTTGCTTCTAGTGGTAGTAGAGCTTAGGGTGAGTTTCTATTTCGTTAACAATACAGAAAAATCAAATCTGTTTGTTCCTATACTGTTAAAAATAAGTTTTCTGTAATTTCGCAACGAAAATATCTAGTTTTTGAAATGTTAATCCCTCGCTTTTTTAAATTTATTATTATTATTATTAATATGATTTTTCATCTTTCAACTATTAATAGTTAAATTGTTGGGAAGGGATTCTGAAACTCAAGAAAGCGTGCGCGGATGATTTTCTCCCCCATAAGTCACATACAGTTTTTGACTGTTTTTGACTAAATAAATAAAATAAATAAATAAATAAACATGAAATAAACTCCACTTTAATGTATTCATTTTATTTTTCAAAACTAACATAAAATGTAGTTATTTTGAAATACACATCACGCCGTTAATATTTGCATTATGGACCTTATTTATTTGTCATTGCAATTATGAACACACGTGACTCAAATGATGTCTTATAAAGTTTCGCCTTTTCTGTGAAAATGAGCTCAAAATCCGGCATTTTCAGAAACGCTTTAACTATATTTTGTCAAAAACGGCTTCAACAGTTTTATTTAATTTTTTTTGTATGGTTACTGCCAAATGCAGTGTAACTAAATACGACATAAATAATACTCGCATAAAACGAATATTTAGAAAAGTGTCTCCCAATATTTCGATTCTTTAGAATTCCTGTTAATGAGGGTTTACTGTACTTTTGAAATAACTCTCACATCGTTAATATCACGGGCGTTTCTATACATTTTTACACGTGAGTGGAAGTACTTACAATGTTTTCCGAAACGAATTCAATCATTGCCTCTTATCCAAGGCTCGACGCCGTAAGATTCCCGTGTTCTCGAAAACTCAAATCTTCTGTGAAACTGAGCTCCAAATAATTCAGTTTCAGAAACATTCAAACAACATTTTCTCAAAATCGACTCCAAATTATTCAAAGATTTTTTTTACAGAAAAACCCTCGTTAGCACGAACTCGCTTAACATGAATTTCCCTGTTACCTGAACAAAACTTTGGTTCCGGCTAGGGATTACGATAATACGAATATTTATATGAATGATTGATTTTTTGGGGTTTCCGGGCGCGTCAACGGCTTTGGTCGTTATTCCCGCAAGTGTAGTGCATGTTTTCTCGGGGATATGGCTGTAATCTTTCCCCGCTGGATGGCGAGATCCGGCGCCGACCTACCATCGACTAGCGGGGTTTCCCCCTAACCAGGATTCTCCCACCAGCGGGCCACCGCCCCAGCCAGGACAAGGTCTAAGCTCGCGACCGGTCTCCCGGAATATGTGGTAGTGTAGTGCATGCAAGTGCATTTATAATATTCAGATAACGAACTTTTATTACACGATATTTATAATATTCTATGGTATTTTAATATTCTATAATATTCTTAAGGGTTTAAATTGTTCTGTTAGAAAACCTAAAAACTGAGAAAATGTGAAAGAATGTATTTTAGGTGCCGATGGAGAACAGGTGGAAAGGAAGGTGAAGAGAAACGGAAAATGTAGACTAAAGAGACTAGGAAAGTACGTACTACGAGAAAGTATGTGCCGTTCTGTAACACTTCTAATTCACATTCTAATGACACAAGTAATTACATTCTACGCACGGAGTCGTCTCGAAGTTCTTGTGAATCATGAGGACTGTTTAATTTCTATTAACTCATATATTTTTCGACCTTTTTCGACACCCCTGCCGATCCACATTCGGTGGATGCAGACACTCTTTCTCGCTCTGTGATTGGGTCAGCAACTCCACGTTTGCCCATTGGTGAGCCTGCGATGAGTGACAGAAACAGTAGGCAGGACATGACAATGCATCTCCAAGCGTGGAACAGCAGTCGAAACGTGGGCTGTTGTTGTCTTGTTTTGTTTTTTATATTTTTTTATTTTTTTAAAAGGTTTTATTATCTTTGTTCGACATTATTATGTCTTTCAAGGGTTTTTATGTTACATAGAATATACAATTTTTTAAACCTACATTTCATCATACTTGTACAATGTTTGAAGACAATAATATTGACAATATAAGACAATAACTAACAACTAAGGATACCTAGGAAGGGTCCTTCAGAAAAATATATACAATATTCGGATTAAAAATTGAATTTTGAAATGTTGGAACCTGCAAAACGTTGATTGTGGTCCCGGAAGTGAATGTAGAGGGCGTTTGTGAGAGAAGTGCATTGCCGGTGCAAGCTCCAACTCTTTTGTTTATTGACGCGGCTTTGAAAATGCACACTCCTCGTGTACAATTCCGTTCTAGCAGAATACGTCATCAGCTCCGTTTGGCAAGATATTACATTACATTTACTAATTATTCTGATCACCTATCTTCAATTTTTTCTTTTTTTCTTCCTTCTCTCTTTCTTCCTTTTCTCTCTTTTGTTCTCTCTACCTCTCTCTTTTAGTCTCACTGTGATTCTATAACTTTTACTCTTCTCTTTGTTTCTCCCCCTTTTTCTCTTTTTTCTTTCTTTCTCTCCATTCTTCACTGCGTCTTTTCACTTTCCTGGTTTTAGTTAACTCCCTTTCCTCTCCTCTTCCTCTCACCCTCCCTCTCCGTCTACCCAACAACAGATTGTGCTTAATTGGTCACTATCTGGGATCCTGCATGAGACGATAGACATGCTACTTACGACAATACATTATTAAAAAAATGTCCACGGTAATTTTAACTCATTGTGGTAGTTATGAAAGGTTTTAGACGAAGTAAGGCTAAAAGGGGAGGCTAAAAGGGGGGCTAAAGGGCTAAAAAGTAAGGCTAAAGGGGGCTCGTCCTTTCCTCACCCCTTACTTACTCTAACTTACCCTTATATTCACTACACTCCTACAGGTGTCGGGAGATCAGTTGGGAACTTAGAACTTCTTGTCTCGGGTGGGACGTTGCCCCTACTGGTGGGAGATACCTGGATGTGGAAAACCTTTTCAAGCCTGAGTATAGATCGGTGCCGGATCTCACCATTCAGTAACGGAAGGTCACCGCCACCTCCCTTGATAAAACATGCACTACACTTACGGGAGAACGATAGATACGCATGCCCGACGCTCGATATTAGTAGCCCACTGTTTTCCAGTATGCCGCCATTTTGAAATAATTCAATCATTATGGTGAAAATCGAATGATTGATTGATTGATTGATTTTTTTGTTTCCGGGCGCGTCAACTGCTTTGGTCATTTAGTCCCGTAAGTGTAGTGCATGTTTTTTCTTCGGGAGATGGCGGTGATCTTCCCCTGCTGAATGGCAAGATCCGGCGCCGACCTACCGTCGGCTAGCGGAGTTTCTCCCTAACCAGGACTCTCCCACCAGCGGAGCACTGCCCCAGCCGGGACAAGCTCTAAGCTCCCGACCGGCTCCAGGTGAACCTCCGCGTGGAGTCCCGGGGGGGCGGGAAACCACGGAAAACCCCGATAGAGCAGCCGGCCGCTAGAATTCTCCTCCAGACAGCGACTGAATTCGACCTAGCTGAAAAGCTAGTGTCGAAATCCTGCCGCCGTGGGGAGTGGGAACCTAGGACCTCCCGGTCAGAGCCGCTGCAGTGACATCAGTTGATGCACTGAGCTACCGCTCCCGGTGTGAGAATCGACTTGTGAGAATCATGGTCGATTCTTGTAAAATCGAAAACAAAACGAAGGAGCGGTCAGAGGCCCGGTCGCTTTCTCGGGCTCTCCCCCCTCCCCTTCCCTCACCCCGCCCTCCGAGGCACGCGCCGATGCCCCGGGAAATAATATCCCCCACTCCCCCCCCCGCGTCGCCCCCGCGACGTCATCAGCTGTGCAAAGGCTCTGTGCCGTCCCCTCCATCTCCCACACTTCATACTACATTATTCTCTCCCGTGCTTCATTTCTAAAAGGTCACATCTGCAAATTAATTTATGAATAATATAATAGAAATACGCATATATTTGTAATATAACTAGCGGAACCCCAAAAAATGTTGTTCTGCCCTTCATATTCATCTTTCTACTTCCCTCTCTCTTTCTCTCTCCGTCACTCTCTCTTTCCGATTCTCCCTCTATCTCCCTCTGTCTCCAAATCTCTCCGTCTCTCTCCATCTCATTTCTAAATGGTCATCTCCCGGAGCGAACCACAAACCGGAGGGGGCAGTATTTAAATATTTGTATGTGAAAAATATTTTCGAGTTTTATGGACATGTATTTTACAGGTGTATTTAAATACATAAAATAGGTGTATTAAAAAAAAGAAATACTTTAAATGCAGATGAAAATATCGAGGATAGTTTCTTTTTGTGGGATTCAGCTAGTGAATGGTCCTCATTGAAACAAAAATAAAAGTTTCTTTCAGCAGTTCAGAACTTGAATTCTCTTAATTTTGAAGGATAAATCTGAATCATTAAAAATGCTGGACAATTACCTAACAATGAAAAAGCTTTTACTTCTTCCAACACTAGTTTATATTCATTTAGCGCCAGTTCAACCGTTTTCCTTTGCGAGTTTTATATATTCTTCAAGTGGGGATTTATTGTCTGATGATTTTTTTGAAAAACTAGTCGTTTTAAAAGGAAATTTCCTTATTTGAGTGACACATATTTGTGGTATCATTTCATATTTGAAAGTGTTTTTGTGGAAGTATAAGTGATAGTGTTATATATTTGAACGTTTTCAGTTACTATTCATAAACTTAATGACAATTACAATATATTGTTGCCATAAAAAAGTTATGATGTAAAATTATTGTTTTTTCTGTATTTTGAGTATTTGAATTACGTGTGTATTTAGCAATTCAAAGCCTAATTTATTTGCAGTATGTTTTTAAATACTATTTACAATGTAGTTTGGCGAAGTATTTAAATACTAAATTTAAAGTATTTTGCCTAACCCTGACTATAAATTAGTTTATGAATAATACAATAGAAATATTCATTTATTTGTAATATAATTTACAAATTGTATTTATATGTATTAATATTTACTTGTGGTGATACAACAAAGCATAATTTCTTACATTTTTTATAACTTTTAAAATTTCCCATTGCACAAACTTCACCGAAAATTAGATCTGCCTCATTTTTTCAGAATTTATTTTTCTACATGAGCAAAAAGGGTAATCAAAAAATTTGGAGCCATTTAAGAGAAAACTTTGAAAATGGTATTGCTTCACGTAAAGTATTCCCAAAAATTGAACTGTTTTAAACTCTTAGAGCCTCTTGTTTGGCCAGATCGAAGAATAATTTTGGATAAATTTATCTGATCGATTTAGGCGGAAGCGTTGACATCAGTGAGACAGATACCCTGACAGACTGACAGGTACACGAACAAACAGAGAGACAGGGACAGACACAGTCAGATTGACGGAAGGCGTTTTCCTTTAAACCAATTTTTCGATAACAAGGACCCATAAAAGTGAATTCCGACTAGCCAGTGTGTTAGAGAATGTAGTGTTCTACATGTAGGAACAAGATTTATCTACTTTTTCTGTATCCAAGTCCCATAATACGAGTTTTGCTGACGAAAATTCGCCGCAGTATTACAGTACTCTTTACTACGTAGAACGTCGAATGGCGAGAAAGTAAAAATAAGTTATAAATGCATAATGATAGACTAAATATGTGATAATAATAATAATAATAATAATAATAATAATAATAATAATAATAATATGTGTAACGGTTATTTATAATAATTTTCTTACATACGTAGAAATGGTAGAACCAGTCAACACGAAAATTACTCAGTTTAGTGTTACCGAAGTTCGATGAACTAAGAGTTGAAGTTGCCAAGTGCTTATTAATTCTCTGCTGTTTGTTAATCTATCTATATAAAAAATAGCGAACCAATGCGAGGATTCTCTCGTGCTGCATCCCACCCTCTTTCCAATTTTCCTTTTCCACACAAATCCTCTAATATCTCTTTCTTCAACACCGTTTTATCCTCCGTCACGTGTTCTTTATGTCTGCTTGTAATTGATAATAATAGTTTGTCAATACAAACTATTCTTATTTAACGATATTACCGGGCAGATAGGTGCACCTATGTAATTAATTCGCGTAGAATATCAAGTAATTAGTTAAATTTCACATTTAGCTGCAGATGCTACAGGCTCTGAACAGGTGGGTAGAATCGAGAAGCGTCAAACCAACAAAAATGTAATAGAATGTTCAAGAAGATCTCATCCTATAGATTACGGTATGAGAAACGTTTCTTTGGTTTGGCTTCAAAATTTTAGTTTTTACAGCCCTGGAATGCTTCGTTTAGGAGTTATTGAACGATATAGATTTTTAAAACATCCTGCCGAGAGTCTATAAAAGTATTAATGTCAAATGCAACCCACAACACTCGGATACCGAATGATCCCGTGTTCGAGTTCCGTGTTGCACATGGTTATTCGCCCCTTGTCTCTCATGTATGTCTGTTTGCGGAGGGCCTCCAATTCTGCTGACCTCAGATCGGAGGAGCCCGCAACTGTGTTTGTGTTTAGTGTATGTTCAAATATCCGTTCCTTCGGGACGTAAAAGGTAACCTGCTATCAGCTGAAAAAAAAAATGACCAAAATATTGAAAACTATGAATCATAAGCAGAATTAATTTTCTCGTCACGTTGCAATTGTTTATTATCGTCATACTACTTTATTAGTCCTTCAAATTTCTGTTTGATTCTGTTTGATTTACGCACTACTTATTTTCATGTACATGACGCAAAGATGAACACCCCTATTGCGTCAGAAGCATTCCAGGCGAAAGTGACATACTGGGTACATTCCAGGCATGCTAAAGAACAGATGCAGTTCACGTGGAAATGAAATGTAGTGGATTTTTTTTTAGTTTAACTTCACGTAAAAATGTTTAGATAAACAATTGAATTCCTAACGAGAGACGAAATAATGACAAACTGTGATATAATTTCTTGAAATCTTCGAGGGAGTAAGTGCAAAATATTGTTACGTACCCTATTGCTGCCGAGAATACATCCACACGTATTTGAAAGTTTGTGTCAAGGTAATTCAAAGAAAATAAATCGTAAATAAACGACATAAATTTATAAGCTATTCTTTATTTAAATGCCTAATCTTCAAAACCTTCAATACCGTGTTCCGATTTTTTCCTGAAATTATATTAAAGAATAGACATTAAAACAGAAGAGTGAAACGAACGCATTACTATGGCATGAAGGACAAACTTCTCTGGGTACAATTTATTTAGTCTAGTTGTGTTCAAATTGAATTAAGTTCAGAATTAACTAGCGTCCCCGTGCGAGAACTCTAGCATATTAAAGTGCACTCTCTTCCCTGTTTTTCCATTTCCATATTAAGCCTGCAATATATTTTTTCTTCAAGACCTTCTTACCTCCTTCACTTGTTTTTTTTGTCACTTTGTAATTGATAACACTAGAATAGACTCTTGTCAAAACAATCTATTCTTATTTAACGTTATTACTGAGCAGAGAGGTACACTAGTAACTGAATCGCGTAGAATATCAAGTCATTAGTTTAATTTCACATTCAGCTGCAGATGCTACACGCTCTGAACAGGTGAGATAGAATCGAGAAGCGCCGAATCAGCAGAAATGTAATAGAATGTTCATGAAGATCTCATCCTGTAAATTAGGGTGTTGCGAACGTTCCTTTGAGCCCTTGACCTTAAATTTTTAGTTTTTATGACCTCAAAACGCTTCGTTTAGGATTTATTAAACGATATATTCAAAACTGCATCAGTGTATGTGTCATGGCATACCACTCACACTTTACAAAATGGATAAATAGTGGATTTCTCAATCGTTTTTTGTCAAAATCAGGAATATAATATTCCCTCACTTCTGCATCTGATCTACCATAAATATCATAATTAATTACTCTTAATAAAGTTTCATAAAAACATAGCCCCTATCAATTTGATATGTCAAAGTCTATTTAGAGCTAAAAATTTAGCATTCACGTACATTTTTCAACTACGCCCAGTTAAAAGGTTCTGCGTTAAACACAGTACTCTAGGGAAAGATAAATGAAGATGGTTTAGGTGTAGACGTAACTTTCCCTGCTGTTGTCCAACTGCGAAGTTATCTTGACATGAAAAGGCGCGTGCGAGGAAGCACCAGGGCTGCCAATGCGACAAGTCCCATGGGTGAGCGATCTGCAGTCGGAAGACGAAGATGAGGTCAAGGAGAGCTTAGCTTCGGCCATTCTACCACTGATCCTCATTTCGACACTTCCCTCAACCGACTCTCTGGTTCTGAATTTCGAAAGACGTAATGCAACAGCTATAAATCTTTGATCCCGGTGAATAAGCTGATAAGTCATAAACACTTAATTTTACAGGAGAGCAAAAAATGAGTTTAAATGAAAAATAGTTCAAATGAATCAAATCAGGTATTAATGATAATTAAACGAAGATGATATTCAAACAAAACTTTTTGAGTAGGTTTTGTTTGAATATCATTAATCCCTTTTTTATAGCGTTAGTTTAAAGTTGATTTTTGCACCCCTGTAAAATTAAGTTTTTTTTTTGACCTAGCTTATTCACCGCGGTCAAAGATATAACAGCCTCTAGAAAATTGCACTTATTCGTGTATTGTTCTTTATTCATTAGCGAGAGGGACTGGGACGGCAAGTTATTTATTTATCCAATAAATAAAGTAGTCTTTATTATATTCAGAAATAAATATTGCTTTTGGGGCAATAAAATAATACATGTTTTACTGTAACATAAATGATCCTTGCTTGGTTTAAAACGACTTTAAAATTTTAGAGAATAGTTTTCAAATAAATTTTTAAGTTTTTAAAGCATTTACGCTCACAAATGTAATTACGAATAAAAACTCCCATTAACGATGTGAGAGATAGTTGAAAATTATTATATTTGTGTATTTTTTGAAAAATCCAAAGAATAGATCAAAATTGGGTTATCACTTTATTCAGGACATTTATCACCTTCCGTATACAAAATTTACAGAACAATTTGGAACTGGTTTTGAGAAATTCATGTTTTTAACATTCCCCATACTTCACTCAAAATGACGTGGAAACTATTAATATTTTCAAACAGATCTTCACGACACTAATGAAAGAAACTAATTGTGGAGAACAACTTTCATTTAAAGCAAATATCACTATTTGTAGTAGTTGTTCGAGGGGATCCAAAAAGTCTTAAACCTTTTCAATTTTCGAAAATTGAGTGTTTACAATGAAAATGTAATATTGTCTAGAGTTTTTAACTCTATTCTTACAAGAAGAAAGAAACTGTAGTCATTTTCCATAAAAAAAATAGAAAATGTCCCAGGCGCTTCGTGTAAAATACCCCCCAAAATTCACACAAATACTTTCAAAATTGCAGAGTTTTGAATGGAACCAGTTGGATCGTGGAAAATTCAGTATAGCAAAAATGCTACGAATAGTTTAGGTGCTAATGTTCAGAGCTACGGACAGACAAACGGACGGCTGTTAAAAAAATCTTTTCCTGTATAAGGTGACCCCAGAACGAGTATTTCCGTCAAAATCTTGAAATCGATTTTCCGCAGATTTTCATAACTTTGTACGCCATTATGCATGACTACGCTATTTATCCGTGTACAGTATACTCGTAAACGGCAAAAATATTTTGTTCCTGCAGGATTTCAACCTCAACTCTTAGGCTTCTTAATCGTACAAGTCCCCTGACACTGTACCACCTAGATGCACATCTACAACTGATTCTCGGAATAGGACTGATAGTGGACTCTAATCTCTCACTCAAAATCGATACAAATCCAACGTCAATACAACACAAGATACCGTGACCTTTCCAGTTGTATGATTCAAATCTTCTTTCTCAAATTTTGACTTTGTGAAATTCGTAGACAAAATAGAGCCTATGGCGCAAGCATCTTAAATGTATTGGACTCTGTTCGATAGCCACAACTGATAATGGCTTTCTGGGGAAGGTCGCAATGGCAGGCTATAACAAAGGTTGGGAGAGGCCTCCATTTCTGGGCCAAGCTGACGATAAATCTAATTTCGACTTTTTTAGTGGGCCAACACGCGCTCGGCGGTCCAGACAGTTTTACCCTGTGTTTCGTCCGTCAAGCAAACACGGGCGTCCAGAACGGCGGAGATAGCTCAGGACAACAAGTTTTGTCGCAACAGGGTCTGTGGTTGGGAGGTCCTAGGTTCCTGTCCCGACCGTCACATATTTCACACACAGGTTTGTTGAGTGGGTCGAATTCAGTCACTGTCTGAAGGAAAATTTTACCGGCAGGATGCTTTAAAAAATATAACAAAACGTTAGTTTTTCATGATGATAGTTTTTGGCAAATTTCAGGCTAGTAATCGGCACTCTAAAAATCATAAAGGTGCAAAACATCAAAACTATACCCATATTTGTGTCAGCAAACCACGTAATGTCTGGACTAGTAAGTATTTTGTGGTGCGGGTCGCGACAATACTTTGGCCGTTAGTCCCCTGTGTAAAGAGCTTCTTACGGCTGGGAGGTGGCGCTGTTGCTCCCCAGCTGTGAAGTGAAATACGGCGCGAAAGAACACGTCCGCTTGCAGGGGATTTCCCCTTCAGGTATCTCCCCGAATGGGTCACTGCCTCAACCGGGATAAGCGCTAAGCTCCCGACCGGTCTCCCGGAATATGTGGTAGTGTAGAGCATGTTAGTGTAAGTGTGTGTGTGTAAGGGGAGAGGATAGGACAAGGAAGAGGAAGGACAGATCACGCGCGGTCCGTGGCCCGTTTGGTAGGGTACTGCTCCGGCATTCGCCTGGCGTTGATCGGAGAAACCACGGAAAACTACCGATCAGAGCAGCCGGCCGCTACAATTCTCCTCCAGACATCGACTGAATGCGTCTTTCTCAGTCCTGCCGCTAGGTGTCGCATACTCGCATCAAGAAGTGCTGCTGTTGAAGCGACTCTAGAGGCACGGCCGAGAAAGACGATAAAAACCGTGACATAATGCCACCGTGGTAACGGGCCTTGAGTAGAATCGAGCAGGCAGCTCTGTAAAAACCGCAGTATAAGTCATCTTGTTTTTCAGTGATTTCGTCGCTCAATTGTTTAGTCGATTTTACTGAATACTCCGAACATCTTTCAATATTCTTTGATGCTTGAAACGTCGTAATACTCTTTGACCTGTTTTGGGTTGAATAACCGTTTACCCCAGAACTGTCTTTGTGTAATTTCACTTCCTAGAATTACATCCAGTAGCAGCTTTATCAGCTCCATATGTTCCACTAACCACCCAAATGGAGCGATCGTTGCAAGCGAAAAGATAACAGGACGTACACCATAACGTTTATTATATCCATTATTCGATTCTTTGTCATGGTATTGTTTCTTCAAAATATCGCAGCGAAACTGACCCGATTCGATCACAGAATTCGGAGCAGCCTTCAATAATCTGCTTCATCATGTACAAAATTGGCGTTATCTTCCTTCCAAAGATACAGCCGCATTTATGAACCGAAGTAGCAAATCCGAGCGTTTGAAGCGTATCGTAATACACCTGTAACAAGAATTGTCCCTCAGCTTCTGGGTCAATGGCCCCTGCCTCGTTCAGGTTTTTCGTTCAGTTTCCCTGATCCGATGAGAGAATGCTGAAATGGCCCCTTGTTTTGCAGCTGGACGTAAATGTAACCACAATTTGTGAAGTTTTGTGAATCTAAGTGGGAAATACAGTTATTTAAATAATCATTCACCCCGTTCTCATGGCCGTAAGTCCATTCCTTCACGAAGAGGAAGATAAAGGATAATAGTCCAAATCTATACCTGATTTACCTTCGCAAATCGTTTTAATTACACGGCAGGGAACTTTTTCGTATCAGTTCTTGCCAAAACGATCGTAGCCAGGTGTACGGTATTCAAAATTCAACTGAAGTAAGAGTTAGTTTGGCGATCCTATTGCTCAAGAAAATGTGTAGATTGCACTTCTACCGAAAATACGTCACAGGCAGTTTTTAACTGGTTTCAATAAATTAATAAATAAATATATAAATAACTGGTTCAATGAAATAATAAATAAATATGTAAGTAAATAAAGATTGTTCCATGATGCACTAAATTGGTTTTATCCTTCTTCCGCAGATTCAGGCGCATTTGTGAATGGAGGTGGCATTTGAAGCGTATCTTGATTTCCATGTCAAACGCCACACGACTGTTGTGTAGTGTTTTGTTTCGCGTGCCATCCTATTGAGCGACGACTGCATGGTCCGTTGACTCCATTCAGTCGAGCGTCTCTTTTTCTGTGTTGAAGCATAATGGAGTAAAGAGAGGCAGTTTTGTAAATTTGTGCCTGCTTGATAGAAGCGTACGCCAGTTGAACCAATGACCCACTAAAGGGATACAAAAGACTTAGTCTGGATTTCTTTCAATGGCGGAACTCTTTGTCAAGTAGCATTCCTGGCCCATGTCATGTTACGACTCCCTTTTCAAATTTAGAGAAGGGATGCGGACAGTTTTGTGTTTGTGAAGGAACTAAAATATGCGTAAAAGTTACTCTAAATATTTTTTCTCATTCAGTTTCTAATTTGATGTCGGGAGGTTAGACATGAATTGGAGCATTCACCCCAAAACCTCAAATGTTCAAGTAGATGGAGGGGGATTATTTGTTTTTTTTAACTTTCCGTCAAAAAAAAACAGTTGAAAAGTGTATGGCAAACTGTGGAAGAGTTCTGCAATCCCTACCCTACTCATACATACCGTATATTAAGCTTAATTATAAATGCAAGTAGTAACGGGCGGGTTTGGTAACAAGAACTATCCCTTCGCGTGTAATAATAGTTATTTACGATACGAAGTGATGAAAGGAACATTCTATTTTGCGACTAGGCAAGATTACAACTCAAAGCCGATAGATTAATCGTGTACTATGTTACATTATGGTAGGTAGAATGCGTTCAGACGAAAGTATTTTGTTTTCTATGTTGCAGTCACAGTTTATTTGTATATTTGAGCATGACACTTTCAGTACTAATGCTACAAATCGAACATTTAGAATATTCTCAGTATCCTATTCCTAAAAGTAATTGCTTTACCAGTCCCAGTCTAAAATAACTATTTATGACAGTGGAAAAAATTGTCTATTATTTTGCAAGTAGGAAAGGTTACGATACGAGGCCGTTAACACGATTGGCGCAGTCCTATGGGCGAAATAAAATAACTTTTACCGCGTGTGTCATTCATTATTTGTTAGACAGTCTGACTGCCTTTCATTTTATTTTAATTCATGTACTAATCATTTAATTGGGTACCATGTTACTTTGAGTTAGTTGTAGTTTATCAGACGAAAGTATTTTGTTTTCTTTGTTCCAGTTACAGTTTTATGTGAACATTTGAGTACTGACTCACTTTTAGTGTTGCTGCTAGACATTCAATCTTTATTTCGCAGAGTGTACTCTAAAAGTAACAGCGTTCACTAGTGGCTGACGAAAAAAGCTATTTGCAACGGTAATTGAGCTAAAGGATTTGGCTGTTATTACGTATCATGCCCCACAAGCAAAAAAAAGGGCCACATCAGCATTTTCTCAATGGATCATGAGAAATGAGACGAAAAACCTGATCGAGGGGTCAATGACTCAGAAGATTAAGTACAATTGTTATTATTGCATGCATATTTAGAGTTTTAGAATTGTACAGTACAAATGGTCAGTAATTCTGAGTGTTAATTGAATTCCTGTGACAAGCTACTTTTAAAATTTATCGCAAAAAATGGTTTAAATCCAAACTAATAAGTTTTTTTTGGTTCTACACAAAAATAAATATTTGTTAAAACGAGAAGCGCTTAAATTTCGTGAGCGGAAACCAACTTACAATTCGGTGATCCGGGACACATTTTCATGTTTTGTATTCTTCCCAGCTACAAAATTCTTACTTTTTCTAGTTAAAAAATACTTGTAAGAGTGATGTCAACATAATTCAAACGTCAATTTAAAGATAAAATTATGAAGATTTATAACAAATAAAATACCAAACAACTATTTTTTTGACTGCAAAATCATCCTTTCGTGTCCCACTTAATACTATACAGTGCAAAATGTACCTAATACATTAAATATCACGTTTAAAATTAATCTTATCGGCATTTCCACTTGTCAGCGGTTGCCTCTTATTTTGCGGTTCCAACCTTCTCTTTCCACCCATAGGTCGTCGTCGATTCTTTTTTCACGCATTGCTTAAATTATTGCTCAATTCCAGGTTTTATCAGGCCTTACCCTTTTCATTCTCCCTGGAGGAGACCAATCGAGGGCGTTCTAAGCACATTTGCAATCTGACATTCCCATCAGATGGCCATACCAATGCAGCGTTTTACTTGCCAATCTGTCCTCAACAGATTCCCCTTGCTTCATCCGTTCCCTGATCTCTATGTTTCTAATTTTCTGCATTCTGGAAATTCGGCAGCTCCTTTGTAATCCATCCATTTCTACTGCACACAATTCCTGCTTTTGACGTTCCGTCAGGGTCCAACATTCTCCACCATAGGTTAGACTACTAACAATAATAGTCCTTACCTTACTTTTTGGTTCTAACGTGCATTTCCCGACACCATAACACCCCATTAAACATTCTTATGGCTTCTCATGCCTGTTTAATGTGGTCGTCAATATACGTTTCACTGTTTCCCAGCTTATGAAGGATTGCACCCAAGTACTTGAACTGTCCAACTAACATTAACCTTCGTACTCCGTGAATATACTAGTTACGACTTTTAACTCCTACCAATAGATACTCCGTTTTCTTCAAATTTAAATATACTGGGACCGGGAGTGGTAGCTCAATGCATCAACTGATGTCACTGCAGCATCTCTGACCGGGAGGTCCTAGGTTCGCACTCCTCACGACGGCAGGGTTTCCGACACTAGCTTTTCGGCTAGGTCGAATTCAGTCGCTGTCTGGAGGAGAATTATAGCGGCCGGCTGCTCTGATCAGTAGTTTCCCGTGCTTTCTCTAACAACACCAGGCGAATGCCAGAGCAGAACCCTAAGAAACGGGCCACGGAACGCGCGCGATCTTTCCTTCGTCTTCCTTGTCCTATTCTCTCCCCTTACACACACACACTTACACTATTATGCACTACTCTAACACATATTCCGGGAGACCGGTCGGGAGCTTAGAGCTTGTCCCGGCTGGGCAGTGCCCCGCTGGTGGGAGAGTCCTGGTTAGGGAGAAATCCCACTAGCCCACGGTAGGTCGGCGCCGGATCTCGCCATCCAGCGGGATAAGACCACCGCCATCTCCCGAGAAAAAAATGCACTTCACTTACTGTGTACGAGGTTGTTGACGTATCCGGAATCACTAACCAACCAACCAAACTGAATACATTGGCCTTCAATTAAATTTGAACAATTAACGATACTTCCCTTGATAAGATGACACTTACGGGATAATGACGTACCCGGAATCACTATCCAACCAACCAAACTGAATACGTTGGACTTGAATAAAATTTGAACAATCAACGTTTCTTTCTTTAATTGGGGTGGGGGTAGAGGGAAAAAAAGCGAGCGTCGTGCGAAAGCGAGCGCGGTACGTGGCGGAAGCCGGTCGAGCACCCAGAGGCACCTCGTCGCTGTGAGAACAAGTGAAGTGAAGGTTGCGTTCCCTGGGGGACGCCGCGGCCGGGCGGAAGTGGTTCCCGTTGCACCGGGTGCATTCCTGCCCCCCCCTCCCCCCCTGCCGATGGGGCCCGGCCAGGGCGCGATAGGCATCGCCCGGACGATGAGCCCGCGGCCCGGCCGCTTTGAACAGGACGCGCCCAAACCAGTGGCTCCCACTCGGGGTCGTCCCCGTTGGGGTAGGTGGCCTTCTATACACGATTATATAAACTATATTTAAACTACTATAAACGATGACGACCGGGAGCGGTAGCTCAGTGCATCAACTGATGTCACTGCAGCGCCTCTGAGGAGCGCCTGGGTGGTCCTAGGTTCCAGTCCTGATTTTCGACACTAGCTCTCCAGCTAATTCAGTCGCTGTCTGGAGGAGACCTCTAGCGGCCGGCTGCTCTGATCGGTAGTTTTCCGTGGTTTCTCCGATCAACACCAGGCGAATGCCGGAGCAGTTCCCTACCAAACGGGCCACGGACCGCGCGCGATCTATCCTTCCTCTTCCTTGTCCTATCTTCTCCCCTTACACACACACTTACACTAACACGCACTACACTACCACATATTCCGGGAGATCGGTTGGGAGCTTAGAGCTTGTCCCGGCTGGGGCGGTGCCCCGCTGGTGGGAGAGTCCTGGTTAGGGGAAAACCCCACTAGCCGACGGTAGATTGGCGCCGGATCTCGCCATCCAGCAGGGGAAGATCACCGCCATCTCCCGAGGAAAGGCATGCACTACACTAACGGGACTAATTACCAAAGCAGTTGACGTGCCTGGAAACACGAAGAAATCAATCAATTCTATAAACCACGCCTTTTATTGAACGAATTTCCTGAGGAGGAGCCAAGGTGACAGCTTGTGCTGGGAACATAACTGAAGGTTCTGTGGTCGTCGTGTCCTTGAGCCTATTAGACTCCCTTTCTCGCATTCGTTCGTTTGCAGTTGGCTAACTTGTAAATGGTTTCGACGCTTTCTTTCGTGACGTTCTCGTCCGACAAAAATATAGTCCGACACGAGAAATAATTGAAATTAGGAAGTGCAGTGTTATGTGCTCTTCTGTAAAAGTTCTTTTTTTCTTTGAATATTACATTGAATTTATTTTTGGTGTGATAAATATTATGTTTATTTTAAAACCGAGTTGCGTACTGGTTAACGTGTTTCCGTCTATTGTGCTGATGTGAGGCGAACTCTGATTAAGAGCTTTTTATTTACATTCGTGGCAGTTTTCTTTTACTGATTGTGAGAGCATGTTAAGAGATTTTCCACACACGTAATTAAATTTAAATATTTCTCGGACTTGCGTACGTGCATATACCTCAGCGACTTCTCTTAGACTTCTTTATAGGGATGTTTTCACAGGAGCCATTAGCACTTTACGAAAGGGGTAGCTGAAGAGCTGTCGCGGTGGAGGAATACTTCTCTGAAATAATGTGATGTTCACTTGTTACGCGAACTGTCACTTTCGCTCATCCTTAGGAAAATCCTTCTATAAAAGGGGCCGGGGATGAATTGGGGGAGGATTTAATGATATATTATTTTGTTTCCCCTTTAGAACTATGAATTTTGGTATATATATTAATTTTTTGCTATAAGAAAAAGAAATAGCCCATTTTTATGTGACTTTTTTGCATTATTCTTAGATTTGGATTAATAAGTCGTTGTTTACTTCTTACCGTCATTTTTGAAGCATTTTTGCTGACTTCATCGATTTTAATATTTTAATGGCCCTTGCTTCAAACAATATTAACGCAATGCAACGTTCTCCCCAGCTGGGGCGGTGCCCCACTGGTGGGAGAGTCCTGGTTATGGGGAAACCCCACTAGCCGACGGTAGGTCGGCGCCGGATCTCGCCATCCAGCGGGGAAAGATCACCGCGCATATCCCGAGAAAAAACATGCACTACACTAACGGGACTAATGACCAAAGCCGTTGACGTGCCAGGAAACCCGGAAATATTAAATCAAATCAAAACCACCACCTATAACTATTCTTCGGTTTTTATAACATGGCGCGTGAGGGGCCGTCTTCATGATGCAATAATGAACGTGATTGCTTGTCTTCATGATGGAATTTGACACAGCTTTTCGTGTCTTTTACGTTCGTGCCGATAGATGACGCTTGATCTGTAGCAGTGCTTGATACGGACTCGATCATGCGACATCTAGTGGCACGACCCAGAAAGACGCAAAAGCCGTGCCATATTCCATCGTGAAGACAAGTCCCTCATGCGCCATGTTACGAAATTTCAAGTATAGTGGTGCTAAAACAGCAGCATTTCCTCGCCCGTACTTTCACGCAAAACTACACAAAAAGTACTCAACTGTTAGAAAACTGTACATGACGTTATTTCAAAATCTATCTGTAAGATCAGATTTCATTAAAGGGAAAAATCTCTCTAATATTTTAATTGTAGGAAGAACTTTTGAAGTTTTCCAATTTAAAAAATATCAGTTTTCAACGAACATAAAACCTGCACCATTCTCTTAAACGTCTTTCGCAAGATCTAACAAAAGAATTTAATTAAAAACGTTGGGCACTGCCTGCGGGGCACCGCCCCAGCTGCGACAAGCTCTGAGCTCCCGACCGGTCTCCCGGCATGTATGCTAGTGTAATGCATGTTAGTGTAAGTGCGTGAGGTTTGGTTTGGTTGGTTAGTGATTCCGGACGCGTCAACAGCTTAGATCATTAGTCCCGTAAATGAAGTGCATGCTTTTCTCTCGTGAGATGGCGGTGATCTTCCCCCGCTGGATGGCGAGATCCGGCGCCGACCTGCCGTCGGCTAGAGGGGTTTCCCCCTAACCAGGACTCCCCCAGCGGGGCACCGCCCCAGCCGGGACAAGCTCTAAGCTCCCGACCGGTCTCCTAGAATATGTGGTAGTGTAGTGCATGTTAGTGTAAGTGTGTGTCTAAGGGGAGAGGATAGGACAAGGAAGAGGAAGGAAAGATCGCGCGCGGTTCGTGGCCCGTTTGTTAGGGTACTGCTCCGCCATTCGCCTAGGATTGATCGGAGGAACCACGGAAAACTACCGACCAGAGCAGCCGGCCGCTGGAATTCTACTGTGAACCACGTGCCGTGACTTGGCGCTGGCGAGTCAGCGGGGCGGAGGGGAAGCGGCGTGCACGCGTGGGCGCGCGTGCCCGCCTGCCACGCCCCCTCGCCCTCGCCCTCGCCCACGCCCACGCCGCGGACGTTGACAGTTGCTCGCCCCCGCTTCCCGACACCGGACACCGCCGGGCACACGAACGCGACATAGCCAACTACCCATCGTTCTTTCTAAACATCCATGTTTAAAATGAGGACATCGATGTTAATAAAACGCCCCAGAACCATCGATGAATTTAAATATCGGTGTTTTCAAATCCACATTTTGTTGGTGATCAATAGGGAGCGGATTTTAATGGAATGTCATTTTTTTTCTTTGCACTTTAGAACAATGCCGTTTAGTATGGAAATTCATTTTATGTTATGACTAAAGGAAATAGCCCATTTTTATACGTCATTGTTTGCATTTTTATCGTATATATATTATATCGTTTCATATCACTTTTATGTATATTTTGCTGATTTCATCATTTTAATGTCATTTAAATGGTACTTGCTTCAAATACTATTTACGAGATGCTACAAATGTTCTCCATAGAATTCCTGAATACCTACACTTCCTTGCTCTTCCTTGTTCTTTCCTCTCCCCTTACACACACACACACACACACACACACTTACACTATCATGCTCTACACTAACACATATTTCGGGAGACCGGTCGGGAACTTTGAGCTTGTCCCGGCTGGGGCTGTGCCCCGCTGGTGAGAGAATCCTGGTTAGCGGTAAAGCCCACTAGCTGACGGTAGGTCGGCGCCGGATCTCGCTATCCAGCGGGGGAAGATCACTGCAACCTCCCGAGAACAAACATGCACTACACTTACGGAACTAATGACCGACCGTTCACGCGCCCGGAAACATGAAAAAATCAATCAATCAATCATATAGTAAAGAGGTATGGCGAACAAGTACATTTCCAGCTAATATACAACTTCCAAGTTGTAAATACTTTTTCATTCCGTTATTTATTTGTACAATTACACATTATGCTAAGTGAGACATATTTATTAGTAGGCACAAACGTCCTCATAATGTGATATCTTTCATGTGTACGTTCGTAAATAAATTTGTATCTTGAAACCACGTTATGATTCCTGTTGGGATTTTTCTCCTAGTTTCTCTGGATCACACAGGTCAAGATCGCTGACAAAGTAACTAGCGCACAAAAATTCACGGGTCCTGCGCGCACAGCCACTGACGCGAGTTAAAAGTAAGGGTTTACGAATTGTGTAGAAGTAGGTGAACGTCACTGGTCTTTGATAAATAAATAATTCAGTTTGCCGACGTTTGTAAACGTTATTGTTCTCGTATCAGGTGTTGTAAAATCACTTGTATTCATGTGCTACAGAATCGTCGTGATGACATTAAGTGATTCTCGAATATTACAGCAAGTCATGATAAGAAAACAATGAAGTTTAGAAACGTCATGAAGCTAAATTATTTAATTTAAGAACCAATTCTTCATGAAGAATCCCTCACAAGTAAATAAACCATTTAACCGAATAAAAATTCCTGTATTTCACGATTAACGGTTTTGTGCAATTCCGTTTCTTGTTCATCAATTACATCTTAAGTTTTATCGGATAAAATATATGCTCTTTCATCGAGTGGTTTGGATTAAATTATAAAATATTCCGAAAAATCGGCGTCAAAATTGAGTTAACGGCGTGACATAAGCTATCCTCATGTGAGTTATTGGCGAAATGAGGAAAATTTGAGTACCGGTGACCTCCCTTGGAAAATGAATGGTCACCATTCGCCCATTCATTCCGGAATGAGAACTACGGGACCGAATTCATAGTCGACACTTAAATTGAGTGTTTCCTTTAGTGAACGAATCATATTCATAAACAGCCCTTGAGTGAAGTCTTAAGCTTGCTCCCTTAGGTGGCCCTTATGGTTGTCTCGTCTCGTCAGTCGTTACCAGTTTGGGTTATATTTTTACGTAGCGTTCACCTACTATCGCATTCGTTTTGTTGGTGTTTAGTTAAAAGTAGTCAATTAAAACGATCCATTTGTGATTTGGATAACGACTTCCCCGAATATTTTGAGTTTTATACTCAACACATACTACGAAATACAAATAGATATAATTGGAGATGGGAGCAATCCATTGGAAATGTATAATGATGAACAGTTCCGAAAGCGGTTTCGTTTTAATAAAACCACAGTAGTGGATTTACTTGTCCCGATGATCGAGAAAGTCCCAATGACGAAAAGAGGAATGCCGATTTCACCATTATCAAAAGTTCTTGTTGCATTAAGATTTTATGCAACTTCATCTTTTCAGGTATGTTTCCAAAATTTTTAATTTTGCTGCGCGCGTCAACTCAACGTTGGAGTGTCCGCCCCCCTGTCAAATTGGACGCTCTTTGTACAAAAAAAGGAGTGTATGTGTAAACTCGGTTGCCAAGAACTTCGAAAGAGCTGCCGCCAATGCCATGTTGCCACATTTCCCTTTCGATTAAGAGAACACTCATTCCGCGGTCGTAAGGAACGTCTATGAAATACAAGCGCCTGTAAGTGAACACTTATTTTGAGAAAGCACTTATCACTTAAGGATTCTCTTATTCCTTAAGTGTCGACTATGAATTCGGCCCCTAGTGAAATAGAATCGGTCATTCGAAGTATCGGCTGAGACTCTCTACTCGTATATTGGCATCAATGTTTTAGAGTAGATTATGAAAGTATCATAAGTATTAAGAGTGGCGTATCTATTTCCGACCACCACCGGGAGCGGTAGCTCAGGGCATCAGCTGATGTCACTGCAGCGCCTCTGACGGGGAGCTCCTAGGTTCGAGTCCTGACGGTGGCAGGATTTTCGACACTAGCTTTCCAGCTAGGTCGAATTCAGTCGCTGTCTGGAGGAGAATTCTAGCGGCCGGCTGCTCTGATCGGTAGTTTTCCGTCGTTTCATCGATCAACAACAGGCGAATGCCGGAGCAGTACCCTACCAAACGGGCCACGGACCGCGCGCGATCTTTCCCTCCTCATCCTTGTCCTATCCTCTCCCCTTACACACACAAAATCTCACGAATAATGAGAAAATTTACGTTACTGCGATAGCAAACACATGAATTCTGTTGTTAGGACATGTTAGTAGGATCGATTTTGTGGGATGTTGTTAATTGCAGCAACCTACGGTGTGCATTAGCTGAGATTTATAACGCTCGATTGTATGTACTACATTGAAGAAAAGCAGGGTAGAGGTTGTGAATCATCCGACTGCATCCCTTCGCCCACACCTCCTAGCTAATCTCCTTTCACCTTTCATTACCTGAGATGGCATAGCCCGACTCCATCCCGTTTCGTTCATACGGTGTTTCGCCAGGAGTAAACATTTTAGTTATGCTGACATTCATAAGCTGTGCGTATCGCACTACTCCAGAGAAAACACCGAACGCATATGAACGTGGCAGAATATTCGGTGTCTGGATTGTGTGTATTAACTCAGCGGGGTAAGAAAACGCTCATGATAGGAGGTATCAAGTTTTATTTATACAAACGTCTAAGCCGCGTTTCCCAACGTTGGCGGTATTCTAAAAGGACAGACAATTGTTTCCTGAAAACAGAAGTGGATAAAATATACTCGCTCAATGTGATTCTAAGCAGACCACGAGAAATGTAGACACCGCATACAAAGGAGGAAAATGATACGGTGTGCAGTCGGGCAACACGTATGTCTACATTTATTGACTCTAGGATTGTGAAGAAAATATTCTTAACTAACTGTAGAATATTCCAGTCTGTAGAATCCAATTAAATTGACGCAGTAGACTCGAGACCCGTGCGTCATCCATGACAGTTTGAATGCCTTGTCAAAACGTTTCCCTACCGGGAGCGGTAGCTCAGTGCATCTACTGATGTCACTGTAGCGCCTCTGACCGGGAGGTCCTAGGTTCGAGTCCTGATGGCGGCAGGAGTTTCGACACTAGCTTTTCAGGTACGTCAAATTCAGTCGCTGTCTGGAGGAGAATTTTAGCGGCCGGCTACTCTGATCGGTAGTTTTTCGTGGTTTCTACGATCAACACCAGGCGAATGTCGGAGCAGTACCCTAACAAACGGGCCACGGACCGCGCGCGATCTTTCCTTCCTCTTCCCTGTCCTATCCTCTCCCCTTACACACACACTAACACGCACTAAACTACCACATATTCCGGAAGCCTAGAGCTTGTCTCGGCTGGGGCGGTGCCCCGCTGGTGGGAGAGTCCAGGGAAACCCCACTAGCCGACGGTAGGTCGGCGCCGGATCTCGCCGTCCATCGGGGGAAGATCACCACCATTTCCCGAGAAAACATGCACTACACTAACGGGACTAATGACCAGAGCAGTTGACGCACCCGGAAACACGAAAAATCAATCAAAACGTTTCTCGTCCTTCCTTCATTAAAAAATTGTCTCCAATCTTGTTCTTAGATGCAGTCGGCATCGCTGAGTTATTCTGCCTTTAATTATCATAAATTTTAATATATAGTCCAAAAATAATAAAATTCGTCCTCACTGCTTTATAATTTATTTTTACTTACGAGGGAGGAGGGGTCCTTGTCGGAAGTGTTACGTAATTATTTAGCGGGATTGAAGCTCGAGTTACTGGTGCGTTACAGTAGAATGAGGGGGTATTCAAAATACTCCAAATTTGTCAATAAATTGGACGTAATTCATCGACAGCCCCTTATTTACAACAGTCACACCCATCACGCGCCGAGGGCTGGCATGGCCGGGCAGGGCAAGTGGACAGCGGGAAGCAGTCGGGTTATCACTTTTGGTGAGTACTTAAACGGCTAAGAAAAAGTTGAGCGCGGGATGCGGTCAGGCTATGCAATTTTCGGAGGTAGGTTAACGGTTTAGGACAAGTTGATCGCAGGATGCAGTCGGGTTATGACTTTCTGTGAGGGAGATAAACTGCTAAGGACAAGTTGACAGCAGGGATGCAGTCGGGACATCGGGACATCGGGATGCAGTCGGTTCTTGGAGAGGTAGTTAAACGACTAAGAATAGTTGACCGCGGGATGCAGTCGGGTTATGACTTTTTGTGAGGTAAGAAAACGGCCATGACTTTTGGGAAGTAGTTAAACGACTAAAAAAACTTTGACAGCGGGATGCAGTCGGTTTTGATTGATTGATTTTTTCGTGTTTCCGGGCACGTCATCTACTTTGGTCATTAGTCCCGTTAGTGTAGTGCATGTTTTTTCTCGGGAGATGGCTGTGGTCTTCCCCGCTGGATGGCGAGATCCGGCGCCGACCTACCGTCGGTTAGAGGGGTTTCCCCCTAATCATGACTCTCCCATCAGCGGGGCACCGCCCCAGCCGGGACAAGCTCTAAGCTCCCGACCGGTCTCCCGGAATATGTGGTAGTGTAGTGCGTGTTAGTGTAAGTTGTGTGTAACGGGAGAGGATAGGACAAGTAAGATGAAGGACAGATCGCGCGCGGTCCGTGGCCCGTTTATTAGGGTACTGCTCCGACATTCGCCTGGTGTTGATCGGAGAAACCACGGAAAACTACCGATCAGAGCAGCCGGCCTCTAGAAGTCTCGTCCAGACTGAATTCGACCGAGCTGAAAAGCTAGTGTCGAAAATCCTGCCGCCGTGGGGAGTGTAATCTAGGACCTCCCGGTCAGAGGCGCTGCAGTGACATCAGTTGATGCACTGAGCTCCGCTCCCGGTGGGATGCTGTCGGGCTCTCACTATTTTGGTGTTAGTTAAACGACTAAGAAAACGATTCCAGCGGGATGCAGTCGGGCTATGCCTTTTGGGAGGTAGATAAACGGCTTAAGAGAATTGTGGGAATTCTGATATGGCTTAGGCCAAGCTGAGCGCGGGATGCAGTCGGCCCTGTCGCAAGCCCAGGAGGCTATCGCTGCGCCCCCGAGGCCGGCCAGGCGGGCAGGCGGGCCGGCGCCGTGCCGTCCGTCGCTGGGTGCGCGTGAAGCGGGTGGCCGTGGGGGAGAGGCAGTCGACGACCTCTGGTAACGGGACACGCGGGATATAGGCCACGCGCCTCCTCCTCCTCCGCCGGCACCTGCCGCACGCCCGCCCTCCCGCGCGACTCCTCAGCCACTCACGGCACCGCTCCCACAACCATAGCTCCTTCACATATTTATTTATTTATTTTACGTCAAAAAAGCAGTTAAAAACTGCGTAGGACGTGCTATGGGGAAACGTGAATTGTGTGCATATTTTCAAAATTCTGTGATCCCTACACTAAGTCGTATACTACTTAAATTTGGGAAAAAATCCATGTAATAAAATATATTTTCAAGGATAAAAAGGCTCTTATCCATGTTGTCCTTCGGAATCATACTTCCTGCCGCGACAACATGGAAACGATAATTTGAATAATTGTATTTCCCACTGAATTCTAGAAGACGTGCACAGAAAATGAAGTTACATTTATGTCCAGAAGCAAAACGAGAGGCCATCTCAGCATTTGCTCAATGGATCAGGGAAACTGGACGAAAAACCTGATCGAGATGGGGGTCATTGAGGGACACCATAGGGCTTCATCCAGTCGACAGCGGTTACCCTTTACGTCCCGATGGGAGGCGTATTCGACCATACACTAAACCAACACACTTGCGGGCTCCTCTGATCTGGGGTCAGCAGAACGCGAGGCCCTCCGCGACAACACATACATACAAAGACAAGGGACAAACAGCCATTCCCAAGGCGGGACTCGAACCCGTGACCCTTGGGACCGTAGCGCTGAGTCGGTACTCGCTCTTAGCCACCTCGGCCATCCAGGTTCCAACCATGGTAATACTCCATAAATGTTTCCAAATTAATCTTTTTATTTTTTCTTATTTAAGGTCGCCTCGACATCTAGGTTATTAGCGGCCACT
The DNA here is from genome assembly GCA_964035755.1 of Teleogryllus oceanicus. Classification (NCBI taxonomy): domain Eukaryota; kingdom Metazoa; phylum Arthropoda; class Insecta; order Orthoptera; family Gryllidae; genus Teleogryllus; species Teleogryllus oceanicus. The sequence goes on along the minus strand of CAXIVR010000013.1, from coordinate 80,960,535 downwards.
ATTGGTGTAAACGTTATGGTACCTGTGAAGATAAAACGAAATGGTGATGATGGCCCAAGTGTCTTTGGAATAGTAATTTAAAAATGCAACCATAAACCAGTTGTTGCACAACCTTCCTAACGGCTAGTTCCGGAGCGACTAAATGTGTTGGTGAAATAAAATTGAAGGCCGTTTCAGCCAGGTGAGCAAAGTTATTTTTTATTTAATTCAGAAATTATTCAGTTATCTTGTAACTTTTTTGTTAGAATCAGTTTTCTACTTAAAATTAATAGTTGAAGCAAATAGTGGATTGTACAAAGAAGACTATTACCGATGGTACCTGACACGAACATTGCACATAAAACTATGTGAGTAATGTTTCAATATAGAATTTTACTTAACTTACTTCAATTAATTTACTTTAACTGCGTACTTTTTATTATATATTCGTATTTTGAATTTTGGAAATTATATTTCCGTCTTTCCATGGAAGTGCAACCTCCAGTTTGTTGGGGCACCGACTGCCTCTGCAATAAACGCGTAATTTCATTCTTACGCCCAGTACTAGTTTCGGAAACAACCATTTTTGGGTGCCTGGCCCTCTCTTCTTTTAAATGTATTTCTGCCTGTTCGGCAAGAATGTCTGTCAGGGTTTTTCACATTACAAATTGACAGGACTGTTGATTTGGATATCACAGGGAACCTGACGATTATTGACAATATTATGTTAAAAATATAAATTTTATTTGGATAAAAATTGTAATTGGATATTAATTTTTTTTTCGATTGAGGGAGAAAGTTAACAAATATAATGACTAGGGAACGGAATTTATTGTAATAAAAAAGCAAAATATGTACATATTTATGTACTTATTTTTTCTCAAATATGTAAGAAAAAATAGGAAATATGTGAAATACAAATTCGTTATAATGTTTAAAATTCCATTTTCAAGCGTTTTCCGAGCAGAGTACGGTGCCGATCAAATCTTAACATGGATTCAGAGATGCTAGAAGAAAGTTCTGTATCTACACAAGCAATTATTTGCTAGTTTCATCCGAAATATAATACTTTCGTATATATAATACTTTCGTAGTATATTCAATGTTGTTTCCGAGCAGCCGGAGCTTAAGCGAATAGCCTGTGATAGAAAGAAGGGGGGGGGTAAAGGGAGCATACGCCGCCCCAACCTTAGAAAAGGAATAAGACAATTGAATTTTTATCGAGTCACGCGTGCGGTCATGAAACACGAGTAAGCACGTAGTTGAAGTTTCATCCTGCTTCACATACATCGGTTCATCCTTGATCCAGACTACGCGGTTTCCAAGAAGTACATGGGGCGGGGGAGGTAAGCTTGACAATTAATACGAAAGTTCGGCGTTAATACAAGCGCATTGAGTGGTTTCATAAGAATTTCAGTTACAAAGTTTTCAAGTAACATATATTTCGAACTCGTACATGAAATGTTCATTTTCCGTTTTTAAATATATTAAAATGAAACGAAATATGTAGTAATAGATAAAATATGTAATTATACCAAAATATGTACAAATATGTAAAATAAAAGTGGTTCCAGTTCGTTCAGAATGTTGTGTTAAGTCTAAAAAATATTAGAGAATGTAGGTATCTTGTCCCTGTAAAAATATGTATTTACATGAAAATCCGTTCCCTAATGACCCTCTGATATCGAACCGAGGCCGTCGCGCTGTCAACGCGAGTGGAAGGGAAACGCAGGAAGTTGATTCGCTGCCAAATGCTACGCAAGGCGTGCGCATTAAGGAGGTTGCACTGATAACCCCCCTCTTGCGGCTTGCGTCAGCGCCGGCAGTCTGCTTCAAGGAGGGAGCGAGAATGTATGTCGCGTTCAACCAAGAGAGGTGGCTCAGGGCATCAAGTGATGCCATTGCAATGCCTCTGACCGGGAGGTCCTAGGTTCACCTCCCGGCGGTGGCTGGATTTTCGACGCTGTTAGATATATCAAAATCAGTCGCTGTCTGGAGGAGAATTCTAGCGGCCGGCTGCACTGGTCGGTATTTTTCCGTGGTTTCTCCGATCAACACCAGGCGAATGCCGGAGCAGTACCCTAGCAAACGGGCCACGGACCGCGCGCGATCTATCCTTTCTCTTCCTTTCGTATCCTCTCACACTTACACTAACATGCACTATACTACGACATATTCCGGGAGACCGGTTGGCGACTTAGAACTTGTCCCTGATGGGGCAGTGCCCCTCTGGTGGGAGATACCTGGTTGAGGAAAACCCAGATAATCGACGACACCTACACTCGGGATAAGCTGTGTCACCTTTCGACATGTGTGGTAGTGTACTGCAGGTGTGTGTGTGTGTGTGTGTGTGTGGGTGCGCGCGCGTGCGTGCGTGTGTGTGGGGGGGGGGTAAGGCGTGAGGGTAGGACAAGGAATAATATCTTCTTCAGTCTCTGGCCCATTTAGTGGTGTATTGGGAGTAATTTTCTTCGTATTAATTAGGCAGAATCCACGTGAAATTTAAATTCACTTGTCAAACATATATTTTTAATAAACATTTAATTAATTGTTGCCGAAAGCGCTCGTTATATGTATTCAACTTAATAAAGTATGTTCTATGAGTTATCGTCGGAATATCAGAGCTCAAGTCAACGTTTTCATATACAAAACAGTAATTTACAAAGTGGGAAATATGCACATGGATGCATCTAGTTTCTTGATATTTTGGAAACGATTTTAAGTTTTTCCTATATTATGGTTCTTATTCAAATTTAACTCCAAACTCTACATTTTAGAAAGTTAAGCAAAAAATGTCAATTTGACAGATAGTAATTTTTATAATAGGTTTTGAGTACTTAGTTTGTTTTTACAAAGTATTAAATAATTCTAGTTGTACCCTTCTTACAATTACATCGCCCAAAAGATACGGTATAATTAGAAAAGTTAGAGTCGAAAAATACAACGTATAAACAATCCGGAAATTGCAAACTGTCCAAAATATTGTTCAATGCCGTTCACTACGTATTCCTCCATAGTAGTAACATGAAAACAGGTTTACAAATTCTGGATCCGTAATCACTTCGCTGCAAAAACAGATTTAAACATGTTGATAAACCTACAAACAAGCAAACATTTTGCGGCCAATGAATTTTCGATGTCAAGTACCCATAAAACATGGAGTTTGACTACACAATGTGTTAGAGACAGAAATTTACTATATATAGGCAAAAGATTTATCCATATTTCGTCACCGGAGTCCAGCAGGAAGAGTTTTTCGGTCGAAAATTCGCCGTTTTTTCTACAGCATTACAGTACATTCTCTATATTACGCAAGCAGCATGCGAGAAAGAAAAAAATCGAAGGCTGTTAAGGACCCCATTCCGCTGCAACCCGTCACAAAATTCACCTACCAACTCTAAAAGGTAGCGCTAGATATAGTAGGCATCGCCAAGTAAACACGTAATTCTGTCCTGTCAAAATCAATTTTCCCACTTCCCAGAGGCTGTGATACTCTCTGAACCATCCGCCGAAACAGTCACACGCCCAAAGACCATCCGACAGTTCCCAAATACCTACTGACCGAGTGAGCTGCCAATTTTACATCTCAGTTAATGGCAAGGGTATGCACATTTCTGAAAATTGAGGCCATTTTCTCCTCGCTATTCAGCCCCACAGCAAACGGGTGACCGGAGAGAGACCGCCAGTCTTTTGCGGGCATAATTTCGCATTGTTAGTCAAGACCATATGGACTGGAATTTTGCTTTGTTGTTGAACCGGAACTCTGATCACCGAGTAACGGGGATTAGTCCTGTCTATCTAGTGTACGGTAAGGAAATACAGATGCCATGCGACTATGTGCTGAGCCCTTTAGCCACTTACGCTGATAGACTACCATATCCCTGTTTTCCAACGGTGACTACACATCGCTTTAGCTCAGGTAGCAGAAATCAATGCTAGCAAGGACGTTAGAGGGTGCGAGAAATACTAAAATAAAAACCTCATGTTGTCACCCATAGAAATAGGATTGATTGATTTGTGTTTTCGGGCGCGTCAACGATTTAAGTAATTTGTCCCGTAAGTGCAGTAATTGTTTTATCGCGAGAGGGCACTGTGATATGCTCCTTCTGATTGGTGAGATCTGGCGCCAACCCGCATTTCGGCTTGGGGAGTTTTCCACAACCAGATTTCCCACCAGCCAGGCACCGCACCAGCGGGAGTAAGCTGAAACCTTCCGACTGCTCTTTCAGCATATGTGGTAGTGTGCATGTGTAAGTAACGGCTGCGGATAAGAAACCGAAGGGGAAGGAAAGATCGCGAGTGGTCCGTTCCCGTTTGTTACGGTTCTGCCCCGGCATTCTCCTGGTGTTGATCGGATTGATTGATTGATTTGTTTGTGTTTCCGGGCGCGTCAACTGCTTTGGTCATTAGTCCCGTTAGTGTAGTGCATGTTTTTTTTTCGGGAGATGGCGTGATCTTCCCCCGCTGGATGGCGAGAACCGGCGCCGACCTACCGCCGGCTAGTGTGGTTTTCCCCTAACCAGGACTCTCCCACCAGCGGGGCACCACCCCAGCCGGAACAAGCTCTAAGCTCCCGACCTGTCTCCCGGAATATATGGTAGTGTAGTGCATGTTAGTGTAAGTGTGTGTAAAGGGAGAGGATAGGACAAGGAAGAGGAAGGACAGATCGCGCGCAATCGGTGGCCAGTTTGGGGGTACTGCTTCGGCATTCGCCTGATGTTGATCGGAGAAACCACGGAAAACTACCGATCAGAGCAGCCGGCCGCTAGAATTCTCCTCCAGACAGCGACTGAATTCGACCTAGCTGAGTGTTGATCGGAGAAAGTACGGAAAACTACTAATCAGAACAGCCGACCGCAAGAATTCTCCTCCAGACAGGGGCTGAATTTGACCTACTTATTTAGCTAGTGTGGAAAATCCTGTCACCGTGGAGACTCAAACCCTGCAACTTCCTCGTCTGAGACACTGCAGTAACATCAATGCATACCCTGAACCTCCTAAGCCGGAAATCCGTTCTTACGCTGAGAGCTTTCCGAATCGCTACGCTTTACAACGGTGACTGTAGATCACGCCCACCCAGGCAGTGGCAGTGAATGCTGCTAGAGATCACGAGAAATGTAATACAAATCTCACGCTGCCACTAGTATGAATCGGACAACTTACACTACTGCGCAATCTGTCCTTTCAGCCGGGGCAAAACAAAAAACTAGCGTCCTGCTGGTTAGGCACCTATCAAGTTCAGGAGGAAGTACGGAAACGACACTGACAGAGTATTAAATGGAGGGATTCTGGCTGAACACCATCGGAATCTCTCACCGCGTCCAGCTGAATACGGAAACCCCAACGACGGTTATCTTCAGTGAGCTCTTGCTCTTTTACGAACACCAACAGCGGAAGCCCGTGACCAAAACCCGGGCCCCACCTCCGCCGGGCGAATACCGACTGCATTACACGGTCAACGTTTGCAATCTGTTTGCCTACACTGTCAGAAATTACAATAAATATAATGTAGATTTAATGTACGACTGTACATGAATTTTAATGTACGTTGTATATTAAATGGAGATTAATGTACCAGTACGTTACATTTAATACGTAAATTAAAATCAATATAGATTTTATGTACGACTGTTGACTTAACTTACTTGCCTAAATTAGTATTAAAGTTATTCTACGTTAAATTTAATTTACGTACATGATAATTACTTTCATGTACTTTACATTAAAAGTAGTGCAGAAATTTCTGAGAGAGTAAGTCTTCAAAAACACATAGCCCACCTCCAACTGCTTTCCTTGTTATTACAAAGGTTAATTGCTACTTTTAGCTTCGTCTGCTTGGTATTATATTGAATGATTATAATTGAACCATTTCTGTCCGTTTTCAAGAAACATTTGCATTTGTCCTTGTAGAGCACTGCCAACGTTGAAAACTAAGCTTAAAAGTTTGTGGAAAGAAAACTGGAAACATCCTGTCACGAACATCACCTTACCGCGCCGACTAAACACATACAATTTCGAATACTCTGCCACGTTCGAGTTCGGTTGGACTGCTGAGGGAACATATATTTGTGCAGTTTTTGAATGGAAACTTAACTAAAATATTTACTCTTTCCGGAAGACCAGATGAACGAAATGGGCTGCAGACGAGTTTTGCCTTCTCAGGTAACGAGTGAGAAGATAAGCTTGGAAGCGGGGATGAAGGATGGAAAAAGGACTGCAGAATGCAGTCATTTTTCCAAAGAGTAGCGAGCAGCAATCGACGAAAATTTTGAAATCAATGGCAGATGAAGTAAAGACAGAGTTTTTTTCACAACATTTAAGTCGACGTTTAAATTTTGACCTGTGGTAATATTCTTTTGTGAGCTAAATTCCCATAATTCCACATCTCTTAATTCCCATTTAGTTGACTATAGCTGCCCGTCAATCACTGATCTGTGAATGTATAGATTGATCGCGCAAGTTTTCTTGATACACGAGCTCCCTAGTCCTCAGCCAGTGCTGAATAACACGGCCTGTTGAGATACATAGGTACCAATATACAATGCTGGCAACAACCACCTTGTACTTTCAAAACAATTGTAGCATTTCTGGTAGCACGCTTTGGCGCGTTAAGTTCATACCCACCATTGAAATGATTGAAGGCGTTGTCATTGTCAACAATACTATTTAGTTCAATAAGAGCAGCTTTCGATGGCATCATCATCATCATCATCAGTAGTCGTTTTTGTGACTCCCAGACAGCAGAAAACTGATGATGATGGCTAAGCCATCGAAAGCTGCTCTTATTGAAATAAATAGTATTGTTGACAATGACAATGCCTTCAATCATTTCAATTATGTAAATGTCAACTACAACCCACCACTAAACCAATATTCATGCCCACAGTTGGTGCACCTGTTAAAGCCGTGTCGTAGCCAGAGATCTCGTCACCCCGCAGCCCCTGCTCTGGAATAACAAGGAAAAGTATAGTATGTTTATAGGTTAATGCCATCAAAACGCCACGTCGTAATAGTTGGGAACAAATTCCGTACAGCATCGCCGAGTATCATTTAGCATCAAGTCGTTTGCTAAATCTAGTGGAATTTTGCGGGCTTCACTTCAACTCTTAGTTCGGGGAAATCTTGACGCATGTGTAGCCGATTGCAGAACGCTCCCTGAGTACGACGTCCCTATAAACCCGTAGGGGGGACAGTGACCCTTGTTTTAATGTCACCAAGAAGTTCATTTTAGGCCATGATAACAGCTGTAGAGCAGCGAATGTCGAGGCTTTTCCTGCAGCCATTAGACATTTTCCTGGCGTGATTCTGCGATTCGCGAGCCAGCGCGAATGCATTTGGGGACTCCCTCCTTTTTTCGGCCTTTCTGCCAGTCATTTGCCCATGCCACGGCAAAATGAGGTCTGCACCGCGTTGCTGACCGTGGTTGCGATTTGATTTGATTCATTTCGTCAAACAAGGCAAAAAACTGTATGGGGAGAAGTACTATCTGCTCACGTTTTCTTGACAACCAATCTCTCTTCCCCACCCTTTTTATCTTAAATTCAGTCGGACTTCCATATATCGAAACTGACGTTTTCTTCGATAAGATTCAATATATACAAATAATTATGAATTTTTTGCAAATGTTTTTAAACAACTTAAGGAGAAATTGGATAAAATGGAAAATTCAACAAATAATTAACAAATGTTCTAATCATTCGTGCCTCATATTTGTTAATATTAAGATGAAATTAGTATTGCATACGTACCTGACCAAATTATTGAATTGAAATTTTAAAAAATAATTTCTAATGTCTTGCTGCACAGATGATGCACTACGTTCATAATACTGTTCTCACTTGTTGACCCACTGAAACACTTCATCTGGAACATTTTCTCTCAATGGAAAACCCTGCCCAATTGTTCAACCCTTCCCAATTGTTCAACCCTGCTCAATTGTTGAACCCTACCCAATTGTTTAACCCTGCCCAATTGTTTAACACTGCCCAATTGTTCAACCCTTCCCAATTGTTCAACCCTTCCCAATTGTTCAACCTCCCTCCGCGTGGCTAGACGTGGCCACACGTCCACGTCCACTACAAAGGCCAAACCCTTGCAATGGCGGGAGGACGTGTCCGACACGTAGTGCAGTTCATGTTTATTTCATAGAAAAAATAATCAAATCAGAAAATGAGCTCGATTTATAGAAATAAAGTTTGATGTAGTATAGAAACGTTTTTAAAAGGAATGCTCATGGGACAAAAAAAATAATTCGATTTATGGAAAATGTCGTTATATAGAGGTTCGATATATCGAGGTCCAACTATAGTTGAATGATGAATGTTTCCACTTAGTGACGTGGCAGTGGCAACAACGTTTCAGAACTAGACATTTTCGCTCCCGAGTTTCAGAAAACATAATTACATCAGTAAACGAAAAGGAGATTTTACGGAAGTGGTACCTGAGTAGCAACTCATCCCACTCACCCCCACCCTTTTACCATTACAAGCAAAAGGAGAGCTCAATAAAACCGCACATACTGAAGCTACATTTATATTCAGAATCAAAACAATGGGCCTTGAACACAATACGTAGAGGTAAGATCTAGTGTTGATGCATAGACTATCAGAATCCGAGTTCTAATAATGACGACAGTCGATTCCGGTTAGAGTGAACTCGGATATAATGAACCCTCCGTTATAGTAACTTAAGTCACTGGTCCCGTTTCACTTACATTACAAATAAGCATAAGAAGATTCGGTTTATGAACCTGAGTCGGTTATAGCGACGTATGTCACTGGTCCCGTTCACTTACATTACAAATAAGCATAAGAAGATTCGGTGATAGTGAACCTGAGTCTCGGTTATAGCGTACGTATGTCACTGGTCCCGTTTCACTTACATTACAAATAAGCATAAGAAGATCCGTTTATGGTGAATATCAACTTCTGCTATAGTGAACATAGGAAATAAATCCTGGAAGTGAATTGGATCTCGTATGTTATTAGGCGCGTAGACGGGCCTTCGGAGAGTAGTACGGTATTCCAACAATGGAAAAGGTATTGGAACATGTGAAGGCTGCATTACGATACTCCGAGACAGGACAAAGAAGAATCAAGTATAAAGATAGTAGGAACTCTGGAGAAGGATCTAGAGAAGATACGAATTAAAGTGTACGTAGCAAACAATTGAAAAAAATGTATTTTTAAGAACAAATGAAGATATTGGACTGTTAATGAATTTTACTGTATCTCTGTATTAATAAAATCAATCATTGTGCAGAAATACTCTTCGATTTGACATCATCGGATATAGTGAACCTCGGATATAGTGAATCTCGGATATAGTGAATCTCGGATATAGTGAATCTCGGATATAGTGAACCTCGGATATAGTGAACCCAGAAGTTCACTACAACCGGACTCAACTGCATTTTGAAACAAGCGAGATTTGTGAGAGGAGCTATTCTACTTGGGTGGAGAGTAAGCTTCCTCTGGAGCGTCCACGGACCCTTTGCATCATCCTCAGCCTCCTGCGAGCGCCGATGCGCAGCCGCCTGAAACGAGCGACCCACAGCCCCGGCCGGCGACGGACAAAAGACGGCGCGAAGTAAATGGGGCAGAAAAAGCCCACGCGAGGCGAGTCCCGCCCGACGCGCGTTGCTGTCGAATGGACGTGTCGAGCTCTTTGCAAACCAATCCGCGTCGTTAATTTAAACAAGCTGTAGACAAGGCCCGTTTCACTTACATTCAAATAGCATAAGAAGATTCGGTTATAGTGAACCTGAACCTCGGTATAGTGAATGTAAGTCAATGGTCCCGTTTCACTTACATTACAAATATGCATAAGAAGATTCGGTTATAGTGAACCTGCACCTCGATTATAGCGAATGTAAGTCAATGGTCCCGTTTCACTTACATTACAAATATGCATAAGAAGATTCGGTTATAGTGAACCTGAACCTCGGCTATAGTGAATGTAAGTCAATGGTCCCGTTTCACTTACATTGCAAATAAGCATAAGAAGATTCGGTTATAGTTAACCTGCACCTCGATTATAGCGAATGTAAGTCAATGGTCCCGTTTCACTTACATTACAAATATGCATAAGAAGATTCGGTTATAGTGAACCTGAGCCTGCCCTGTACCCTGCTGGATCACACACCTTGAGAGGGAAATCCTGTAAGCCGACGTGTCAGTCGATGACGGATCTCACCACTTAGATAGGAAGGAATCACTGACATCTCCGGAGATAAAATATTTAATAATAATAATAATAATAATAATAATAATAATAATAATAATGCCTTTATTACTGGCGAGGCTCAGGCCATAAGGCCTGCTCTTCCGCCTAACCACTTAAATATTTACATTTAAATAATTACAATTGAGGCGTTCGGGCGGAAATAGTGATTACTGACATTTCATGTTACTTACGAAATTGCAATGATCGTATTAGTTAACGGAAGTGTCCTACACATAACTAATGAAACATATAGTGTGAATGTATTTTCATTGTCAATTTTCTGGATTCTAAAACTAACATGATATAAAGAGACCTCATGTTTCTTATTTACAAGAGAGCCGTGGTAAGTCAATAATTTTACTTTCGTAAAATGTCAGAAACTCTCGTGTACCCGAATACCTCAATTGTGAACAAATTTAAAGAAAAAGTAGGGCATATTTTACATTTATAGATAAAATATTTACTACTTTAATGGGAATAAAGACCATAGTAGCCGATGCGCCTGGAGGTACCTCATCTATACTCCGATTAAAACAGTAAGCTCTTCATCGGTCACGAGCTATAATGCGAGGACGACACTGTCCTCGCGGGCTTCCTTACAACATACATTTTTGATATTGTTTAGTTTAGTTTATGCCTTATTTTACGTGGCGAGACTCGGGCCATCAGGCCCGCTTTTCCGTCTAACCACGCAAATTTCGATACGCTCCTTTCACCACCTAGCGGAGAAAGGAGGTATTATCTTGGGCGACGAAACAGGCGGATCTCAATTTTGCTCAGAGGCTTCTTTTAGGCTTGAGGATCTTTTACATGCAGTAAATCTACTAACATGGGACAGCCGGCTTTACTTCCCCTCCGAAGGAAGGCGTACGAAGGATTTTTTCGCCCTTAAAAATCCACGGCTTCGATCGGGTTTGAACCCGCAAACTCGGTACAATAGTCCGGTACGCTGACCGTTATATCACCGAATCCGCATTGTAGTTCCCGATTGGTTGACAGCGCCCCCCTCTCGTGGCCTTAAGAGTACTTTGTGTTCCAATCGAAGTGCAGTTGGATCCTAATCCGCGCCGTGTGGTGACGTGGGTGTGGGGGTGGGGGGCGTGTCTCGCAGAGCGAGGCGCTGCCGTTCCCACTTAGTTCTGCCTCTCGCAACGGCGCTGCTTAGCGCTCGCCTTCCCAGAAGCGTAGCTCGCCCTTACGCGTAAAAACGGATGCACACCCACTGCGAAACAAGCGCACGCTGCGCTGCCTGGCGCCCGTCTGCTACGTCCCGCCCTGCCCCGCCCGCCACGCCCAGCCCCGACCCTAGCCCTGCCCCGAGACGCCCCGCCACGCCAATCTCCGCCCTTCTCCACCAAGCCCCCCCTTCCCCGCAAGGCATCCCCGCCAAGCCCCGCCCGCCAATACCACACCGCCACCCCGTCCCCCCCGTCCCGTTCCGCCCCGCTAAGCCCGGCCCCGCCCCCTGCCCCGCCTCTCCAAGCCTCCGTCTCCACAAGACAGTCCCGCGGATGCAGTCTCTCCGAGTGGCGGCAGCGTTTTCCGAGGCCACGTTTTGCGACGAAATTGTCCTTGGCATTAACGGAAGGGAAGGCAAAATGCGGGTATATGAGAAGAGAGATCAGAACATTTGAAGGAAAAAGCTGCGGGCAAATGAGAATGGAATGAGTAAGAGCAGGATCGAGCAATATAGACAACCTCCAGATAAACACATTTTGAAGAGATATTCCAAGAAACATCCAGCCTTGAAAGAGAAGAAGAATAAAAAAGGAAAATATAACTAATAAACAAGCTTTTTACAGGACGCATACACCAAATTAGAATGCATACACTGGCTTGCGATAGGGTGAAAGAGAAAGATAGGCCTGCTCGATTTGCCCGTTCTGAGCTCAAACGTGAGCCAGCCTCTCTGCCCAGTCTTGGCCCTTGCTGTAGTGTGGATCTGGCCATATTTCGTCATGCGTTGATCTACATGAAAGAAAGGCCTGTCAACTCTTGTTCTAGAATTCCATCCTTGATCTTTATAGCTTCATTAATAAAACGTTTCGACTTCTCTCCACAGGATCGCAGTGCATACATACGATACTACACAGGACTCTCGAAGACATGCACAAATAGTGAAGTTATATTTATACAGTACTAGCATAACCTAGCAGACGTTGTCTTGTAATCTCTTTCCTCTTCCCCTCTCCCCTCCTTCTCTCTATGTGCCTCCCTCTATCTCCCTCCCACTCTCTGTCACTCTGTGTATCTGTCTCTGTCCTAAATCTCCATCTCTTCTGCGCGACTCTCTCTGCTTGTGTGTGTAAGATAAAGAGAGTGTCGGGGAGTATGAGTTTGTGGCAGTTGCATTTGGCGTAGCTTATGTGTGTCAGGAGAGGCGGGGCTTATGTGTGTGCGGGAACGTAGGTATGCGCGTGTTGGAAGGTGCGAATGTGCGTGTGAAGGGACGTGTGTGTGTGTGTGTGTGTGAAGGAACCTGTGTGCGAAGGGAGTGTGTGTGGGGACGTGTGTGTGTTTTGAAGGGACGTGGTGTGTTTGTGAAGGGACGTGTTTGTTTGTGAAGGGGCGTGTGTGTAGTTGCGTATGTGCAAGTGTGAAGGTGCGTGTGTGGTGTGTGAAGGGACCTGTGTGTAAACGGACGTGTGTGTAAACGGACGTGTGTGTAAAGGGACGTGTGTGGGAAGGGACGCGCGTATGTGTGAAGGGACTTGTGTGTGAAGGGACGTGTTTGTGTGAAGGGGCGTGTGTGTAGTTGCGTATGTGCAAGTGTGAATGTGCGTGTGTGTGTGGGGGGCGTGGCTGGGCGCGGGGGGAGAGTGGTGGCCCTGACCGCAGCCGCTGCCCCCAACGGTTCTCTCGCGCAGGAATCCCACCCGCCCGCTGCCTAACCCACTTACACCCACCAACGCTTCACCACGCACATACGCACATTTTGAACCGTATGAAGTCATTAGTCACGTTATCAATAGATTTTAAGGATGTCTCCGTTCGCCCGGCGCTAAAATTCCCCAATAGTTGCCCGTAGTGTTATCCTCTCCACTTGCTTTCCAGTGATCTCGTTGCTATCAACTTTAAATGCAGTTTTTGATCGGAGGCCCGGATTCGGCTCAGTGCAGAGTCTATCCTGGCGCAGTGTTTAATCTGCTCACAGTTTCTTCGTTGTTGTTTTTTCTTTCTTCTCCACCATTTAACTACACATGGGTTGAGGACTGGAGAGTCGTTTTTCTTACTCTAATTCGCAGAACTTAAAATTTGGCGTTTCGCCGCGGTGCGCTTCAAGAAAGTGAAGTTGTTGCTGAAAAAAACGTGGGACCTGGGACGCAGTGCAATGTCTCACAGTGGGATACGGCGACTTTGCTAGCTGTTCTCAATTACCAGATAGCTCTAAAACATAGAATCTTAGTACTGCCGAAATCGCCACCAGATTCTTTTATGAGTTCAATAGCTAGAAGTATTCAGATGAAACGATTTTTCACGTGATGCCGTAAGTAAATATATGCCCATCATTACGGAACGGACTTTATTGTAATATAAAAAGCAAAATATGTACATTTATATGTACTTACTTTTTCAAAAATATGTAAGAAAAAATAGGAAATATGTGAAATAAATATTCGTTATAATGTTTACAATTCCATTCTTCAAGAGTTTTCCGAGCAGAGTACGTTGCCGATCAGAACTTTACATGGATTCAGAGAGGCTGAATGAAAGTTTTACATCTACAGAAGCAATTATTCGCTACTTTCTTCCGAAACATAATACTTTCGTATAATATACAATGTTGTTTACGAGGAGCCGGAGCTCATGTGAATAGTACCATGTAACCTGTGATAGAGGGGGGGTAAAGGGAGCATCCTCCCACCCGAACTCCAGAAAAGGGATAAGACGATCTGATTTTTTTTATCGAGTTACGCATGGGGTCTATGAAACACGAGTAGGCACGTGGTTGAAGTGTATTCTGCTTCACATACCACATCCGCTCATCGTTGATCCCGACCACGCTGTTTCCAAGAAGCAGTGGGGCGGGGGGAGATAAGTTTGGCAATTAATAGGGATTGTCCGGCGTTAATACAAGCGAATTGCGTATTTTTCAAGTATTTCAGTAACTAAGTTAGTTTTCAAGTAACATATATTTCAAACATCACAAGTGAAATGTTCATTTTCGACCTATACATATATTAAAATGTAACGAAATATGTAGCTTTAGATAAAATATGTAAAATGTAATTATACCAAAATATGTAAAAATATGTCAAATAAAATTGGTTCCAATTAGTTCAGAATGTCGTGTTAAGTGTAAAAAATATTAGTGAATGTAGGTATCTTCTCCCTGTAAAAATATGTATTTACATGAAAATCCGTTCCCTACCCATCATTATCAGGTATAATTCAATTCAATTCAATTGATGCGTTATTTCCCGTGGCGAGACTCAGGCCATCAGACCTGCTCTTCCGTCTAAACCACTCAAATTTCACTACGCTCCTTTCACCATCTAGCGGAGAAAGAGTATCACTGGGGCCACGAAACTTGCGAGTTTATAATTTTGCTCAGGGACTTCTTTTAAGCATGAGGGTATTTTACATGCCGTAAATCTATAACATGGGACTTGCAACTTTACTTCTCATCCGAAGGAAGACGCACGAAGGATTCTTTTTTAAATCCACAGCTTCGACCGGGTTTGAACCCGCGAACGGTCTGATACACTAACCGTTACACTATCGAAGCCACGAATATCATAAAAGCCACCAACGAATTCATTATTTTTGTTTTTCGTCTCTGGCGTAAAAATCAAAGTAATTTTATTCAAATGTTCTTTCTACACCCCATTCCGCCTCTCTCTTCCCTCCCCCAAAAAACTAATTATCAGTTTTCAATTTGATTCACTTATAACTTAATAAAGCTTTTGCGATGAATTAAACCTTTGATCTATTTTTTTCTTCGTTTTTTTTTTATTTTCAGGAAAATATGAAAGATTGCGCAATTAAATTCTGCCTTAAGGGGGAAGAAAGAGGGATGGGCTTGTTTTTTTCGAAATCTCATGTAAACATTTTAGTAGTTTGAATATCAAGTGTGCAAAATTTCATTATGGACGCATATAAAACAGTAGATTAAAATAAAAGAAAACAAATATTCTTCTTTTATTAATGGTGTTGAAGTAAATTGAGTTACCCAAGTATTTTTTAATCGAATTATCCATTAAACAGGAAAAGGAATGAATTTAAGGTAAGCTACTTTCCTGCCCTACTTTACCCTACCTCGCCGTTATCTACCCTACCTTTGACTTGTTTATTTTCGCAAATGCAAATTGCCTTGCCGCTGTGCTGGAAGATTTGTCTGATCTTTCAAATTATAATATTTTAAAAACAATGAACTTAAACAACAAGATGTGAATTAAAAGTATAATGTGATGTCTTCACGATAACTATCATTAATACCATAATATAACATTTATGAAACAACTACTTACAGTAATAATAAACAATGAAGGTATTGTAAAACAAATAATTGAAAAAAATAAGGATTATGATTAAAGATATAAATTGTAATAACTGCCCTCGAGATCATATTTTATTATAATATTCTTGAACATTTTGAAAAATATATTGTGATGAAACTATTGTAGAGTGTTGGATAATGCAAAGATTTTAAGGTTTTTATTTCGAAGTGCGTTCATCGTATGCTTTACATTCATATAAAGTATGAGCGGTTTCTTCAGCTTTTCACAGACAGGTAGAGGTGACGCAATTAAGTTGAAGGATTGCAGTTGGCAATTGAAGTTGCCATCCTCGGTCGTAATTTTTTTATTCTAGGAAGGCAAGGAACAATGAAGTGATTTTCTGTAAATATAAAAACTGTTTTTTTCGAAGGAAATTGTATTTTATTATAATGCAGCCATCCTTATAATAGTGGAATACACCATCGGGAATGATTTTCAATTTGTCGTCTTGAACTTTCTTCCTGACTAATCGCAAGATCATCACTGTATATTATTTTATTCAGTTATATTATTTTATTAAATAAGTGCTATTTCACTGTCATCTTCCCATAATGTTTCCTCTCATAGACCAAAAACTCCTAGGAGACCCCTTATTTCCAGTCCAAAGCCCTCTGAAACCAACTCACCACGCAAGTTTGTTGTTATAGGTTTTTGTATGTGTGTTTTGTGTCAACCTTAACAATCAATCAACCAATCAATCAATCAATCAATCAATCACTCGCTGCTGTTCAAATGCATACGTAGTAAACTTCAACCAACAATTTTCACCTTCAATTACTGCACATCTGATTATGATAACAAAATGAACAAAAATGCAAGTAGTAGGAAATTGTGCGGGCTTTAATCTAAATTATATTGCACAGATATTCCCAGGGTTTTGAAGATATTCGTGAAAAACTGAAGGAGTGGACACTTAAATTTTCCTTAACGAGTATGAAAAGGAGATTGAGTAGTTTTTATGAAATCTCTTCGAAATAGTAATTTCTATCATTCATTTAAAGGTCATTCGTATAAAACTTCATTAAGATCAGAATGAAACAATCGTTTGGTATAAAACTCCGACAAACATTCTTCTTTATGCAACATAAAATGATTACGTGAAAGACGTAGTCTAAGGTATGCTACACAAAATATATTCCTGCGAAATTGCTATTGAAGTCGGTTTGGGCGTTCCGGAGATTAACCCGAACAAATAGATAAAGAGTGAAAAATGGTAAAAAAAATAATTGAATGAGTTTTAATATCACGTAAATAACCAAAAATATTATACAAAAAGCACAGACAGACACGCACATCACATTTATTGATAAAGACACGGATATACAATGCGGACTCAAACGTTGGGACAGGATTTATATGCACTAATGGTTTATGAAGTACACACGCATTTACGAAGTAAAAACTTCGAAAATATGCACTAAAATGTTCCTCATAAAGTTTATTAACCCTTCATAATACTGTTTTTAAGAAGCTTTACGCCCTGAACATTCATCACATTCTATGCTCTAGATATTATTTAACTTCTCCAATACGTGTAATACATTTAACAATTAGCGTTAATATCTCGTTTGAACACAAGTTTGCAATCCCTCAAGCATCCACCTTCATAAAAAGGAAGTTGCATTCTTTTTCGGGTCCGGTTTGGCTCACATTCCTTGAGATTTCCTCTGTGTGACTTGTAGAAGTTAGTCATGCGCGTACTTATCGTTCATGGGCACTACCGATTTTCAACATGAACTGCTCGGTACGTAATACTCGAAACGATCGTGTTTCTTCTGTTATATGTCATTCATATAAATTACTGTTACCTACAAGAAATTTCATACATACAAACAGATTTTAAAATTAAATTTATGAGGATGAAATCATCAGTATTAATAATACATTGACCAAAAACCATCTATTTTTTAAGCATCGATGTTTTCAAGCATATTTACTTACATTAAATTCTCGCAACAAAATTTGACAGTGCTCCATTTTATTACCTTATAATTAATATTGGCGTGAAAACAAAGTTAGAAAACGCCTCTCCATGTTCGAAATACGACGAAAGACTTTGGATATAGCAAGGTGTAGGGGTCATCTCGGACGAGAGATTGTCTGTTCGATGGAGATAGTATAAAGAGCATTCGTTTAGATGGAACAAATAAACTGATGGTGAAACCAGCGGTATTATTTCATATTGTAACTTTTACAAAAAAAAATTTGGGTCGTTTTGAAAACATCGATCACGCATCCCTAATTTGTATTAGAATCCTGTTCCTCTTCATAACTAGACCTAGAACTTTTAGGCCCTAAAAAGTGACGATTTAGGCACCTAAAATAGATAACAAAATTAGAAAATTAATCACTATTTAGGTATGAAAAGTCACGTTTTGGTCTTGTAAAATATGTTTAAAAATTATTAAACGAGGCATTTAACCAAGATTAAACATGAAAAGTTATGTTTCTGACATCTAAAACTGATCACAAAAGGATTAAAATGTGCACTTTTTATTAATTAGGAAAATCAGTTATTTTATGTTTATGAGTGTGTGTATAAGCATATTATTTTATTAACTTTTATTTGTTTTTCATCCATTCTTTCACGCTTTTCAACCAGTCAACACCGTAGCTGAACCGGGAATGGGTGCAAGGGTCGTGCTGATTGAAGACGAGCGTGAAACATAATCTTAAAATCGACCTGCACACTTCCTCGTTTCGAGAAATTCGTGAAAGATTCGGAATAAAGAATTTTAAAAAATGAGTAATTAAATATGACAATTCTTCAAAATAACTTGTTTTGGACAATTTTAGGCAAAAATGTTAAAATAGGTATCAATCACCCTTTTGGGATATTTTAGACAATATTAAATGCTTTCCGTAGATATTTTTTTCATGATTCGTAAACATCTGCAATTATTTTCCACTACCTCCTAAAGGATGAAAATAGTCATTTGTCCTGATTCTTTTAAATACAAGATAAAGATTTGGATTTTAACACATCATGATAATGATATAAACAAATTAACTGAAATATTGCATTAAAACTGTTTGCTCTGTAAATTAAGTATGGATTTATTTCTTTGATCCCGGTGAATAAGTTGATGTCATAAACACTTAATTTCACGACGAACAAAAAACATCTTTTAACCGAATTAAATGGGAGATAAATCCTATTCAAACGAAGGTGATATTGAAACGAAACTATTTGTGTGTAGGTTTTGTTTGAATATCATTAATCCCTGATTTATAGCATTAGTTTAAAGTTGTTTTTTGCTCCCCTGTAAAATTAAGATTTATTAGCTTATTCAAAGGGGGGTCAAAGATTTATTTATTCATATATTTGTCTATGAAAATATACCTATTGCATCTTTGTAAATTTTTAGTCATTGTATAATCTAAGGCTATGCATTTTTATTTTTGTATTTTCACAAAAACTTGGATTGTAAATTTAAAAAAAAAATATTATTATTAAACAAACACGTCACACACAAATAAAACTACGTAGAAGTAGTCAGATAATAAATTACAAACCCAGTATTGCTAACCATCACTACTGGTTATTGGTGGTTAGTAATTCCAAGAAACTACAATGTACATTATCTGTCAAACAAGATGGGAATAAATATTATTATATATAATAATATATTATAATATTTATAGTATAAAAATATAATATAATAATATCCGCGGTCTATTCATAACCCATCCTTACTTGACAAGTACTGTGATCATCGTGGAGATCTGCAGTTCATTCGGCCTGCTCCAGAGTGGAGCTCTTCCGAATTGATGCTCAATGATTTGAGGTTTTAAATTCTTTGCGGGCGCCCTAGGATTGTCTCATGTTGGGCGCCCGCAGAGTTTGGATTTGTGCTAGTTTTCCTTTTGATTTGGCTGCTCCCTTATGAGAAGTTTTTTTTCCTTTCCGGTTTTTTTTTTTTTTTATTTTGATGGTACATAATTTTTCTTACATCATTTCTAATATTTAAATTTTTACTTTGTAACAATAACTAAATGAAGTACTGTGATATCCGCTCGGCAAGTACTTACATTGCAGGGGCTGGCGGCGGCGGCGGCCAGGGCAGGGCGGGGCGGGGCGGGGGGGGCCAGAACAGTTGACTTCCGGCGCGCGGGGCGGCGGGGGCAGCCGGGCGGGACGGCGAGACGGTTCGCGTGGCGAGATGTGTTTGTTCCTGTCTCTCGCTCGGCGCTCGTCTCGCCTCGCCTCGCGGAACGCACTCGGCGCGACACTTTTGTTCTTGACAGAAGACGCTCGCCCTGCGGCCGACAGATGAACGTCGCCTCGGCAAACGCGATACGCGATACGCGGGGCGAGTTTTCTGCGGTTTGATGGGGATGATCACATCAATAAAGTGTGTTTTCGAGTTTTATGATCTTGCGAGCGAAATATTGTATACAATATTATCGACTCGGTCTCTGATATTACTTATTTTATTTTTCCTTTTTCTCTACAGACTAGAGAAATTACCATGCTATATCATGTTCTGTATTCTTTTCTTGTTGTTACTCAAAAATTTATAAGTCTCATCAAGATTTAGAATCGAACCTTATAGCAGGTAAAGTTCGTTCTTTTCGCTATTCTGATAAAAATGACGTATTTAATAAACACTTTTTTCACTGAACTGCATTCACAAGTTTGGCTGTTTTATAATGAACACCCGATAGTAAAGATTCTTAAATTTCGCTCTTCTAAGTCTTTGTACCTGGAAAAGAACATTTCAAGTTTCTACGAAATGAAGTCAGAGACGTATTTTGAAATTGTCACAAGCTTTGAACTCATCTTTCAGTTCATCATCTGACAAGTTCTTCATGAACATTTATTGTCGTTTCGGAGTTCTATATCTTTTGTTCTGAACGCAGCCTTTTCCTGGAATTCCGAAAAAATCCTCACGAGGAAGAAGAAATCTCGGAGGGCAACGCACCAAGTCTTACACACACACACACACACACACTCGCACACGCACAGCTGCGTTTTCCTACGTTTGTCACCGCTCCGTGAACAACAGGTCTCTGAAAAATATAATTAACTTGGATCGCTGAGGAAGATAGTTTGGAAGCTGTAGTCACTCATTCACGGTTTATTCACATGTATTTCTGTCGCTACTTGTGGTTGTTGTTGAGCTCAGACATAAAACTTCCAGACATTTTCGATACACGAACGTTCACGCATTTGTCTGATACCAGATGAGCATCGTTTCCTTTTTCATGTACGTTTTGTTGGAATATCTGGCATTTAAAAGGTTTATTTCAAAAGTCTATTAGACAGTTTTATATATTTTTAGAGTTTTATATTGTCGTATAGACCATTAAATTCGATTCTAGCCACGGTATTTGTATTGTTTACGAGAGTATGAAACCTCCAATGTTTTCGTCACCAATTTCAATTTGATTGACATTTAAAAAGATGCAGCCACACGTAATATATGCGTAACCAACAAAACGCAAAAGTACGGAGAATCGACAGTGCTACACTCTTTCACAAGTTCACAAAATTTTTGAAGTGGTTGCGAGGAGAGAAATCTGAGAAAAAAACTATTTTCGCAAACAAATAAGGTACCGATCACTGTGAAGCAATAACGTCAGAAAGTTGATTTCAATTTTTCATGGTATGCTGTTGAATTACATTGGATGGTGCATTGGGTTTTCGAATCAGGTAACTATCGCAGGGATATTTCTTAGCTGTAAGTATTAATGAATCCACTGTACGACAGCTGTGGTGCACGATTTATTGTGGCGCAACAGCGTATATTTTAAATAATAGTTCAACGAATAACAATTTTGCTATGACACTATGGATGGATTTCAATTGCAAGTTTGATTGTTTGTGAAATTTCTTCGTTGATATAATTTATTGATGGTGCACAGAGTGATGTTTAAGAGATTCTTAGCGAAACAAATCGATAAAGAATTAACACATCTCGTAATGTTCGTAACATGTGAATTTTGAACATGGCAACAACGATCAACTCAATTTTCTGAAGTCATCAGGATTGAATACGGCCTTATTCTTGCAACATACAATTTTCTTATCAAGTAGTAAATTGTTCACAGCATAGTATCACATCAGAAGTTCGGAATCACAAAGCACAGCGGCAAATGTCTTCCTTTTTCGGACGAAACAAAAGTCGCGCGTTTAATTGTTTATAGAATTTTCCATATATAGGAAAATCACCGATTAAAAATGTCGATGCGATGAATGGGAGCTTTATTTTCATTGATATCTGCAATACCAGATTAAAGAGATCTCAACAAGCCCTCATGTAATACTCAAGTCATTGAAGGACACATGAAATTTAAACATTAACACTTGCCATGCATAACATAAACAATATTAGGGGATTTCTTTGTGTTTCAAAAATCCTAAACTTCTTTACCTTCCTGAAGTCAGAAATTGTCCTCAATTGTGAATTCAGATTCACATAGTTACTCATTGCCCGATATATCACCACGAGATCTTCCGTATACCATACTCACACGCACACACGGAAATCTTCGTGAGATGCCCAACGCCAAAACATTGCGAGCTGAGCGATACCAACTGCAGTGGTGTTACAGTGAGTTGGCAGACGATCATCTTGGCATCGAGAGGTCTTTCCCGCACTGGAAGAAGACCCAATCAGATCGAGAACGGGGTTGTGAGGTCATCTGCCCGAAGAGTCGTCGTAAGGGCTACCACGTAGCTCTACCACCAACGAACCACCCACTTCCGGTAGCCCGGATGCGGTCAATCGCACCAACGCACTGGTGGCCGAAGGTGCACAGGAAGTTCAAACGAGAGATAAGAGGCGACACCTCCCCTACATGTTGATTCCGCAGAAGAAGAATTTGAAGTAACAGACAAGTTCTCTGGGCGGTGCTGTTAAACTTAACGCGAACGAAATATTTCGCGGGGAAAGGAAGTAAAAAAACCAGAAGAGGGTGTCAGCCTTACGTGGGTGTGAACGGGGTTTAAAATTCCCACGGCAGATCCAATTCAGTTAGCAGAATTTTCGTCGCCGTGCACTGTCAGCTGGCTACCAGTCAGCACAATACAGCTGGAAGTCAAAGATGAAGACCGGAAGACGGTATACTACCTTACGTGATGGCTCAGTAGACGGATATTTGAAGTAACGTTCCCCGCAACCAAATTAGCGAATATTTCTTTCCGTCCAAGGCTCTGTGGACGGAAGTAACAGACAAATTCCCTCGGCAGATCCAAATCAGTCACCAGAATATTCCGTTGCCAACGCTGTTAGCCGGCGTCGGGTCGGCACAGTACAACTGGAAGTCGAAGATGAAGACCAGAGACGGTATACTGCACTTCTTGGTGGGTGGCCGGAGATTCTGAAGTCCCGGACGCGTTCACGAAGAGCAGTCCGCCAGTGAGCGTGAGGTGAACGGCGCGTCGTGTCGCCGGTGGCTCGAGGTCCCGTGCACTGTCTCGCTGCCGCCCGCCTGCACACGAGAGCAGAGCGTTCCGCGCTGGAGATCAAGCACCAGCGGAGGGGAGGCTGTGCACGCGGGCCGGCAGGGGAGGTTTAGTTTAGTTTAGTTAACGCCTTATTTTACGTGGCGAGGCTCGGGCCATCAGGCCCGCTCTTCCGTCTAACCACGCAAATTTTGCTACGCTCCTTTCACCACCTAGCGGAGAAAGGAGGTATTATGTTGGGCGACGAAACAGGCGGATCTCAATTTTGCTCAGAGGCTTCTTTTAGGCTTGAGGATCTTTTTTACATGCAGTAAATCTACTACATGGGACAGCCGGCTTTACTTCCCCTCCGAAGGAAGGCGTACGACGGATTTTTTCGCCCTTAAAAATCCACGGCTCGATCGGGTTTAAACCCGCAAACTCGGGTAACAATCCGGTACGCTGACCGTTATACCACCGAATCCGCACGAGGTGATTGAAAACGCTACGATGGGGTTGTTTCTGTGTAACCGACGGGGGGGAAGTGTTCCAGATACGATATAGAGGCTTTGCATGAGATGCTTGACAAGGGGCAGGGAATGATATGGAGGTGATTGAAAACGCTACGATGGCGAGTAGTTTTCCGTGGTTTCTCCGATCGACACCATGCGAATGCCGGAGCAGTACCCGACCAAACGGGCCACGGACCGCGCGCGATCGGTGTGTGTGTAACGCAGTGTTTCTGTGTAACCGATGGAAGGGAAGTGTTCCGGATACGTTAACGAGGCTTTGCATAAGATACTTGACAAGGAGCAGGGTATGATATGGAGGTGGATGAAAAGGCTATGAAGTTGTTGATTGATTTCGTTTGGTTTGGTTTGGTTTTATCGTGTTTCCGGGCGCGTCAACTTCTTTCGTCATTAGTCCCGTTAGTGTAGTGCATGTTTTTTCTCGGGAGATGGCAGTGATCTTCCCCCGCTGGATGGCGAGATCCGGCGCCGATCGGTTAGTGGGGTTTCCCCCTAACCAGGACTCTCCCACCAGCGGGGCACCGCCCCAGCCGGGACAAGCTCTAAGCTCCCGACCGGTCTCCCGGTATGTGTGGTAGTGTAGTGCATGTTAGTGTAAGTGTTTGTGTAAGGGGCGAGGATAGGACAAGGAAGAGGTAGGAAGGATCGCGCGCGGTCCGTGGCCCGTTTGTTAGGGTACTGCTCCGGCATTCGCCTGGCGTTGAACGTAGAAACCACGGAAAACTACCGATCAGAGCAGCCGGCCGCTAGAATTCTCCTCCAGACAGCGACTGAATTCGACCTAGCTGAAAAGCTAGTGTCGAAAATCCTGACACGGCCGGGACTCGCACCCTACCAACTTCTGAGCAGAACAGTATTGGAGTGAATAAAAAGACTTTGAAAGGGTTGCATCTGTTTAGAAGATCGAGGGTCCCAGATGTGGTAAGGAGGCTATATGTGCTATGTGGTTTGGCCATGTGGTGAGATGCACGAGAAACAAACAATTCACCTTAAGGGGTTCAGCGTTGATCACCGGACCATTGTATAAAAATGTCATACTTTTTATGTAAATTCCCGTATGTTTTGCTTATTCGTAGCTATTAAAATATTTTGTGCGCGGTGCACAAATGGCTATTTTTGTTTTAAACTACGCTCCTTTTTTTCCCACGTTTGTGTATATTTACGATTGGGTAAATTCCTCTGCACTGGGTTGTTGTAGCTCTCCAAATGCATTGAATTCTATAAACTCTGGTCTACAAGTCAAAGTAATTTATCTACCTAACATGTCTTGTAATGCAGTGGACCCTCATTAACACGAATTCCAAGAGAACGAGATAATCGGAGTTTGTGCTATAAAAATTCGTGTTATCCAAGTATTATAAAAGGCCTTATAACTGTAATCCCTTCCCGGGACCGAAGTTTTGTTCGTGTTACGGCGAAATTCGTGTTAATCGAGTTCGTGGAAAACAGGGTTTACTGTATTTGAAACAAATGAACAAATTTCTGTTTTCAGACAGTAATTTTTCAAAGAAGGTACAGAATCACAACCTTTAATTTTTCACCTTTTTACACACAATGGTACAGTTAACTGAATGTAAAACATCAGTGATGGGTAGAGTATCACGAAACATTATACCATTCTAAAAATTGAAATTGTGTATTTTTTTCCCAATATTCAAACACGTATCTCCGTTAGGAATGCAGACCAAAATTTGAAATTTGCACACGTAGGAGATCGTAATAATACCAAATTGCAGTATAAATTTCAACTTTTGGTTACAACTGTAAGTAGTTTCAACAAATTGTCAATTTACGAGAATAATGCTTATTTCCACAAAAGGGAGAAGAGAAGATAAAGAGTATCATATTATTTCCCAGCCACTTTCAACTCAATTCTACCTCGCTTTAAAACAGTTAATAATATTTTATTATAAACCCACCGCAAAAGGGACCTAATATAATTTTGAACATTGCTTTAACGCCGGAGGGTGATGGGCTAGTGGGAGAGGAGTTGGGGGTCGAAGGCCGCGTGGGGAGAGAACGGATGATGGAGAATGAGCAGAGGGTAGAGCAGGGCTGTTCAACCGGCGAACCGAGGACGGCATGCGGCCCTCGATGCCATTTATTGTGGCCCGAGAAATGGTATTAGACAAAATGAAAGTTCCCTTCCTCCATGTCAATCGAGAACCCTGCGCCTAGCTCTCGCATCCTACCCAAGTCAACACCCCCTTTAATGTAAAAATAGTTTAAGTTTAGATTTAAGGAGTTTTTACAGTTAATTCAGAAATTTAAAGTCATCCCGATGTGTTGTATATTTGTGGATCTCCCCTTTCCATTGTAGGTTTCAAAATCATCCTAATGTACGAATGATACGACCTGATATCACCCATGGCCTTCAGAGCAGCCAGGCAAATTGCCGAGATGGGCAACACGCGGGACTGGACGGGACTGGACTAGTTAGTATGGCCCGCAACCATATTGAATGATGTTGTGGCTCTTAAAGGCCTTACAAGTTGGGCATCTCTGGGAGAGAGGAAGGTCTCAGACACGATGGCGAAGAAGAAGGGGATGGGAGAAGTGTAGGCGGCGAGGACGAGTGCAGCTAGTGGTGGTGGAAGGAGATGGACGGTGACTGAAGTGGCAATGAGGAGGTAGTGCCTGTGTGGGAGATGGATTGATTGATTGATTTTTTCGTGTTTCCGAGCACATCAACTGCTTTGGTCATTAGTCCCGTTAGTATAGTGCATGTGCTTTTCTCGGGAGATGGCGGTGGTCTTCCCCTTCAGGAGGAAGATTGGGAGGATCCAAGGACGTGGCGACTGGGATGCCAGAAGCGGTGTCATCTGTAAAGAACCTCGCTAATACTACTACTACAGGAAAATAACTTTACGCGCCTCCGCCTCTCTTTCTTCTTCTTTTTCTTCTTCTTCTTCTTCTTCTTCTTCTCCTCCTCCTTCTTTTCTTTTCTTCTTCTCCTCCTTCTTCTTCTTCTTCTTCTTCTTCTTTTCTTCTCCTCCTCCTCCTCCTCCTGCTTCTTCTTCTTCTTCTTCTCTTCTCTTCTTCTTCTTCTTTTCTCCTCCTCCTCCTCCTCCTTCTTCTTCTTCTTCTTCTCCTTCTCTGAGAGGCTTCGCTGCGAGAGGGCGGGGTGGGGCGGGGCCAGTGGGGGGGGAACAGGGCGTTGCACATGGGGGGGGGGCGGGGCTCCGCACGGCACGGCGGAACCGGAAATCAGGAAACGGCGAGGGCTGCACGACCTCGTCGGCGGCGCTGCCACGCGGAATGGTTGCACGACCGCCGCGGGACGAAAAACAGGAGTTACATGCGTCACAGTGCGAGATTGCTAATTAACAAGCGAGAGTGGGGGAGTGTGATTGATTCATGTTTCCGGGTACGACAATTACTATGGTCATTTGTCTCCGTGGAGTGAATAATTTTTAGTACTGGAGGTATTAAAATTCATTCCTCCCTGACTGGATGGTGAGATCCAGCTATTTGAGGGGTTTCCCCATCCAGGTATCTATCCTGAAAGGGACTCCGCCCCAGCCAGAACAGGCTCTAAGCTCCTGATTGGTCTCCCATGTCTGTGGTAGTGTAGTGCATGTTAGTGTAAGTGTGTGTGTATAAGGGGAGATGATCGCACAAGAAAGAGGAAGGAAAGATCGTGCGCGGTCCTTTTTTAGGGTACTGCTTCGGCATTCGCCTGGTGTTGATCGGAGAAACCACAGAAAAGTACCGATCAGAGCAGCCGGCCGCTAGAATTCTCCTCCAGACAGCGACTGAATTCGACCTAGCTGAAAAGCTTATAGCTATGTGGCTTGGGCGTAAACCTGCCACCGTCAGAACTTGAACCCCAGGACAGACTTCGGCCCTAAGCCACCATCCTGATTGAGGTTTTCTGGTTTTACTCAATCGCTTAAGGCGTACGCCGGGATGGTCCCTAGTTTTGCACTCCCAGACGTAAATGTACAGATTTCCCTCCCTCTCTTAAATGTTACTACTCTGTATTAATGTAGATTCAGCGGTTAGGCAGAAGAGCGGGCCCTATGGCTTGAGCCTCGCCATTAATAAAGAGAGTATTATTATTATTATTATTATTATTATTATTATTATTATTATTATTATTATTAATGAAGTGAAATTGAGGCGTTGTTTTGTCGTACTTGTTTATTTCAACAGAATGCTTTTCCGGCCGCATTGCGGCCATCTTCAGTGCGATTCTGAGGCGGCTAGGGGCCTCGGTCCAAAAAAGACAGCTGTCTTTGGCAGTCTGTCTTTGGCTATATTGATGGGACCGAGAGCCCCAGCTGACTTAAAATCGCACGAAGATCACCGCCACCTTCCGATGAAAAGCTTGGACAACACTTACGGGACTAATGACTGTATTAGTTGACGTGACCGAAATCACTAACAATCAATCAATCAATCACCCCTCCAGAAATCTCCATCAAAGGAGCTCTGCCCCAGCCGAGATGAGATAAGCTCTAAGCTCCCGACCGGTCTCCCGGCATGTATGGTAGTGTAGTGCCTGTTAGTGTGTGTGTGTGTGTGTGTGTGTTTGTGTGTGTGTGTAAGGGGAGAGGGTAGGACAAGAAAGAGGAAGGAAAGATCGCGCGCTGTCTACTTGTTACTACTCCGACATTCGTTTGGTACTGATATAAAAAGTACGCAAAACTGCCGATCTGAGCAGCCGGCCGCTAGAACTCTCCTCCAGACAGCGATTAAATTTCATCTATGCTGGTAGTACCAAAAGTTCGCCACTGTCAGGACTCAAACCTCAGACGTTTAATTAATTTAACGGCAAAAAAGAAGTTAAAAATTCTGTGTGACATACTGAAGGAGAAGTGTATTCTGTGCACGTTTTCTTAATTTCTGGGATCTCTCCCGTACCCCATATAGAAATTGAATTATTAATATTCGGTCAGATTCGTTGCTGGAACACTAATTTTGTTTCTGCGAGATGAATGAACTTTCATCTGTTCAGTTTTATAATCTAACATGAGGCCACAAGGAAAATTACAAATCTTAAGGGAGCTTGTTTCAAGATTCTCTATATTTACTCAGTGAATAATGGTTTCGAGGACATCTTTAACTAAAAATAGTGGAAAACACACATGGATTGAAAATCGAGTAACACAGCTGAACTAACGACCAATTATGCCTCAACACAGTATTCAATTTAATGCTCTACAGAACTTCAAGTTTAGCGTTATTTTGAGCTTTATTGTCTCTCACGCACTAAGAAATTCGAAGAATTGAATGGGTCAGTAGAAAAAGGGGCTATTCCACATTGACCCAGTTCTGAGATATTGACGGTTGTACTAGAACTTTCATGATATAACTTAGTATGCTTATAAACTTTTATACACAGTACTCTTGTTTATAAGTCCATTCTGGCCTTCAAAAACGTATTACTCTAACAGAATAATATTTGAAGATATATTTAATGCTAATAACTCAATTTCACAAACAAATGTAGAGTAACACCCTTTGTTGTACTGAGCCCTTCAATTGTTGAGAAATTGCTATTGACGTGAATTGGGACCCGTTAGGAAAATGTTTAGTCTCTTCGCCAAATCCTAATTGAGTTACACTCTTTCATTGACTTGTGTATCTTAAAAAATATTAATGTGCTATTGACTGAAGGAATGTAGTGGTTTATTTGTGGTAGCACTTTTCTGAATAATGATAGTTTTCACAGGTTGAACAGTGACTAGCATCTAGAAAGAGTGTAATCCCTTTCCAAAAGAGATCATTGTCACACAACGTTGTATTTTTACCCATTATATCCTGGCTACAGTTAATGGCGTTGGTGCCAATAATATAATCGTAAACACTAATGGGAAAACACTCATATTGGTATGCAATATCAACTCGGCGAGATTCACAATCTCATTCGTAGGAAATATTTCTTTCAATTATAGTAAAGCAAGTTCTTTAGTGATCCAATGGCACTACAAGAAGAATAAGGAATCTTTCAATTTCGCTCTTAAACAAAGTTAATTTTACATTTTCTCAGTACATAAAGAGCAAAATTTCCAGGTATCGTCTCAACAAATGTATGTTAAACATTTATATGAATCAATAGGACCAACCAGTTCGATTTGCAATCTGCACAACTGAAGAGCTTATTTGCCCCAGAACATATCTCCAAGGAGTACATTTTTTCAGAATGGTTAAGTATTGAAACTCAGCTTTATAGCTCAAGATAGGTTTCAGTGATTTTGGTTCAACAGACCTGAAACACTATTTTTGAACACAATATTTGGCTGCATGTTGCGCCTTATGAATATATTGATAGTACAACAAGAAATCCCCCATCTCGATCAGCTTTTTGTCCAGTTTCCCTGATCCATTGAGCAAACGCTGAGATGGCACCTTGTTTTGCTTCTGGACGTAAATGCGCACGTTTTGTCGAGCTTTCCTTTTGCTTGTAGTGGTAGTAGAGCTTAGGGTGAGTTTCTATTTGTTAGCAATAGAGAAAAATCAAATCTGTTCGTTCGTTTACCGTTACAAATAAGTTTTCTATCATTCGGCTACGAAAATATCTGGTTTTTGAAATGTTAATCTCTCGCTTTTTAAATTTTATTATTATTATTATTATTATTATTATTATTATTGTTATTATTATTATTACAATTATTTTTTCATCTTTCAACTATTAATAGTTAAATTGTCGGGAAGGGTTTCTGAAACTCAAGAAAGTGTGCGCAGATGATTTTCTCCCCCATACGTCACATACAGTTTTTGACTGTTTTTGGATAAATTAATAAAATCATTCAGAAATGGAGTTACTTTACTTTAGAAATTAACTCTTTTATTGTTCCCTCGTAAGCGCGTCCCTCATCACTCAACTGTCTCCATGTTACGTCGGGCCAGGAAGCATGAAAGATCTCGTGACAATTTGGAGACTGCAACGCATCACCTTCTTGGATATTGTAGAGCATCGTAAGGCATCTTCTTGAGGCCTCGTTAGTGACTCTTCGGTGCGTATGCAAGGCTTCGTTGTAGATAATTGTTGACATGTCACGTTTGCTAGTTCGTTCTTCCTTTGTCTACAAGATGCTTTGTTGCGAGAAGAAGTTTCTTTTCGTTGAAAAACTATTATTTTAATTGTTTTTCGTAATACTGCAATGTTATATAGATAAAATGCACCTAAACAGGGGAATGAAAAGCTACTCTCGACGCTTGGCGACCGTTAAGAAATTTAACAGCCCTCCGTCCGTTAAAAACAACCGAAACAAATGAGTTGTATTTAAAGATTGCGTATGGTTACTCGTATTTAAACAACAATTTGTGATTCTTCTTTATATGATTTCCTTGCAATAAAGGTGTTGAACGACACAAGACTGATACCACAAGTGAACGAACTAGATTGGTTAGCAATTGCAGCAATCGCAGTGTCCGTAAGTAAGGAAGAGACCGGGAGCGGTGGCTCAGAACATCAACTGATGTCGCTGTAGCGCCTCTGACCGGGAGGTTCTAGGTTCGAATCCCGACGGCGCACACTGAATCGGGCCAAAAACCTGGCCATGATGGCAAAATTCAAAGTGCGCGTTCGGAACTGTGACCTCTCAAATTTCGTTTGGAAGGCATTGGAGCACACTACTTTAGCTCCAAAACGTTATTTCAATCATTTTTGTCGTCCTTACGGTCTCGTAAAGTTACCGTTGCTCGAAACACGCGAATTCATTGCTTCTTGTCGACTACTTTTGTTAAATTAAAAAAAGTGTTTAAATTATTTTTCTATGGATATGTATGTAAAACCATTGTTTTTTTTCAACTTTTCTATATATTATAAATTATTGGTAAAATTTATCTTAATATTCTTGTATAAACAATACACATAAGCAAATACTATTCTGAACTCAATGTAACAGCTTTTTTCTAACAACTATTCGTTGGGGGCTCTTGGGTCCCCCACACTAACGGTTGCGTTTCAATATCATGCTTGGTCATGCGAGGGTTAATGTGATGTGTGAGAAAGTAGTAGAGAGGGTATGTTTCCAACTATCGGCGATGCGAGATCTATTTTTTATTTTTTTATTTTATTTTACGTCAAAAAAACAGTTAAAAACTGCGTATGACGTGCTATGGGGAAAAGTGAATTGTTGCACATTTTAAAAAGTCTGTGATTCCTACACTGAGTCATATAGTACTTAAATTTTGAATTTTTGGAAGGGAGAAAAAAGCAACAAAAACTCCCATGTAATAAAATCTATTTTCAAGGATAAATAAGAAATAAATTTTGAATTTTGAAAGGGAGAAAAAAAACAAAAAAGTAATAAAATTTATTTTCATAAAAAATTTTGAATTTTGAAAGGGAAAAAAAACCAAAAAACTCCCATGTAATAAATTATATTTTCAAAGATAAATAAGCAATAAATTTTGGCTCTTATTACTTCCTGCCGCAACAACATGGAAACGATAATTTGAATAATTGTATTTCCCACTGAATTCTAGAAGACGTGCACAGAAAATGAAGTTACATTTATGTCCAGAAGCAAAACAAGGGGCCATCTCAGCATTTGCTCAATGGATCAGGGAAACTGGACGAAAAACCTGATCGAGATGGGGGTCATTGACCCCCATCTCTACGAAGCAACTTGACAATGCAGTATGTCGGAGACGTTTTGCCTGGTGAACAATTGTTGATACTGTAACGTCGTGAGTAGGGATCTACACCACAAAGAAACAGACACGAGTGGGTATTTACAATTTTTTGTTATTTACGTTAGTAAACACGCACTTAGCCCCTTAGCAACCAACCATCTAAATACTGCTTTAAGAGCGCGTCCATAGCAACGGCCGCTAAAATATTTTTAATGGACTCTCGATCATTTTAGCGGCCGTTGCTATGAACACTATGGACTCTCGGGTTTAGATTCTGCTTGCATTAGTAGAAAAAACATTCAACTGTCTGATTACAAACAAAGCATCCAGTACCACCAACCCTTGCTACAGAAAATCAAGAGTAATGACAATTCTGAACTCGCGAAAGTGATAAAAGTTTATTTTTAATAAGCAATAAACTAAAATAACAAAAAAAAAAAAAAAATCATTGTATGTAACTCGTCCTCTTATAAGTCTTTAAGGACTTAGCCGGAAGGTTAACTATCGCTCCGCCTCGCTATCGCTCCGCCTCGCAGTTAACCTTCCGGCTGCGTCCTTAAAGACTCGTTTAGAGGACTCGTGACATAAATATCTATATTTACAATAAATTATGTACACTATTTACAGACCTCACTCTAAGGTGTTTGTCGGAGCTACCTGCAGAGCCCCCCTCTCCCAACACGCGCCTTGCGGCCGCGCCTGCGATTAGCCAACTCGGCCGAGTCGCAAATTGGCACCTGCTGTGCCTCGGCAGACAATCTGCCCCGAAGTATCGAGCATACTTCACAGTGCTCCAGACTCGAACACCTACACGTGCCTACAGCACTTCCGCGCCAGACTTGGCCGGACAAGTTTTGCGGTGTTTTGCCGCGAGGAAACCAGAAACGTTACCCAACCCAGGGCTTCTGCGACAGCCATTTTATATGCTCGAGTCACATGACTTCCTGCGTCATCTTTCCCCCACGCACTCGTCTTGAGGCGTCTGCTTTTTCCATGGCAATTTTCACCCGGCACCTACAAGCCCTCTCCCCCTTTTGGACTTTCCCTGAAGGGTTGGCCTTTGTTCGAAAGCCTATTTTTGTCTCCCTCATTCCCATACCTTGCAACTTGTCTCTCTGGAGCAGGGAGTCAAGTCTATGACGCTACAATACAACTATATGATTTCTCGCAATTTTATGAACGTTTGAAATTTTTTAAAATTTTAATTTGAAATAAATGTTGAATGTAAAATAAAAGTTTTTCCATTTATAAGCATCCTTTGCCCTATATGAGGAAAAAATTTAAAGAAAGAATTTAAAGCCGTTTCGACAGTTGTTTTTATAAATTGCATTAGTTTCATATAAAAATAAGTTTAAAAAATAGAATATGAAACATAGGATGTCAAATAAAAACCATTATGAAAGTATATGCATGTAGTAGATGTTTTTATTAATACATAAAAGTTTGTCAGTTTACAGCGTATACTGTTTAAATAATTACATAAATAACGGTATAATGTAAAACCAAATATTTAAGCTACAGCCTGTGCTATCACACTCAACTCTCTTTTACAATTAATTCTTGAGAATCCATTATCATTTTTAATTTTTACAGTCAATTTTTAATTTATATTGCATTTTTGCAATTTTTGAAACCTAGATGTTAAAGTGTGGTATCTTATCATCTGATATGATTGGTGGTTGAGCTCAAAATGAATGCTTCTATGACTCCTTTACACCTGTACAGAACGGTTAGATTTTCTCCCTTCGTTCCACACTTGACAAAGAGGTAGCTCTGTTTATACCTGTAATAATTTTATTTTATATGTTGTTTGATTCGTTTAACATTCTGAAATTTCTTTACACTAATATATTACACTATTCTCAATAACTTGAAGAAATATCAAAAATTAAGTTTTAAATAAATATACAGATTGACAATTTTCTTCTATTACGCTAGCTCCATGATCTAGTATCGGATAAAGGTCGCGTACAAATCAATTACTTAATAATTTCATAATAGATCATAGAACAACCGCAACATTATGAAAGCTTCAATCAAGCAATCAACACATATAGCTTTTTTTGGAAAATGTTTTACATATTTTAGAAAGCCTAAACTGATTTACAATGGAAAAACTAGGTATTGAAATATTTATGTCATAACACTTGGAGTTTATGCTTGAGGCGCATGTAGAAAATCAGAGGGGAAAATGGTCCTAAGTGACGTCATATGCGTCAACGAGGCTGGGATTAGTATTGAATGTTTGCTTCATCCGCACCTTCATTCAACGTAGAAAATAAAATCCTTCGCACTACCGTCAAAGCGCCTTGGCACGTGTCAAACAAGCAACTCCAAAGAGAGGTTGTTCTTCTTACGATTGATTATATAATCAATCAATTTTTCTTTCTTTTCCATACCATCTTCCCCCGCAAATTCCATATTCAACCTAGGAAAACCTATAACCAACACCGAAGAATCAAATACAGATTCCCAAAGGATAAATTTAAACCACCCCAGAGAGAAATGCACGATTTCCCAAACTTACTTTCTGTAAGTTTTTTCTTCCTGTAATTGTCCTATTCTCGAATACAATAACTATTCATTATTAAGGTCTCCAGTGGGAGTGTCCACACTCTTCTGTTTGTAACAGTACTAAATTTTCTAAGTTGTTCTTCATATTCAATCTTGTAAAGCATTTAATTCGCAGTATAAAAATAAACAATCACCTTCAAGCAGTGCGAGATGGGACGGCTGCTGGAGACGTAAGTGGCCAGAAGAGATAATTTCATTGGAGCGAGAGAAAGCCATTGACGTGCAAGGGATCGAAGCCTTGGCCACCGGCCTGGGCAAGGCAAGGAAATTCTCTTCAGGGGAGTTCCCTGCCGCTGGCCAGGGCGTCCGCCTCAAGACTGCCTGCGGCGACGGCGTATTCATTGAGGCAGAAATCAACGTCTTCCTTGGAGCTACGAGTTGGTACGTGGCTATTCTCTTCCAATCATAATTCAGACCTAGCACCTTTAAATTGAGACTTATCACAACAAAACCTACATCACACACGTTCAAGTTGATAACAGACATATTCAAATTGTCATGTCTCAATTAAAACGAGAGCAATATAAAAAAAAGTATGTAGGGGAAGAAATTGGGAAAGAAGGAAAAGAAAAATAGAATAAAAAGTTCCATACTTAACTTGTTTAGAGATGGTTCTTAAAAGCAATATATCTTCAAGTGTTGTGCATTCCCTTATCTAATTTCCGAATTAAAGATATTTATCCTCAATTTAAAATACCTCAATACGTGTTCTCTCAATTTCATTGTGATTGCAATGCACTTGCTGAGAATATTAGGTTAAACTATGTTTAACAAAGGGGCGTTCAGAGCATACGTCACTACAGAGGTGGATTGAGTCTTGGACGAAGACAATCCGCTTCAAACGGAGGATTAGAGATGGCTGGAGCAGAGGAAGGTGACTACGCGGTCGCTTTGGGCGCGGGCGATGGCGCGGGCGATGGCGGGTTGGGCGAGGGCGTGCGCGGGAGCGGCAGGTCCTCGTCGGGCGGCAGCGCGCCGCTGCGCGAGTGGCCGCACGCCGCCCGCAGCACGCCCCGGCACGCCTCCACGGTGGTGGCCCGGTCGCGCGCGTCGCCCACCGCCGGGTTGAACTCCACCAGGTCCACGGCCGCCAGCGCCGCACCTCTCCAGCGCCAGCGCCTCCTGCACGACAGCCCACGCGCCCCGTCAGCAACAGGCCACAGCACGCACAATGCCGGCACCAAACATCAGCACACAAAGCACACAGCACACAAGCACACAGCACACAGCAGCACACAAACCCACACACGCACACACACAAAGCACACAAGCACAGCACCACCACAGCCACGCCACGCACACAAGCACACAGCACACAAGCACAGCAGCACACAAGCACACAAAGCACACAGCACCTCCCCCACCAGCGCCAGCGCCTCCGCAGCGACAGCCCCGCGCACTGCGGCACACGGCGCTCAGCACACAAGCACCCCAGCACACAAGCCACAGCACCTCCTCCACCGCGCCAGCGCCTCCCGCAGCGACAGCCCCCGCGCATGCCACACGCGCCAGCACGCAAAGCACACAGCAGCACACAAGCAACACAGGCACCTCAGGCACACAGCACACAAGCACACAGCACACAAAGCACACAGCACCTCCTCCACCAGCGCCAGCGCCTCCGCAGCGACAGCCCCGCGCACTGCGGCACAAGGCACTTAGCACACAGCACACAGCACACAAAGCACACAGCACACAAAGCAACACAGCACACAGCACACACAGCACACAGCACACAAAGCACACTTCACCTCCTCCACCAGCGCCAGCGCCTCCGCAGCGACAGCCCCGCGCACTGCGGCACACGGCGCTCAGCACACAAGGCACACAGCACACAAAGCACACAGCACACAAAGCACACACACCACACAGCACACAAAGCACACAGCACGCAAAGCACACAGCACACAAAGCACACAGCACACAGCACACAGCACACAAAGCACACTGCACCTCCTCCAACAGCGCCAGCGCCTCCCGCAGCGACAGCCCCCCGCGCACTGCAGCACACAACACCGGCACTCAACGCACAGAGCACACAACGAATAGCTCACCTGGTGTTCCTGTGCTGGGGGCCTCGAGCGGGTCCAAGGAGTCCACGTCGAAAGAAAGATGAAGGGAGCGGCGCTGACGAGGGTCGATTCGGCGGCGGATCTGGCGGAGAGCCTCCAACGCCCCCAGGCGAAGAACGTCGTCCATCCCGTAGGCGGCCACGCCCCACTTGTCGATTGTCAGTCTACGACACAGATATGTACGTCACCCTCCCTGACAGTTGTAAACCTGAACCCTGCAGAACCCCAATTCTTACGACGACCATCCAACTGCCCCTCATAGTAGCATCTCTTTAATAACCATGTGTCACACACAGTATCTTACATACATCTAGAAGCACCCCTCTGAAATCAGGACGCCCTCTGAGTAGGCTCCAAACACATCTATTTGCAGTCCCTGAGGTGCGAACGTATTGATATTGTTTACGGTGCTTATTGTGCAAAATGCCATTCAATTTATCACATGTGTTGCTCGTAATTTGAAGTATTACAGATTTGTGTTTGGGAAAAAATATTTTGCTTGGGAACTTTATATTTGGAAACAACATTTGAATACATTTTGAAAATCTTTGTTCTTATGTTTTTGTAGCCTTGTAATATTGTTTAATGCTTTAGTAAATTGTAAAGATATATCGACGTTTATTTGACATAAAAATGTAATAGAGTTTGTCATTAACTTGTCACATATATTGTTACGAGAAAGTCGATTTTTAGCTTATATGATACTTGTAGAAGCATGCGCACTACAGAGAAAGTATTGTAATGCTGCGGCAAAAACCGGTGATTATTTGACAGAAAAACTTGAATTGTGGATCTCTGACTCCGTAAATGTGGATAAATAAATTTCCAATATGTAGTAATATTTCATCTAAAACTTGTAGCCAGAAATCAGGTTTTTTAGGTCCTTGACGAAAAATTGCTTTACATGAAAAGGTCTTTCTCTCTACCCGCTTGTTCGTTTGAGAAACTGTAGTATTTTGGCCAAAATTGATATTCCCAAATTGATCTGACTCATCTCGCGACTAAAATTTAAAATGGGATATTTTGATTTTGGGGGTCGTTTGGATATCAAGTCAAAACGACATTTTCAAAATTTTCTTAAAAATGACTGAAAATTCTCTTCATTGTTTTCACAGATTTAGCAAAGAACGCTTATAAATTTGGCCTAGATAATATTTTTGTTTAAATCTCTAAATTGTCGAAAATTGCAAAAGTTCAAAAAATTATCGACGTCTTCTTACAACTACAAAATTGACTGTATAGATTTTTTTCATTAGGGAAATGTGTTCTTCAATGAACCTCAGATAAGATCAAGTAAAACTTTCCGAAAATATAAGAAATGTTCGCGTCATTTTTCTTGAAATATACGCGATTTTTTAAACAATTATTTTCTTCAAAACGGCTTCAAATTTTTTCATTAAATTTTTGTCTCAAATAGAGTTAACTATGTTTATATAATTGCCCAGGCGTCATTTTAGGTGAACCCTTTATTTTAGAAAATTGCAAAATTTAACTTTGCAAAAATCCAAAATTTAAACGGTTCACTCCGGAGCCCCTCCCTCAATTAGTAGAGCTAAAAGTCACATATCCTCTGTTCACTCAATTAAATGTTAAAGAAAGCTCAAATGCTCTTTGTTTTTACTATATATCGGTGTTGGTCCAAGGAAGACTTAGCGAGTAAAAGATGAAATCGAATTCATTGAACTGCTTAACACACTTATGAAAATGTTTGTCTTGTTTCTCATATATTTTATTTATTTATTTATGCACCTAACAAAAGGTGTACTATCTGTTAGCAGCTGTGAAGTTTGTCAGTTACAATCACAAGTTATGTCAAAAATGCAAAAAAAATGTATTAGGTACTTAAAATATAACAAAAACTTAGGAATAATATAATTTACATTGATAAAAACATCCAAATTGTATCAATAATTAAATACACATGAGGATATATCGTAATCCTTGACACAAGAACTTACGAAAAAAAAAACAACATTGAAATTAAATTGATACTCTTAATTTGTTCCTTAATCACGTTTTCGTTGCACGGTTTGAAAAGAACTGAAGCGATGTGATCTTTGGTACGCGAAAAATTCAGATGGTTGGATTAATTTATAAATGTTTAAATTTATAGAGTACGTCGTATAATTACCAAAGTATAATAACTTATGTAAAGTGCATTCTTGAACATATGTCGATTCGAAGATGCTTCTTTTAAAACTCATCAACGCCTGTACCATTAACTCATTACGTTAGTTAAATAATAAATGGTTGTTACCTTTCATAAGCGTCAAGATCTCGGAGACCAATGTAGCCGATATTTCGTATTGAAATCCTGTGAAAAAAAAAAGAATCTTAGTTACTCTGCTCTTTGACCAAAAGCGTTTGTGACCAAATAGACGAAAACAAAAAAATATATCTTTTGGGAAAGACACAGGTTGACAGTGAAAAGGAATAACAAATATTAACTTCTAGTACCTTTTTTAATTAGAAATGCAATATTTGAAATTGAGGTTATACGTCCGATAGAATACATAATAATTTGTTGCGCCTTTGTCATGACGCAACGTGTCTCATAACCCCCATTGGGCGTTGAACGCTTAGAAGTAATCCTCCGTTACTTTTTTTAAAGTGAATGTCTTTGGGAGTAATCCTCCATTACGTAGTCCGTTAGTCTTCAAGAGGACCGCCAGGTAGCATCTCCGCGTACGCGCCTATCTCTTGCGCGCTCCTGCGTCACTACCCAGCAGACGGAATAAGGAAAGAATAAGGATAGGGGTGGGGTTTAGGACCCTTCACAGGGGTTGGACTAGCCCTTGTGAAGCAGCTGAACTCGTTTTGTTGGAACAAATTTCACATGAGATATGTTAGCCTACAGGGATACTAGCGAAAATCCTAGGTCTGCCAGGATGGTGGCATGCACAGAATACCACACACGTCGAGCCTTCATTTACAAACCACGCGACGAAAAACGTGTGCCCCCCGTAAGAACACATCGTGATATGTATTACTATGGGGGGACGAAGTTCTCTATAATTCGGAAAAGAAAATATGTAGTTTTGAAAAGTTAATCTTTCGCTTTTTTATTTATTATTATTATTATTATTATTATTATTATTATTATTATTATTATTATTATTATTATTATCATTTTTCACATGATAGTGAAATTGTTCGTAAGGATTTCTGAAACTCAAGAAAGCGTGCCCAGATGATTTTCTCCCCCATACGACACATACAGTTTTTTGTTTTTTGAGTAAATAAATAAATAAATCCATCTTGTTTCCATAAAGAAGTCGAAGAAGCGAATTTGACGTGCGATATAGTGCGAAAATTCCTCTTGATTTGTGTGAATAACTTTTGATACGGAAAAATTAAAAACACAATAGCTTTGAGGCCTGTGCGACGTTTTTAAAAAAACTTTTTTATGCAGTAACATGCCCCTTTGTGTCTGAGATAGTGTCGTCCTAATTAATTTTTTTTAATTTTCATGTGCACGCTTGATTGAACATTTTTTTATGTGGAAATGACAAAAAAAATGAAAATAACCTCAAAATAATATTTCTATTTAATAGAAAAAATTAACCGAGCATCATAACTCAAATTACCTAATTTCTTAACAAATACCTACATTGTTCTCGCCAGTCCATGCCGGGCAGGTCGGGCGAGTCGTCCCCTAATATGCTAGTCT
Source organism: Teleogryllus oceanicus (assembly GCA_964035755.1). Taxonomy (NCBI): domain Eukaryota; kingdom Metazoa; phylum Arthropoda; class Insecta; order Orthoptera; family Gryllidae; genus Teleogryllus; species Teleogryllus oceanicus. The sequence continues at coordinate 80,920,006 of CAXIVR010000013.1, read as the reverse complement.
TGTACGAAGTAGTCCTAATCCTGGTCTAGGAATATTGTGGTGCTGACCTGGGCATCTGCCAGTCCATGCCGGGCAGGTAGGGCGAGTCGTCCCCTAATATGCAGTCTTGTGGGGCGAGTCGTCCCCTAATATGCTAGTCTTGTAGGAAGTATTGTTGTACTGACCTGGGCATCTGCCAGTCCATGCCGGGCAGGTAGGGCGAGTCGTCCCCTAATATGCTAGTCTTGTACGAAGTATAATTGTGCTGACCTGGGCATCTGCCAGTCCATGCCGGGCAGGTAGGGCGAGTGTCCCCTAATTGCTAGAGTATTGTTGTACTGACCTGGCATCTGCCAGTCCATGCCGGGCAGGTAGGGCGAGTCGTCCCCTAATATGCTAGTCTTGTACGAAGTATAATTGTGCTGACCTGGGCATCTGCCAGTCCATGCCGGGCAGGTAGGGCCAGTAGTCCCCTAATAACCTAGTCTTGTAGGAAGTATTGTTGTACTGACCTGGGCATCTGCCAGTCCATGCCGGGCAGGTAGGGCGAGTCGTCCCCAATTTAATTGTGCTGACCTGGGCATCTGCCAGTCCATGCCGGGCAGGTAGGGCGAGTCGTCCCCTAATATGCTAGTCTTGTAGGAAGTATTGTTGTACTGACCTGGGCATCTGCCAGTCCATGCCGGGCAGGTAGGGCGAGTCGTCCCCTAATATGCTAGTCTTGTACGAAGTATAATTGTGCTGACCTGGGCATCTGCCAGTCCATGCCGGGCAGGTAGGGCGAGTCGTCCCCTAATATGCTAGTCTTGTAGAAGTATTTGTCGACCGGGGGGATTTGTCTGACCTGGCATCTGCCAGTCCATGCCGGGCAGTAGGGCCAGTAGCCCCTAATACCTGTCTGTTGCGAATCCAGTCCATGCCGGGCAGGTAGGGCCAGTAGCCCCTAATATCCTGGTCTGTTGTACGAAGTATTATTGTGCTCACCTGTGCATCTGCCAGTCCATGCCTGGCAAGTAGGGCCAGTAGCCCCTAATATCCTGGTCTGTTGGACGAAATATTATGGTGCTGACCTGTTCATCTGCCAGTCCATGCCGGGCAGGTAGGGCCAGTAGTCCCCTAACATGCTAGTCTTGTACGAACTGTTATAATGCTGACCTGGGCATCTGCCAGTCCATGCCGGGCAGGTAGGGCCAGTAGTCCCCTAATAGGAAGTATCATTGTGCTGACCTGGGCATCTGCCAGTCCATGCCGGGCAGGTAGGGCCAGTAGTCCGCCAGCTCCCTCGCCAGGAGCGCCACCGGCATGCCGTGGACGTTGCCGCTGGGGGAGGTGGCGTTGGTGTTGAGGTCCGCGTGGGCGTCCACCCACAGCAGAGCAAGGTCGCCCTTGGCCTTCTGGTGGCCGTCCACGGACCCGATGCTCACCGTGTGGTCCCCGCCCAGCGTCACACACAGCTCGCCTCGGGTGATGATCTCCTGCACCTCCTAGACCTGCCCACCACACAGATGCTCACACATCTCCCATCTCTGCACCTCCGCACCCACACCACACACACATGCATTGAGTCACACACAGCTCGCCCGGGTGATGTCTCCCCCCCCACACACACATATGCAATGAGTCACACACAGCTCGCCGCGGGTGATGATCTCCTGCACACGCACGCATGCAATGCGTCACACAGAAAACTCCGCTCATCTCCTGCACCTCTGCCACTTGCTCTCACATACACACCACATATCTCTTCATCTTCTGCAACTTCTTACACGCCTACACGCATTCATACTCGGGCATGCACATGTAATGCATCAGACACTGTTTCTCGCTACTCCGACTTATTGTTCGTCACCATACACCCACATATATACACAGTTTAAGACACTGCTTTTCTCATCCCTTCCGTGCACAGACAATATTATGTATGATAAATTAAAGAAACAGTCGTACTTAGAGCCAATGAGATCAGCGCTGATAAGCTGCTACAGGATGAGATCAGATATCGGATATAGGAAATATCTCTTTATAATGATAGAACTAGTAATTTGAGGATGATGTTTAAGATTTGCGAGCATTTTGATGAATTCAAGTGTTTTGTTTGTGTATGCTATTTCCATTTTTTTGTTATGTTAGATACATTTATAATGTAAGAGTCGAATAAAGTATTAAAACTGGCCAAAGCTTACCAAATCAAATGAACGCAATACCAATATATGTTGACTTCTTTAATTCAGTTTCTGTGCTGTGCGAGATATTTCAGATCTTTTATTAATATTAGGTTAGTATAGCGAACGAAACTCGATATTCTTTGTTGTTTGATATGCCTGATACTGGTTTGTTACAAATCTTGACATCCAGCGTGTTGCGAAATAAATTATAAACAATATCTATCGGGGGGATATAGCTATGAACATTTTAAACAATCATTACAATATGCCTAGAATACATTAATATACATAATCTACACGTGTAATGAAAATTTGAACAGTTCAGTTCGACAAACTGATGTTACGAACGGTTTCGAACGGATCATGGAAAAGGTTTGTTAGGAAAATTATATAACAGAAAATGGAATATCGAATATTCCTTCATTATTACTCACTTACCGACTACTTGGAGGTGTGAGAAATTTAGAAAAGTTGCAAACCTAGCTCGAGCATGAGTTTTGAAGAAGCTGAATAAGTTAAGTAACTTCAAAACTGTGAATTTGTTCTGCCGCCTTTTTGTTGCTGTAGGCCACTTGTTTATTATTATTATTATTATTATTATTATTATTATCCTCCGGGTCAATGACCCCCATCTCGATCAGGTTCTTCGTCCAGTTTCCCTGATCCATTGCGCAAATGCTGAGATGGCCACTTGTTTTGCTTCTGGACATGAATATAACTTCGTTATCTGTGCACGTCTTCTAGAATTCATTGGGAAATATAGTTATTCAAATTATCGTTTCCATGTTGTTGCGGCAGGAAGTATTATTCCTTGACGAAGGACATCATGGATAAGAGCCCAAAATGTATTGCTTATTTATCCTTGAAAATAGACTTTATTACATGAGAGATTTTTTTTATTTTTCAAAATTTATGTAGTATATGACTCAGTGATCACAGAATTTTGAAAATGTGCACAGAATTCACTTCTCCACATAGCACGTTATACGCAGTTTCAACTGTTTTCTGACGTAAAATAAATAAATAAATAAATTTAAAATTAATAAATAAATAACTTATTATTATCATCCTTAATATCCGATAATATTCATATTTTAAGGTTTTGGTGGTGCATCGAAATATTTACTGTACCTCCTCCTGGCAAGCTGAAATATGTTCCAAATGTATCATATTTGAGACTTTCTTGTTGTCTTGTTTGAATTCGTAGGTGATATTTCCGTAATCAGTTACTTCACAGCCTGTAACACAGAAAAATAAAAAATAAAGTTGATGGTTGAATTCGTTTCGAATATAGCAGACCCTTCTATCCCGTTATCGTCCAAGAGACTACATCATTGAGAAAAAATCGTGTGTGCAGTAACAGATTCCTGGATGTTGCTCTCGCTCATACTAGATAAAATCGGATCTTCAATTTGTTGTAGCATCGCGAGCATCTGTTACTAAAAAAGAAATACACAATCCGCTTAATAAAAACTCAGTTCAAGGCATTATTTCACTTTTTCATCGAAAACATTTCAACAATGCGAACCTGATTGAGGTACTTTTCTCAGAGATGGAATGGTAATTGCGAAAATAACGTCGCAAATGTAAATATTTGCTAAAAAGAGTTATTGATGATGCAATATTTGTAAAACTCCTCTCTATTCTGGGAAAGAAATCAGAATTGTAGCTATTACGTTCCGCCCATGAGGGCGGATACATCTCTGAGAGACTGCCGCTTGGGATCCACATATCCCAAACTTTAGAAGCGTATTCTCATCTGTTCATGAATTTGTGTTATGTTGGTGTTTCTCCAGAGATGTACTGATAGGTGTTGAAAAGTACGTACAAGGAGTGGTGGCATGTAGTGACGACTTGAGAGATGAATTAATTAATTTTCCGAGCGCGTCAGCGGCAAAGGTCATTAGTAAGTAAGTGTAGTACATGTTTTATCACTGGACGTGGCGGTGTTTTCTCCGCTGGATGATGAGATACGGAGCCGAACTATATGTCGGCAACGGGGTTTTCCCGAGCCATGTATCTCCTACCAGCGTGGCACTGCCACAGTTGGTACAAGCTCTAATCTCCCAACATGTGAGGTAGTGTAGTGCATGTAAGTGTGTGTGTGTGTGTGTGTGTGTGTGTGTAAGAGGAGAGGATAGGACAAGGAAGAGCAAGGAAAGATGGCGCGCGGTCCGTGGCCCGTTTGGTAGGGTACTGCTCCGGCAATCGCCTGATGTTGATGGGAGAAACCACAGAAAACTACCGATCTGAACAGCCGCCCGCCAGAATTCTCCTCCAAACGGCGACTGACTTTGATCTACCTGTCTAGGCAGTGTGGGAAATCCTACCACCAACGGAACTGGAATCCCAAGACCTCCCGGTCAGAGAACCTGCAGTGACTTCAATTGATGCCCTGAGCCACCTAAGAAACGAGTTTTTTAATAGAGTGGGATTGGGAGAGGTGGCTCAAGGCATCAACTGATGTCAGTGCAGTGTTTCTGACCGAGAGATTCCAGTTTCGAGTCCCGACGGTGGTAGGATTTTCGACACTAGCTGGATAGCTAGGTCGAGTTCTGTCGCTGTCTGAAGAATTCTAACGACCGACTGTTCTGATCGATAGGTTTCCGTGGTTTCTTCTACATCAGGCGAATGCCGAAGCAGTACCCTAACAAACGGGCCACGGATATTTCCTTCGTCTTCCTTGTCCTATCCTCACCCCTCACACACACACACACACACACACACACACACACTTATATGCAGTACACTATTTGACATGTCGGGAGACCGGTCGGGAGCTTAAAGTTTGGGTGGACTGGGGGCGGTGACATGCTGGTGGAAGATACTTGGTTAGGGAAAACCCACTAGCGGAGGAAGATCACCGCCACCTCCCCAGAAAAAAGACAACCCCACACTTACGGGACTAAAGACCGTAGCAGTTGGCGCTAATCCTTCGTAAGAGAGTGGTGATGTGTGGTGAGGAGTACTTTCACGGAGTGATGTGATTGATTGATTAATTTTTTCGTGTTTCCGGGCGCGTCAACTGCTTCGGTCATTAGTCCCATTAGTGTAGTGCATGTTTGTTTTTCTCGGGAGATGGCGGTGATCTTCCCCCACTGGATGGCGAGATCCGGCGCCGACCTACCGTCGGCTAGCGGGATTTCCCCCTCACCAGGACTCTCCCACCAGCGGGGCACCGCCCCAGCTGGGACAAGCTCTAAGCTCCCGACCCTGTGATGCATGTTAGTGTAAGTGTGTGTGTAAGGGGAGAGGATAGGACAAGAAAGAGGAAGGTCAGATCGCGCGCGGTCCGTGGCCCGTTTGGTAGGGTACTGCTCCGGCATTCGCCTGATGTTGATCGGAGAAACCACGGAAAACTACCGATCAGAGCAGCCGTCCGCTAGAATTCTCCTCCAGACAGCAACTGAATTCGACCTAGCTGGAAAGCTAGTGTCGAAAATCCTGCCGCCGTGGGGAGTGGGAACCTAGGACCTCCCGGTTTCAGGCGCTGCAGTGACATCAGTTGATGCTCTGAGCTACCGCTCCCGGTACGGAGTGAGCGTGATACGTACCCACAGCGCGCATGCTCTCGATGATGCCGGCTCGTCGTAGCTCGTCGGGTGCCTGCCCCACCCCCTCCTTCACCTGCAACAGACGACTTTCATTGGCTCCCACTCGCTCCGCCGTGCAGCGCTTCATCCCTACAATTGCTTTCCTATTATAAAGAGAAAATTAAACATTTCACGAAAAAGAATACTTGGATCACGAAAGGAATTAGAACATCGTGTAAAAATAAACGTACTCTTTTTTAAAAATATTACTTTAAAAAAAAAAGTTACGAAAAGTCATAAGGCAGGCTAAAATCACGAGAAACGATAAGGATATTTTGAACTCAAATAATAAAACAAAAGCATTGTGGAATATAATAAAAAAATACTACCAAATCAACTAGAAAACCCGTAGAGAATGTTGTTTTAAAATATAACGATATAAATGTGAACGATCCGGCAACAGTGGCTAATCTCTTTAACCAATACTTTTCGAGAATTGCTGCCGATCTCACTAAGGGTCTTCAGGCACAAAATTCAAAAACAAAATTCAAATTGGTTTGCTTTCATACACTTTCCAGTCCCTTCATCACTGAAGTCGATTGCCGAGTTCTTAACTCTGCTCACGGAAGTTAAGTAATTCGAGACGCCACGGATGTCCGGATGGGTGACCGTCTCGGAACTCCTGTTAATAACGGCTCCAAACCCCTTGGCGAAGGGATAAAAGGAGCGGATTGACGGCGACGTTGTGAGGCAAACGACAAATAACTTAGCGGAGGATGTGTAGTCGCTCAATGCACAAAAAGGGCCAAAGAGACCTGATAAGTAAAGGACGCATCGAATTTTTTTAAATGGGGGGTACGTTTTTGAGAAAATTTTTATTTATTGGTAAGTTTATCAATGTTTAACCACTTAATATTGTAAAACACGTAATAAGAGCATTAAAAATCCATTTCTCAAACATTCATTATACGGGTAACTTTAATATCACAACTGTGAAAGTTGTTTATATTATCTCAGTTATTCTGAATAGTTTACTGACATTTTCAACTGTTAAAACTCTCCCTCACGCCGATGAAAAAAATTAAGCTTCTTACAATGAAACAACTGCCGTCTAGCAATAATTATTTTTTTCTTGAATCATTAATTATGCTGTTTTCTAAATATAAATAATTATCAATAACACTAGAAAAGAATTGTGTAACTTTTTCCCCTTTTATGGACAATCACAGTAATCATTACAATTGACTAACATAACAATTGTCAGATGTTTATGCCTATTTGTACCAAATTTCGTCACTTTGCAATATTCGTTAATATTAGTACTTTCTTAAACTTTATGAATAACTTAAATAGGTTAACTATATATATATATATATATATATATATATATATATATATATATATATATATTTGTGATGGAATAAATGAACAAAGGAAATTAGTTTTACGACAAACGAAAAGCGTGAATCGAATTAAAGAACCTGCTAAAAATAACTAATAACTATTTACCTCACACAACCTAACTTAAAATAACTTGCCATATTTTGAATTCAATGTGAAATTAAAAACTGGACTGTTTTAATTTAAGAGGCAAAGTAAATCTAAAGCCAAAAGTAGTGCTAAACTGTAGTTCTGTAAGCCAACATATTCAATACATATACAGAAGCGTTCACTATTTACAGAACATTTATTATGCCGTATTTTGATTGTAATTTCAATTTAGGAAAAAACTTGACAAAATTTCTAAATGTGAATATGTATTTTTCAAATCGGAATAGCTAGCGCTGTAATTAATCAAACTTGTTTCTCTTGCGTTTTGTCAGCCGGGAACTGTCCAGATTCATTATCGTCAACGTCATCACGATAGTTCCGCAAAAAGTAGTATTACATTGCTTTTATAATGTGAGATGTGAAAACTTTAATAGACCTTTTTTTTTCTTTCTCTCTTTCAAACGTCTTTCGCCTCTTACTCACTGCTGTGGGTTGTTTTCATAAACGCCCCCTTCTCGAACTTGACCCTGCAATTCGGAGTTGCTTTCCAGCCTTCCTTACAGCATGCATTTGAAACAAATATGCGGTATTATCACGTTCATAATGTGACTGCGTGAAAATGAGTAATACTTTTATACCATAGATTGAATATCTAAATTAGTATTTTATTTTTTTCAATTTCTCAACCCAATTGATATATCATAATCATTAAACGAATATGAATAGATAATGTAATCTTTAAAACTGTATAACAGTTTCACATTCTTTGTTTTGAACAGCTAGTAATTAAAAGTTGGGTTTGAGGTCAAAGTCACATTGAAGGCACGACGGAAATTGCGCATTTTGGATTTTGCATATGCTTTGGAAATGTCTAAAGCAATAAAATTTGGTTAAAATATATTTTGTGTTTTTACTTTTCAGTCTAGAAAGTTGTAGAATTAAGAGTAAACTTTCACGCACTTATATATATATATATATATATATGAAATTTCTTATTAATGAAGATATAATATAATTTATCATCATAATGAATATTAGGTGAAAAATAATTTATCTTAAAAATAAGATCTTCATGGTTTTGTTGGTATCGATGAATTACAGATAGAGATATTGAGATTACAGTAATCTCTCATTGTAAGGCAAAATAATTTTACAAAATTACGAAGAGCAATGGTTTTATATTCAAACACATTGCAACCAACTTGGCAAGTACATTGACATAACTCAACCAATGTTGTGTTATGTTGTGTTTCCCGAATGCCTTTGCAATTTTCGAAATGCAGAGAGTACAACGAAAATCAGACCTGTGCCGTTTGTATAAGCGTATTTCCCATTAGTCGAGAAAAAGAACTAAAGAAAAAATTTGATGCGGTTTTTTGAGAAAATATTTTTAATTTCTTTTATTTCACGGAAAATTACGCAAAAGCTTGTAATGTTTTAAGAAAATTCGACCTAACCTCATTAAAATATGTCATTCTGAAGATGAAATTTCATTTTAAAAAATATCTTCAATATTGTAGAGCTGAATAAAATTATATCTTTTGCAATTTTCTCTATCGAGAAAAAAATTAAGAAAATAAAAGGGAACCATTTTTTAGAAAATTCGGAATATCTCTTTGAGCTTTCATGTAAAGTACCCTCAAGAAGTTAAAATCCATTTGAATTCCATGACCGTTACGACTACCAGTTCTATACGAATTATTAATTTTGGTCAAAATATTTTCTACGGTTTAGGTACTAGCTTTGTTCACAGACGGATCAACAGACTTTTGCTGTAAATACATTTTCAGTGTCAAAGATTCACAAAACAAGGTCAAAGTAATTAGTTGATCAGAGTTCGCAAGAACTGTCTGTAGAGCGACTGGCGCAAGTTTTAAAAGCAAGGATTGACGGAAATCTTGGGTTGACGGTTCTTCACTGGATACCTAAACCATGACAGCCTTTGTAGAAGACAGGTGACAGTGATTGCCACAAAAACAAATGTTAAAATGAAATACATCATTCATTTTCAAACTTATCAATAATTGATTACTCTCAATTATTTTTTAAAAGTAAATATTTTGAATGAAAATTAAATTAATTTTATAATTACGCTCACTTATGTGTAAAATAATTTGTTTTTATTCCTACATTCAGGGTTGGAACAAAGATGTTAACAATTGATTAAAGATGGAACAAAGACTGCTAAAAGAGCTGTCTGCCGGTGAGAGCAATATAAGAAATTCAAGACGAGGTCGTTAGAGGTAAACTAAATAGAAACTTGTCAATATATTTTACATTATTGCTACGTACAACAAATAACAGAACCAATTTTAAAAACAACACAAAATGAAAACAGAGTAAGATTTTTTTTGTTGAAACATATTCCTGACCCTTAGCAAAAATTATTACTATACAAGGAATAAATTTTAAAAAAGGAACTGATGTAATAAAGTATAAATATTATTCAAATCTCTGTTATTTAACAGAAAATATTTTCGTAAGAAATAATCTTTCGTCGTGAATTTCGAGCACGCTTTGAACTTACCTGCCCCGCTTCAGTTGGTGCAAGATCTGGGTCGGGAGGGGAAACGATAGCGGAGTCAGGGGCAAAGAATTCACACAAAGGTGCTGAACTTCCCAAGAGAAAATAAACGTAAAATAATGTAATTGAATACAAACATTATTCAAATCTCGGTTGTTTGATACAAAATATCAGGAAAATATTTTCGTGATATTTCGAACACGCTTTGAGCTTACCTTCACCGCTTCAGCTCGCGCCTGTACATCCTTTTGTGGATTGGGATGGGAAATAAGAGCGGAGTCAGGGGAAGTTGCCGGTCTGCAAGAACCTTCCAGGTGAGCAAGTAGCTCGTGCGGAAACATTTCTACACGCCTGTTCTACGTCTCCTTACCTGTCCTTTATCAAACGGCACTCCGATGACCCCAACTTTCTGGTGGAAATGTCTGGCATTTTTCACACCGCCGACTCCGCGGGCAGCCACGTTTTGGAGCAGATGAACTACTTTCACCGAAGCCATTTCAGTCGCAGGGTCGTCTTGGCAACGCACTCTTTAAAACACGTCCACCGCCAGCAAAGCTCGGAGGCAACTGATTGATTTGACGGACGCAAGGAGCAGCGATATCAGCCGCTAAGGTCAGGGCATCAGCAGTTGCGAAAACGATAGCCGGGACCCCCTGGTGTGGTAGGTCAAGGTTTATCTCCCTCGCGCGTTACATCAGGCGGTGTGACCCGGGGGCAGAGCTTGCGGGGGGTACTTGAACCCATTTGCCCAGTGCGGAATGATGAAAGCGACCTCACGTCATGGCTACGCGCGAGATCGGAAGCGGGCAATTAGGCAACCCGCTGTCTTCTCGATCGATCGACCGGGAGCGGTAGCTCAGTGCATCAACTGATGTCACTGCAGAGCCTCTGACCGGGAGGTCCTAGGTTCCCACTCCCCACGGCGGCAGGATTTTCGACACTAGCTATTCAGCTAGGTCCAATTCAGTCGCTGTCTGGAGGAGAATTCTAGCGGCCGACTGCTCTGATCGGTAGTTTTCCGTGGTTTCGCCGATCAACACCAGGCGAATGCCGGAGCAGCACCCTAACAAACGGGCCACGGACCGCGCGCGATCTGTCCTTCCTCTTCCTTGTCCTATCCTCTCCCCTTACACACTCACTTACACTAACATGCACTACACTACCACATATTCCGGGAGGCCGGTCGGGAGTTTAGAGCTTGTCCCGGCTGGGGCGGTGCCCCGCTGGTGGGAGAATCCTGGTCAGGGGGAAACCCCACTAGCCGACGGTAGGTCGGTGCCGGATCTCGCCATCCAACGGGGGAAGATCACCGCCATCTCCCAAGAAAAACATGCACTACACTAACGGGACTAATGACCAAAGCCGTTGACGCGCCCGGAAACACGAAAATATCAATCGATCGATCGATTCATCGATTGATTGATTGGTTATTTTGTTTCCGCACGCGTCAACTGCTAAAGCTATTACTGCCGTAAGTGTAGGATTGATTATTTCGAGTTCCAGGCGCCTAATATGGTCCTTAGTCCCGTAAATTTAGTGTATGTTTCTATCACGTGCGATAGCGGTGTTTTTCCTCCGTTGGATGCAGAGATTCGGCGCAAACCTATACCTAGGCTTGCGGGGGAGGGTTCACAAGAAGGTATCTCCCACAAGGGTGGCACCTCCTAGCAGGGACAAGCTCTAAACACCCGAATGCTCCCCCGACATTCCGCTGCAGAGGGGAATCCCGGTGACATAGGGTGTGATTTCTGGTGCAGAGTTGTAGGCCACCACCGGGATCCTGGGTTTCGACAATGAGGAATTTTATGAACCCTGGAAACTATGATTTATCAGTTTCAAGAAGCTTGATTTTAAACATTTTTTAAAAATTAGCCCATTATTCACTAATATTTGAATAAATTAATAAATCAATATTTTTTCTTGATTGTCAATATATGTTTGCTAATAAAAGTATCCAAAGCTTTTTATGACAATCATTTATTTCAGCAATTGCACAATGTTTCGTAACTAGTTTTGTTACATCATCAGGTGCTAAAATAACGGAACACAGAAACCGTTATTCTACATATCAATTAGTGTAATTACTAAGTATAGTTTATAAACACTACTATTGTCCCAAAAGTATAAGTCTATTAAGTAAAATTATCTCAAAATCAAACGTATCTACTACAAAAGAGATCCTTTTAAGCTTATAATACAACCAAACAACAACAGAAATAAATTGTTGTTTAAATAAATTACCAAGTTTCCCTCATTGTTTTAAAAATTTCCCTGAAAGTGAAGGAATATGCAGCAACCTTCGGATATGCGAAAATATGCAAAATGAAATTTGGCTGCAAAGCTCCAAATGTGCTGATTTGTAAAGAAATATGATACTTTTCTAAGAAAGCATTAGCAAAAATACATGCATTTGCATTCAAATCCGGGTTTTATTGACAACTTAAACACCATAAAATAAGTAGACTTTCTTTAAAAACCCTTTTCCTCGGTTCCAATGAGCCTTGTTCTCTCTGCAGTTCTCTCTGCCCTGTTCCTTTGCAGTTCTCTCTGCGAATTTCATTTTCGATCAGATCATGCATTTCTCTGAAGTGATCACTATTTAATCTAAAATAGTTCTAACATGTGTCATCATCAAATTACTTAGAGCAAATTCACCACGTGTTTCTCTTTTCTTCATGAAATCGCTTCTTTCACCTTTTTGCTCTAACAGAACGGCGTAACATAACGTTTCTAAATGGAACTCATTTTCGGATTCGGAAAAAGTATTTTCTATTGTAGTACCATTATGAATTTTGTGTATTACATATTGGAGAATAGGGAATACAAATTTTTAACACATTTAGATTTTTTTAAATGTTTGTTTATTGAGATTAATTTCCATTACAGTTTTCTACTCTAATTAAGTTCAAACGATACAATACAAAAATAATGTATTAAAATAATCAGTCATATTAAATTTAAGATAATACGTATACATGTCAGCCTTCTATATGCAGACACTAATCATTCATTCTATTGAATTATTTAAATGCTTATTATATAAAAATGCTTATTATTTATATGTGCACCAAATTCTGGCCCATTTACATTAAGAACTAAAGCCAGCCACACATTAGAAAAGCTCAAGCTACCTAAAAATCAAGAAATTCATCAGGCTTTATCCAGTGAATTACTCACAAATACACTGTTCAATGTTCAGGAACTGATTGTAGTATATAGGGCTGAATTTATCCAGGGCTGAATCCATCCCTGACAATATTTCAATTCGTTTTCAAATTGAGTGATTAATGTCGAAAATGTACGACTCCGAAACTTAGTACAAAATCCGGATTGTCGTAAAAACAGATTCATTTCTGACAAAAAAAATGCAATAAGACAATACTGTAATCACACATTTGTTTCAAAGTGACAACAGAATTTAATAATCTTAAAACGATTAACGAAAATTTTACATATTTCTGTAATTAAAAGCCGAAAACTTCTATATTGACGGGTTTATTGATCCTCTCTATTTCTGTCCTCGTCATGAGCGATGTTAGCAACGTCTTATTGTTTACATTGGGGATGAATACCTATCCTTTTATTGGTTCATTTTGAAAATCCGGACAATTCACAAACCTGAAGGGACCGCCTCCACTTAATCTGGATTATCGACCTTTTATTTGAATTTAAATTTTCTTTTCAAAGTTATTAACTCAACGCTATCGCCATTCTTTTTTATCATTTTACTCTCTCTGGCTGCAGTATCTATATAATCATTCAAGCTGTTATTCTTTTTTCTTAGCCACACTATTTTTTGAACAAAAATCCAACATTTAAAATTTTTAACTATTCTGAAATATTTGCATTTCTAACTGCATTTTTTTAAATTTTGAAAACGTTGTTATACTTTGTGGAAGCCATTTTGAATTTTGCAGTGATCTCATAATGAAGTATGTAGCAACAGCTAGCTTGTTGGTACATAATATGATAATTTTCAATCCATATTTCGTACAAAGCTCAAGGTGGCAAGATTTGTAATACTGGCAAACACACACGGGTGCTCCGCTTTGAAAATGCCCGAGTCAATTGGTCGACTCACAGACTAAAGATAGGCCTAGTATTGAGTATATTTATCAGTCTTCTGGCGTCTCAAGACTTCTTAACAACTAATAAACACTTTATTAAAAAATAACAGTAAGTAATTGAATTTTAAATGCAGCGACATTATCAGCAACGAGCTTTAGAATAATGAACAAAAAATGCTTCATGATTCATTTTTTGAACGAAAAACCTCGTCACTTGTTAAAAAATGATTGTTTCTACAGAGCAGTATACACAGCTAATAACAAAAAATAACTTAGCCTTTTATCGGGTTCGGGTAACGCCTCATTCTCACCAGTTGATGCGATTGATAATTCTCTGGACAGAGACGATTTAAGCGCAACATATCAGTGTTTGCTGTGTAAAGAGTGTAAATGCCGAAAACGCGAAAAACCAAATTTGGTCATGGATGTATTTTTAAAAAAGTTAAATCTCCTTGTCCTACGTCTCAAATCACTTTTATATTGAGTTATTACTTGGTATATGTTGAGTATACGAGAAAGGGCACAAATATATTGCAATATAAAGAGGTGTATGTTCAAATATGGCTGGAAATATATTTAACTCTTCAGTTAACTCTTAAGTTCTTCAATGGCTACATTACACTTCACGTGTTTACAGTTTCCTGAGATAGGTGTAAGAAAACAAAAGTATACTCGTATAATAGCAAAATTTAAAAAATCTATCCGGGAATATACAATACGCAGCAAACCAGTGGCGTCTCCTGTTGAGTGATCACGGAGTTGCGATCAGTTTTTCAGATTCAACAAGGTAGACCAATTAAGTTGTCTATCCATATTACGATGTACATACCTACTGTACCTTCTTTGAGAATTGCTAATTGTGCATTGCTTGCTCTGACAATAATAAACAAAACAATAATACGCGCATGCATATGAAGTTTGGTCAAACTACCCCTCCCCCAAACCCTCTATGGAGGCCACAGTCGTGAGCACCCATTGGACAATGGATGCTGGTCACCCATTGGAGGCGATGGCGAAGCTTTGGGAGGGGGGATACAGAAGCGCCAATGAGAAGTCCGAGATGCGAAAGTCAGCGTCGCATCACCATCGGCCGAAACCTCGCATCTTGCACAAGCACATGGTGAGAGTTCAATGACCTCGGTAACGAATCGAAGCTGTCGAAGGGAATTTTCTCGGCCTGTCACATCCATGGAGGTGACAGACGCCTACCGGAAAGCGCATGGGGAAAAAACGAAAAGTACAAACGGAACACAGAGATGTACTTGAGGAATAGAAAAATATTTGTAACAAAAGTTTTAAAAGAGACGAAAAACTTGGAGATGTGACGCATCACTCTCATCCATTGAGCCTACACCACTGCAGCTAACACATATATAGGGGTAATTTCCGCTACCTTAGTACTCATAAGTGCCTGTTCGAGATACTCTTGCTGGATAATGCAGGAATGTCTCATAAAAAAGAGAACTCCCAACTGCTCATAGCGCATTAAAGTGCGTGTTGGTAGTCACTAGGTTTGCCGGCGTAGTGCTGCAGACTGCGTTGCCCAACATGCCACGTCTCAAGTCACTGACGATGATGCACGCGGGCGAAAAATGGAGGGAAGTCGGACCGACTTCTCCTTTTGCAGACAACACTCAACACCTCGAAAGAGCGTGAAGCTTTAAAATACTCACTGAAAAAAAAATAGAAATTTGATTGAAAATATATTTAAAATAATCTAGAAATCAATCTGAGAATTATTGAAAAGAATGAATATAAGCGGTTGTACAGATGAGAAATTCAAATTTTTCACTTAGTTACTAGTTTTATACACACTCTCGGTCAAAAGTTTTTGAACGCTACCAATAATTGCATATTTGTAACAAAAATAGATTGAGAGAGTAATAATACACTTATACACTGTAATAATTGACTATTGTATTATCCACATATCTTACTATATATATATATATATATATATATATATATATATATATATTGAAACGCACCGCGTTTCTGAACATAGGCGCGGGTGCCAGCATGGTTTGGGCAGCGCGGTGGAGACGGCCGTCCGGACGGACCCGGCCGAGCGGGATAGTGTCCGCGGGGACGGAGGGCGGGAGGGGGGGGGCGGCGAGACGAGGCGAGCGCGAAATACGAGACTTCGACAGTTGAGGAGGGGATCGTGGGAACGACGGCAGTCGGGAGGAAGCAGTCGGAAGGGAGAGTCGGTGTGGAAGAGGTAACGGACGGTAGTGCGGAAAAGCTAATGATGGCGGCGGTGAAATATAGTTGACAGGAATCCGATGACATCGAGCAGAAATCGAAACGTAGAACAATGATAAACAGTGAGAACTATTAATTGATCTCGAGTTGAGTGATATACAGTAAAGATTAAACGGCGTGAGGCGAGGAAAGTGATGAGTGTATAGACACGTGTGCGACAAAGGCAGCGTGAGTGAAACGAACATAGCGATACAGCATCGGCGGGCTTAACAAACGAATCTGGAAGAATTGGAAACAAGGACGGCTGCGGATCTGGCGGCGAGTGGACATCACCGTGCCCGGCGAAGCACGACTACTGCGTGGGATTTGCATCGGCGGCGGGGACAAGCGCCGTGGCCACGTGGCGGGCGAGACGGCCCCGGCTCGTCGCATCGCGCCGGCGCATTCGGAGTTGGTGAGCTCGAAGGAATTCCAGACGCAGCAAAACCAGTAAGACTGTTACTAGAAGAAACTCATTATTAGGTGGTAAAAGAATCCCGTGATTTGGAAAGGGGGTAGACGATTGTGAGAGGGGATATTAGCTGAGGGAATTTGCCATGTAATAATAAATAATCTAATTTGATGTGAAGAATAGAAAGGGTGTTTGGAAGAGTGCACATTGTAAATAGTTTAAGTATTGAAATAACGGGTGATTGTAAATCAATGCATGCAAAGGGAGCTCCCAATTACAGTATGAAGTGTAAAGTTAAAGCAGAAAGAAAGTGTTCATTAGCAATATTCACGTAGTTAGTAAGAAAATTGTTCATATTTATCAGTATCATGAGAAGGTTATCAATGCTAACCATTTTTTTGTTTACCTTCTACACATCCAATGGAACGATGTTTTTGTAATATCTATTATCTTTCCTGGGAATAAATCATTCTGTGTTTTTTACATTAAAAGTAATTGTTTCATTGTTGGTGCATGCACTCAGAGCCCATTCGCAAGAAAGAATACTTGATCCCTTTTACAAATTTACTGTAGAACAGGACCAAATCGCCGGTCCGTCACAATATATATATATATATATATATATATATATATATATATATATATATATATATATAAAATAAATTGAAACATTTTATCTCAAAAATTATCTTGTAAACTGTCTTTTCATGAAAAAAAAGCCACCCTTGACGGAATAACTTTGTTGACGATTCCCTTCTTTGCATCCTAATCGAAGTATTTTTCAACTCCTAACCACAATGAACCAAAATCCCTGGTGTACCATCACTCCAAAGTTCGTAGAACACGTCATCAACCTGCGAATTTCCCCAGCCACCAATCACTTTGCATCAATGAATACTCTATGTGGACATATAAGCATCCGTAAGTAATGTTTATCTACACAAGAAAAATTGGATATGCGTTGCACTATCAAGGCAGAATCCAGCGCGCCGAGAAAAAAAATAGTGTGCGTTCAAAAACTTTTGACCGGCAGTATTAGTAAAAGAAAAGGAGTTGAAATGATTGAAGACGTTGTCATTGTCAACAATAGTATTTATTTCACAAATAGCAGCTTTCGATGGCTTAGCCATCATCATCAGTTTCCTGCTGGCTAAGCCATCGAAAGCTGCTCTAATTGAAATAAATAGTATTGTTGAGAATGACAACGCCTTCATTCATTTCAATTAGGTAAATGTCAACTACAACTCACCACTGAATCAAAAGAAACGGAGGGAATACTTTGTGAGTGACCTACGTAGTCGTCTGCCGGCGGCGTCCACTAGAAGGAGTCCCTCACGGCCTCTGCGCAGGGGATGGGCGTCTTGAGCGCGGTGGAGGGCGATGGGGCGGGCGATGGCGGGTTGGGCGAGGGGGGGCGGGGGCGCCGCTGCGCGAGTGGCCGCACGCCGCCCGCAGCACGCCCCGGCACGCCTCCACGGTGGTGGCCCGGTCGCGCGCGTCGCCCACCGCCGGGTTGAACTCCACCAGGTCCACGGCCGCCAGCCGCCCCGAGCGCCGCACCTCCTCCACCAGCGCCAGCGCCTCCCGCAGCGACAGCCCCCCGCGCACTGCGGCACACGGCGCTCAGCACACACAGCACACAGCACAGCACACAAAGCACACAGCACACAGCACACAAACACACAGCACACAGCACAGCACACAAAGCACACAGCACAAAGCACACAGCACACAGCCACACAAGCACACAGCACCCTCCTCCACCAGCGCCAGCGCCTCCCGCAGCGACAGCCCCCCGCGCACTGCGGCACACGGCGCTCAGCACACAAGGCACACACAGCACACAGCGCACAAAGCACACAAAGCACACAGCACATAAAGCACACAGCACAGGCACACACAGCACACAGCGCACAGAGCACACAAAGCACACAGCACATAAAGCACACAGCACACAGCACCTCCTCCACCAGCGCCAGCGCCTCCCGCAGCGACAGCCCCCCGCGCACTGCGGCACACGCGCTCAGCACCACAGCACACAAAGCACACAGCACACAAAGCACACAAAGCACACAGCACATAAAGCACACAGCACACAGCATATCCTCCACCAGCGCCAGCGCCTCCCGCAGCGACAGCCCCCCGCGCACTGCGGCACACGGCGCTCAGCACGCACAGCACACAGCACACAAGCACACAAAGCACACACAGCACACAGCACCTCCTCCACCAGCGCCAGCGCCTCCGCAGCGACAGCCCCCGCGCACTGCGGCACGGCGCTCAGCACACACAGCACACAAAGCACCAGCACACAGCCACGCCACAAAGCACACAGCGCACAAAGCAAACAGCACCTCCTCCACCAGCGCCAGCGCCTCCCGCAGCGACAGCCCCTGCGCACTGCGGCACACGGCACTGCACACGCAGCACACAAAGCACGCAGCACACAAGCACACAGCACACGCAGCACACAAACACAGCACCTCCTCCACCAGCGCAAGCGCCTCCCGCAGCGACAGCCCCCCGCGCACTGCGGCACAAGGACTTAGCACACAAGGCACACACAGCACAGCACACAAAGCACACAACACAGCACACAAAGCACACACACCCCCTCCACCAGCGCCAGCGCCTCCCGCAGCGACAGCCCCCCGCACACTGCGGCACACGGCGCTCAGCACACAAGGCACACACAGCACACACAGCACACAAAGCACACAGCACACAAAGCACACAAAGCACACAGCACACAGCACAGCACACAAAGCACACAGCACACCCCCCAGCCCCCCGCGCACTGCGGCACACGGCGCTCAGCACACAAGGCACAGCAGCACACACAGCACACACAGCACACCCAGCACACAAAGCACACAAAGCACACAGCACACAAACACACAACACACAAAGCGCAAAGCACACAGCACACAAAGCACACAGCACACAAAGCATACAGCACTCAACGAATAGCTCACCTGGTGTTCCTGTGCTGGGGGCCTCGAGCGGGTCCAAGGAGTCCACGTCGAAAGAAAGATGAAGGGAGCGGCGTTGACGAGGGTCGATTCGGCGGCGGATCTGGCGAAGAGCCTCCAACGCCCCCAGGCGAAGCACATCGTCCATCCCGTACGCGGCCACGCCCCACTTGTCAATCGTCAGCCTAAGGCACACACATACACTCTTTGGTAAAACCTCCGCGGCAGTTCTAGACCTTGACCCTGTGGAACCCCAGTTTCCTAAGAGACACCTCCAACTTCCCCAGGCGAACCGTCTATCCCATAGGCGGCCACTTGTCGATCATCAGCCTACGGCACTGACATTCACGTTACCCTCCATGACAGTTCAAGACCTGGACACTGTGGGATCCGTTTTCTAAGAGAACTCTTCTCCCCCGGCCCTTGGCCGTCAGTCTACGACAGACACATTGACGTCACTCTCCACGACTGTTCTAGACCTCGACCCTGCGGAATGCCTGTTTCGAAAGACTTCTCCAACTCCCCAGGCGAAACACATCGTCCATCCCGTAGACGCCACAGTGTATTTCAGCTAACATAGGAACAGCTCCTCCGAAAATATGGTTCATACAGAGAAGCCTCCTCGTCACTTCTAATAGAAGATTATAAGAAATATAATATTGAGTAACCTCCAAGCCCCATCTCCAAACACCCCTCGGTAATCGTAATTCACCTAGAGCTTTCTCCGTGGCGCTTCTGGAAGCAGTCACACAGAGTTGCTCCATAGCACTTCTAAAAACAGCCTCGTCCAATCGGAGTAGTCGAAGGCACATCCACAAGCATCTTAAGAAAATCATGATTCGCGCAAATCTTTCTCCGTGACACTTCTGGAAGAAGTTTCGAGGAACCATGACTCGCAAAGCAAATCCTCCAACGAACTTCTAGAAGCAGCACCTGAAGAACTAGCCTAGAAGAGTCATCCAACGCTCCCAGGCACAACTTCACGGTTATTTCGTTCACCCTAGCGTGACTTATTTATCGTGAACTTACGAGCGAGCTGCCATGATATTTACTCCTTGGCTTTCGTGTTTGGGAAGCATCTGAGAAATTGTACATCACACTTCGTGTCATTAGCACACCTGTATGCAGCCAGTAAGTAATAAGATTGTGTTCATTTACCTCTGCTGCTTGTCTCCCAGAAATAGCCTGAATCGCTCTTCTTTAGCCCTCGAAAAAACATTATCGAAAAATAACTCTTCTCAGAGTAACTGAAGAATAATTGGAAACGAAGAGCAAAAAGCAAACTTTTTAAATCAGCTCAAGATTCTTTTCCAAATAAAATTTATTTGTTTGAATATTTCGATACTTGCAAGGATTGATTGGTTATCGGAAATAAATGTTAATTTGAAGATTTACCTTTCGTATGAACCAAGGCAGCGTAGTCCAATGTAGCCGATATTTCTCACCGAAATTCTGAAAGTTAAAAATTCATTAGAATCACTCAACTCCAATCTGCAGAGCATGCATGCAGATCTTAATAATAAAAAATCCTAACAGTAGGGCCAGTCGTCCCCTAATATGCTAGTCTTGTACGAAGTATTATGGTGCTGACCTGTGCATCTGCCAGTCCATGCCTGGCAAGTAGGGCCAGTAGCCCCTAATATCCTAGTCTTGTACGAAGTATTATTGTGCTTACCTGGGCATCTGCCAGTCCATGCCGGGCAGGTAGGGCCAGTGGTCCCCTAATAGGAAGTATCGTTGTGCTGACCTGGGCATCTGCCAGTCCATGCCGGGCAGGTAGGGCCAGTAGTCCCCTAATAGGAAGTATCATTGTGCTGACCTTGGCATCTGCCAGCCCATGACGTTTGGTTAGGGCCAGTCGTCCCCTAATATCCTAGCCTGTTGTACGAACTGTTATAATGCTGACCTGGGCATCTGCCAGTCCATGCCGGGCAGGTAGGGCCAGTAGTCCGCCAGCTCCCTCGCCAGGAGCGCCACCGGCATGCCGTGGACGTTGCCGCTGGGGGAGGTGGCGTTGGTGTTGAGGTCCGCGTGGGCGTCCACCCACAGCAGAGCAAGGTCGCCCTTGGCCTTCTGGTGGCCGTCCACGGACCCGATGCTCACCGTGTGGTCCCCGCCCAGCGTCACACACAGCTCGCCGCGGGTGATGATCTCCTGCACCTTCTTGGACACCTGCCCACACACACATGCATCACACACTTCTCCTCTCATCTCCTGCACCTCCCTAGGCCCCTGCTCACACACACACACATGCAATGCGTCACACAGAAAACTCCGCTCATCTCCTGCACCTCTGCCACTTGCGCGCGCGCATGCATGCGCAGCACACACACACACACACACACACACACACACACACACACACACACTCACAAATCTCATCTTCTGTAACTTCTTAGACAACTACACCCATCCCCACACGCGCACACACATGTAATGCATCAGACACTGTTTCTCTAACCCCAACTTATTCTTCGTCAACTACACACACATATATACACTGCATCACACACTGCTCCTCTCATCTCGTGCACCTTTTTCGTCACATGTACGCATGCACCCACACACGCACCCACACAAAGTAGAGGGCCAAAAATCGGACCCTGCGGGTCGCCATGAGCGACTGTCAATGAATTGTGAGGAGGAGGTTATTCCAGTAAACAATATGACTACCGTTATTACAATGGTATGTTTACAATAACAAGAACTATATTTTCACATCCAAAATATTTTGCAATATAAAACGTGTTGTGATGTGAGTAATCCTAAGGGGCACTCAATCGAAATAGAAATATTTGAATAAAATATTTTAGTAGTAGGTAATGAATATTTTTTCCAAAAAAGTTAAGTAATATAAGCATGTAGTTATTTTCTTGCATTCAGTTGTTTTGTTGGGAATATTTGATGGTTTGTAATTTAATTACCTCTATGAGAATATATATCATTGTGTTGTTAACAAAAAATTCTTAATTTTTTTTTTTTTAAAAGTTTTTAAATTTAAAAATTTTTAAAAAATACTATTTCTTCAGCAGAGTGTCCATTATTGTTGTCTAGAAAGCAAAATCTTGCTATTTATTCTATTATCTCTCCTCCTATTACTATATAAGCTTGTCTAATTTCCTTTCCTTGAAGAGCCATTGATTTTGTTTTAGTTACTGAAGTCATACATTCTTATTTTGCTTCACTTTGTAAACTGTCATTTGTCTCCATATCCGTATCCTATGTAGTACCAAGTAATCTGCACTGAGTATTGCTTGTAAATATTGTTTTTTGTTAATGTACAATTCAAGTGATATCATTTTCTTCCATTTCTTCATCATGTGGTTTGTACAGATGTTAAAAAGGCAAGATCGTAGCCTACATCCTTGTCTCAGTCTTATGTAGGTTTTAAAAGATTCGATGGGGATCACAGCAATAATGTTAAATTTCTTTCTAGAGTGAATAGGGGCTTTGTATTCCATTAATTAGTTGTCTGGTTGAGTTTTGCTATATTTGTGATTTCCCATACATTTGTTTCGCTTACTTTGTTATATGACTATTCAAAATCAACAAATGGTTTGAACGTTGGTAAATTCATTTCATAATGTTTCTCTAAGATAATCTGTATTGAATCTGTTGCATCTTTCATGCTCCTGCCTTTCCAATTCCTTTTTCCACATTGTTCTTCTTCCATAATCTTCATTCACTAAAATTATTTTGTTCTTAAAATATTTTACAAACAATTTTCTTTTAGACAGTTGGTAACAACATTCCTCTGTAATTGTTGCAGTTTCTCTTTGAGCCTTTTTATATGGATTTGTTTCTAAACCTTTTTGCCATTCTCTTGACACTGTATAGTCTTCCATTGTTTGATTGAATTGTTCTATTAATATGTTCTTCAGCTCTTTTACACCATATTTTATAAGTTCCCTGTGAACTCCATCTAATCCAGGGCTTTGCCTATTTTTGGCTTTTTTATAACTGGTTCCATTTCTTCTGTTGCTATTTTTTGTGTGATTTCTTGTTCCTTGCCTTTCTCATTCTTCTTCATTTCTGCTGCAGCATTTTTTTTATTGTAAAGCATTTTGTGTATTTCACCCATTTCCATACTGCTATTATATTCAGTTGAACTTAATCTTTAGCATGCAATCAATAAAATGTGGTAAATGTTTTCAATAATTTGAGAATATCACAACAACAAAAATGGTTTTATGGGGGGAGGTGTGGTCCCCTTCAATTCGTTGTTGTTTTGTTTCATAATGATAAGTAATGAATTTTTTTTTTTAAATGCAAACAGGTAAATGGACATTTTGAATATTTCTAGATTTATCTTTTTTATTAAATTAAATTTGAATTTTTTAATAAAACTACAATGCATACATATTAACAGCACATAACATAACATGATGCATCTTGTTAATTTCAGTTTGCCCTAAAATTGCTATAAGTCATTATTTTGTTATTACAAATTGAATCATGCATATTAAACAATAATTATACTTTCACTGCTTGACTATTGAAAAAGGAGAATTTTTTTAAAAGGAACTTTTAATAGTTGAAGACAAAGATCATACCTCTTGTTGACAGGCAGCGATGTGTGCCAAATGTGTCATGTTTGACACAGATCCACAGTCCTCTTCTTTAACTCTGTAGGTAATATTTCCATAATCAGTCACCTCACATCCTGAAAATCAAAGTTAAGTTTCACATTCAATGATTTCATAAATGATAATTTACATATTTTCCCTTAACAAAATTGAATTTGGGTATAAGAAGCTTTACTTGTTTCTGCCTTGTACAAACACTGTATTTTGTTGCTTTAAATCTACTGAACGAAGATATATTAGAGTGGCAGTGTGTAGTGGTACAGCGACATACTGGCTTCTGTAATGACCTCATTAGACTATAAACCAAAACATACCACATGGACTATTTTGAATGTTTCTCTTTTGTAAATGTGTAAAAGATACATTTATATTTTATAAGGTTGTCATTTTTTTTCTTGTGACAATTACTTGGTACCTCAAAATGCTGTATTACTACCTAAACCTACTCCTTGTTGTCTTTCACAAAAAGATTTATGCCATTTTATTTTTAGCTCTAAGTCATATTTAATTGTATTTATATAACAAACTATAAACGTTATCGGTCAAGGCCAGTAGTTTGGCAAAATGACATCTTATCTTTGCTATATCTTTAAGACTTTTAACAATGGCAATCATTTAGCTATGTTTTTCAAATTGTTTTGGAAGATTTTCATTTTGCCTCCAGGGGTTAGCTCCTTATGCGTATTATAAGTTTTTATAACACTTTTAGTAAATTTTAAGTCACTCATGAGGAAACTGGAAAAATAGCAGGATATCTGTCACAATGTATTCATTTGTTACAAGAGGCTTTTAACTTTACTTATCATAATGCAGAAAGCAAATGAGGTCCACTGGTTTGATCCATGATACAGTGAATTTAAAAAAAAGGGTCTTGACTCAAAAAAATAAAATTAAAAATTGGCAGCAAATAAATGTGCAAATAAATCACTCTCATACTCATGTGTCTAATGGATGGTTAATGACATTTTTGATTCTCCTAATTTCTTCTGATTCTGTTTATTGTGCTGTTACATTTATTGTTTCGAGTACTTTCCTTTTGTATTTGTTTCTTTGTTGATGCAGTTTAGTGTAGGCAAGCATGATTAGAATCATATTTATTATGATTCTAGGATTAAATTGAATTTATTTAAAAGTTATTAATTGAACAATTCACTGAATTTAATGTATTTTGTATTTAAAATTAATTAAAAAAATTTAATGATTCCCTTTTTTGAAAATGTAAAGTTTCTAATGACACATGATGTTTCATGTATTCTCCTTTGATCTTTTCAGAGTTAATATGCTTTTTGGATATCTATAAATTTTGTAAATATGGTATATTCTAATATATTGAAAGGTTTCCAATTATTTTAGACAATCAATACATTTTTAAACTGTTTGGTAGTAAGTACTTTACAACGTTTTATGGACAAAAACATGTTGACATCTTCAGTTATGAACAGACCTGTAAATTAAGCACAAAGATTCCTTTTTAAAATAATACAATTTTTTAAATGTAATATCTGTAGAAGATATCAATTTAGATTGTAGATTTGTCAATTAATTAACTTTTTCCCCTTATTTCTCTTCTTTGTTTGTTTGTTTGTTTCTTTCTTTCTTTCTTTTTCCCTTCTTAATATGATAGATTAAATTGAAAAAGACTAGTCTTTCCTTCATAATTTTTTAAATCATTTTTAAGAATTTTAAAAATAATTGAAAATCTTTCACCTGTAATCATAATTACAGACAATCTAAACTGCTGGCATAATTACTGCTGGTTAACTAGATAAAAATGCAGCTTATTCTACATATTATATGATAGTTGGTGTTTGTTTATTATTTAAGTTCCATTCATTAATTAATGAAAATGTCTGTAAATCTTGTAGATGTAACATTTGCTTCGTGTATTTGTTTTTGATTTGTTAAATCAAAATAGGTTTATAAGTAAGAAACCCTGATGTTTTTATTCACTTGTCGAAGTTGCGAATCCTATAAAATTTATTGTTATTTCTATACTTTTTTTTTAAAGAAGAGAAATACAAACAGGAAATTGATTCATTAATATCCAGTAATGTATAATGCAGCAATACAACTTCTACCAAAAAATTCTTTTCACTGCAGCTATTTTTGGTTCTGTTAAGTATTCAGTAGTACCCAAATCATTCAAACATTTCTTGTGACTGTTAATGTTAGATCAAATGAGCAATTCAACTGCTGCAAAAAGAAGTAATTTCTCTTTCATTAACTATCAGTAATGATTTAAGAATAGAAAGAGACAGAATTACTCAAACAAGAAGTTTTAATACTTTTTTCCTTTTTCTTAGAGTTCTATTTCTATTTATCCCATTTTATAGTAAGGATTTTGAACTTGCCAACTGCTTTCATGCTCTCAATAACTCCTGCTCTTCGCAGTTCATCTGGTGCCAATGCCACTCCAGAGTTGGTCTGGGAAACATAAAAAAGAATCAGGTACAAAGCAGTCAAGAACTTCAGTGTTTCTTTTTATTAACTCTAGCATTATTCACAGAGGACCACTACATTGTTTTGTTTTTTTAATTTCAATTTTTTAGGAGGCTGGAAATCATTTACTTTGTTTATAAGGTGCTTTTTGATCAAGATATGATTCAATTTCTCTCAAATATATTATATTTTGAGTTATTACAGCATCTTTGGCTGCGGGTAAAAAAGAATTCTGAACTACTCACTTGAAAACTAAACATTAAGAGCTCATTTTGGTATTTTAAGTTTTAGTTTAATATGTCACTATATTAAAAATTTACATCAGTGCTTATTTGGCATAAAAATGTACTGGAATAGGTTTGTCATTAAATGCAAATATTGATACAAGAATTTTGATATTTTCATTTGCATGCACAGAAATTGAAGGTGTTTTGTTAAACTGAATGCACATGTGTATTATTAATTATATCAAATTATTAATTTATCAAAATTGTCAAAAACATCAATAAAATCAAAATTTAAGAGAGGGGCTTCAGAGATCACCCTTTGGTAATACCAAGGGCCTTTAATACCTTAGTATATCGAGGATTTATACAACCTCTTGAAATTATTTTTGATATAGATCAAAATTTCCAATGGGACTTTCAATTTCCTCTGTGGAGGTAATATAGGTTTCATAAAGCATTCAAAACAAATCAAATTCTAGATTGGTAAATGTAGAAACCTTCAGAATTTGTAAGATAAAAGAATTAAAAACTCAATTAAAAATATTCCGGTTCATAACCGTTTCTGTAGTACTGAAGGATTCATAAATTTAAATTTCTAAGCTGTGCCCAAGATTTCTGCTTTCATTGACATGTAGAACCTACAATTATGAATGGCTGAGACATAGTGTGCTCTGCTAATATATTATTCGTGTGTTACATTGTTTAAGATGTGCTGTGTGCACCATAGTGTGTGGTATTGTTAAATAGCTAATGTTGTTATATTAAGTTCTGTTTACTTAATATTACTATGCCTATAAAGTGAAGAAATTTATTTTATGCACAAATGAATTTATGATGCCAGTACAAATGGTGCCAGCTTTGTTACTAATTGTTAATAAGCAAAAATATATAAAATATAAATAAATATAATTACAAAAATAAAATGTAAATATAACTAGAGAAAAAAAAACAAGTTTTGTAGCAGACAAATGCAGCAGACAACTCAACAATACCAACTGTTATGTTGAATGAACATCTGTAAATAAATAGAAGTCAAGTCAAAGTTCAAAGAAAAGCAAAGAACAAAATGAAAAAGAATTAGTAAGTTGTATTGTGATTGAAACCTCTGTTAACTTCATTTGGTAATGGGAAGGAAGTATTAGGGCATGAAAACAAGTTTAAATAGACAGCCACCAGACAGGTTCAGAGAGGGGGAAAGAGAGGGTGCATTCCAAACAGAGCAATGTTGCCACATAGTTTGATACCAAAGGCACCATTCTGCTTTTCATCTTGTGATATTATAAACAGATAATGTTTTGTATGGGGTTTCAAATACATATCTACAGACCTACTCATGTCTCAAAGCAGTATATTTGGTACTGTATACTCTGGAAATTTATAATGAACAGTGACATAGTAATAGTTTAGGCATCTTTTTAACATAAATTTACATCTTAAAATAATCATCCTTGAACACAGATGGAATTCTGACTTTCATTTCAGAATTGTAAGTTAAATAACATCCTAGGTTCATTTTTCAATTCTGACTGTAGATGATGTAATAATAAAAAAAGTTTCTAAGTGAAAGAAATTTAATTTTACTGATGAGTAAGCAAAATTCAAATCATGAGAAATATTTTTAAATACACAGTCGTCTTACCTATTTAAGTAACTAGCTTACATGAATATGTAATTACTAGAAAAGCTAGTAAATAAATATTAAACAATTATTAATAAAAATTAAGAGGTAAAGATGAATTTTCTGCGGAAAAGTTTTACAAAAAAATTCACAAAATTGTAAGAGAAAATGTATTTCATTAAAGAGCTGCACTACATTGAAATATGACAGAGAATTTTTTTCTTACCTGTCCTTTATCAAAAGGGACTCCAATGACACCAACTTTCTTGTAAATATTTCTCACATGTTTCATTGCACCAATTCTACGAACTGCAACACTTTGTAGCACACCTATTGCATTGATTGAAGCCATTTCTGTAGGCAGTTGAGTTTTCAGTGCATCCTTTCCTTACCATCTCCCTGGGCCAACTGTTTGCTTTCCTGGTCACACAGACACTTGTGGACAGAACCATTAGAAGCTATCAGCTGACAAGAGGTCAGAATCCACAGTTTGCATCAGACTGAGAGTGACAGTTGAGTTATTATATGAAAAAAGTTTAGGTCTTGAGGAAATGTAAATGAAGTCAATAAGGAAGTGAGTTAATTTACTGACATGTTTTGAGTACCATGTATCCCTTTTATCAAGAGCTAAAAATAAGGTTGAACAATTTATTTTATTTATTTCATTTATATTATTATTATTATTATTATTATTATTTTTTTTTTTTTTATTATTATTTTATTGTTTTTTTTATTGTTATTGTTATTTTATTATATTATTATTTTATTGTTATTATTATTATTATTATTATTATTATTATTATTATTATTGTTGTTATATTTAATTCCTACTTACTGATATTTGTTTATTTTTGTTAACGATACAGTGACAAAGTTTTTTGTATTTTACATACTATAATACTACAGCACAAAAGTATATCACACTTTTTAAAAAAAAAACAAGATTACTTAACAAAATTTATATAATTAACAAGTGTGTAATTACAATATTAAAAATAGAAAATCATGGAAATTCACCATTTTCAATTAAAACATTTGTTTTTAATACTGTAATTACACATTTTTGTGAATTGTTCCACTTTGTTTTTTAAACTGAGAAGGGACATTTAGCACCTGAAACTTTTTGTCATTAAATTAACTCTTGTATTTCCTTAGTCCAAGCATTTTCATTCTTTCAAAACGTAAAAATCTTTCATTTAATAATGTGTATGGAAATGACAGAACTAAACATTAAATTGTAACTCTAAAATTGATGGGTGTAACTATGATAGGTGCACCATAGTGTGCTAGGTACCTCATTTGGTAATTATCCTTATTGTTCTATGGGACTATGAAACTATTTACTATTTAACCTATTTGAGCCCAGTATTCCAAAAATGGAATGGTCAATTCAAGTTGTTGGTTGTTTTTTCCTCAAATATTCTTTTGCGAATTTTATAACTTCAATAGATGGAGACATCCTAAATGAAACATATAAGGAAGTTTCTACATTCCTGATTTGCCAGATTTTGTTTTAGCTTGATAGCAAAAGCAGGGTACACTTCTGGCCAAGGTGTATTCATAACTTGCATTGGTTTGAATCTTCCAATTTAACTACTTAACACAAGTTACCCAATCTATACTTCAATGTTAACAAATATTTCTTGCTTCCTTCAGATTAAGGTAGCTACTTTAACTGTAAAAAATGTACTTATCCATTATCAATAAAGGATAAATCATTTTATCATTTAATCTCAATTAAACATCTTAACTTTCTTTCAATAATAAATTGATTTATTATTAAATAAATTGATAATTTGATTATATTTATTACAATTTTAATCAATAATAAATCAATAAATGTATTTATTATTGATTAAAATGAGCATATGAGGACCACTGTTTTCCAATGGTGATATAAATCTTAAGTATAAGGAATTAACTATTGAGGGATAGAATTCCTTGAATAAATAATTTCTTAATTTTCATTAAAATTGAAAGAGTGTTAGTTTATGTTATTAGATTTCTCAAGTTATTCCTTTGACAGTTTTCTTATTTAGAAAAAACATACTACTAATTTACAAATACAAAAATTTAGTCCAATGATATGGCATAAAACATTTTTCAGATATTTATTTATATTTTCTTTAAACATAGCAGCAGAAATAGAACTTTTCATACCCTGGTGTACCCTATTGTATATACGTCTAAGCCAATATCAAAGTCCATGAACATCAAAGACATTTAGATGCTTCAGTATAATCATTTCCATAGTTGAAATTTTCAATTATTAGAATTTTACTTTTCTGTAATTAATAGTTTAGAAGACAACACAACTTATTATTTCTTTATATATTCTACTTTTGTTGGTTGAACTCTTTTTTGTCAATTTCTTGTTTGAGTGGAAAAATAATTTTTTTATTGAGATTTTGAGAATGGTTTCACTGATTGTAACAATGATTATTAATTTATTTCGTAGGTAATGAGCTTGTGGATCAAATTACAAATTCATATTTTCAAAACCCATTTTTTCACATAGCAATGCTTATACCTATTTCATCCAATATAGTGGATCTCTTAGGGAAAAGCAGAGAACCTTCTAAATATTTCACTTATTTTGCCTTTTCAGAATTTGTTTTGTTTCCCAGAAACACGGACCCACAATTTTCTATCAAACAATGAATTAATGAATCCATTCTAGAACAAATTAAATTTAATTTCTACTCTTAAGGTTGTACACTCTATCCATATGAACAATTCCACATTGGCACAGCACTGCATCGACAATGTTATAATTAGGGAACCGATTTCCATGTAATTACATGTTTTTACAGGAACTAGATACCTGCATTCAATGATATTTTTTAGTTTACAAGGCATTGTGAATAAATTAGAGTTATTTTCCGTTTTTAATTTTTTATCTGTGAAACGGAAACATTGAAATGGAATATTTCAGATGTGTGTTTGCAATAAATGTTACATATTTCTTACAAATGAAATGAAATGCTGTTCTGCTTCTACAACCACCATATCTTCACCATGAATTCGCAAACATACCCCCCTCCCCCCCTATTGCATACTTGGAGTCAAACATAAGCAGATTTTTGTGAACAAAAGTAATTTCAACCGCATACTTGTTCATGTTTCAAACAGAAATCTATTGATTGATCAAAAACTAACAAATTTTTTTTTTCGCGAAAATTGTCATCCTGCGATGTTAAGAGTTCTTTTTTTGGGGGGGGAGTGGGTATATTCCCCTTAACCCCGTACCCCGGAATCCTTCACTGGCATTCTTGGGTGTGGTAAAGTCTAGTGTACAATTACTTCTGTAGAGATAGAACCTACTTTTGGCCACTCCAAATACTAGTTAAGAACTGATCAGTGACCTTCTATGCTCAGAAAATGCTTATACAGAACAATTATAAAGACAATAATAAAGATTTTTATATTTAAATATTTTCTATTTTTTCTTACATGTTTTGGGAGAAATAAGTACATATGTATGTACATATTTTGCATTTTTTATTGCAAAAAATTCCGTTCCCTCGTTATTAATATTGATATTGTTGTTCAACAGTTGCCCTTGATTTGCTTAAAGAAGGTGAAGATTTCTTTTCAGATTTTTTTTCTTCTTCTTCTTTTAACGGTTTGCATAATGGAATAGTCTTCATCATCTTTCTGTGTATTTGTGGTAATTTTAATACATTGAGTGCCACCTGTTCAAG
The DNA here is from genome assembly GCA_964035755.1 of Teleogryllus oceanicus. Classification (NCBI taxonomy): domain Eukaryota; kingdom Metazoa; phylum Arthropoda; class Insecta; order Orthoptera; family Gryllidae; genus Teleogryllus; species Teleogryllus oceanicus. The sequence goes on along the minus strand of CAXIVR010000013.1, from coordinate 80,888,045 downwards.
TGCATTGGATTCACCCTGGGACCAGACTGTGATACAGTAACCTATTATTAACAATACAAGTTATTTTAAATATATTGATGACATAGGCTGGAAACCTGCAGCAAACTGCAGGCCTTACATCAGATGTTTCATCCACACGGTAACTTGAGCTGCTGTCAAGGCCGTCTCTCAATGCCATGAAATAGAACAGCTAGAATTTGTGCATCGGATGAATCTGCCAGCGGCTTCATGACTCAATGTATTAATAAAAGTGGAATAAAAATCAAAAAAAATACATTGATAAATTCAATAGTAACTTCATTTGAACAAATCATACATACCAATGTACAAGACACTGCTTATCTGCTTACATAAATTAAAAAGCAATCTCAAACAGACACTCGATATATTTATACATTCAAAAGTATATTTTCTTTCTTTTCATTAACTTTACAAAAAAAAGTTGTTGTCCATGAAGATTTTGTCAAGCACATCTCAAGAAACCTTGCTTTACTACATACATAGCACATAGTATTATGTACGTAAAGATAAGTCTCTTGCACAACAAAAACACTTATTGCTTCATGCCGAAGCCTCCATAGCTAAAGAAGATCCAGTTCCCATTACTTGGGGCCAAGCATGTCCTGAGGTCGCACGTATTTGTTGAATTCTTCCTCCGTGAGATGTTTCAGAGCCAAGGCTGCTTGTTTTAATGTTGTCCCTTCCTTGTGGGCCTTCTTGGCAATTTGTGCAGCCTGCAAGAGTAATAAATCCTCAGTGACAAGAGTAAAGTACCAGAAGAACAGAGAAATAACTGACATGGCTGGAGTGGCTGGAGTTCAAAATTCAAAATTTAAGTAGTATATGACTTAGTGTAGGGATCACAGAATTTTGAAAATGTGCACACAATTCACTTTTCCCCATAGCACGTCATACGCAGTTTTTAACTGTTTTTTTGATGTAAATAAATAAATAAATAAATAAAAGTGGCAGCACAGTCACAAAATATATTCCAAGACCAGTTGTACCATATATATATGGTTGATGGTTACTGCCTACCTATCAATTGTGACTGATATGAACTTGTAGGTAGGACAAAGAATATGCTGGCATGTTTATAGCTTCTTTTTCTGATGAACAAATTCTTTGATGGGCAATCATAAGAGTACAAGTCAAAAATCCTTATTTTACAGTAGACTAAGAAAAAACTGTTTTAGTTCGTACTTTGAATATTACAAATACTTGCAGGGTGTAGAAAAATAGTGTGTTTTATAAAAGGATTTGACTTATATGCTTTTTACCAGACATAGATATCGAGCTGATGACAAAAATGTACATATCTTTTTTTTACCAAAAACTACTTTTATGATCAAATAATTTTCATAATGAGTTTTGTTATTCAGTTTCTGTTCCCTTTTATGGCTACTTAATAAATAACATATAATGTAATCTATCAGCCATGGTAGTACTATTAATGGCCATTCAGGTAGTACTATTAATTTATTATACTTAAAATTAAAATAAATGTCACCATGTTGAATTTAAGTATTCATCTAACATTAATTAGCTAGAATGAAATATTATTAAACTTTACAAGAAAAAGAGTTCAAGAAAACACTATGAAATAACTGTTAAAAACCAATAAGAGCTCTCAAGAGGCATTGATGTTTATAAACAAACTATTCGTGAGATTTTTTTGAAACATGTTTAAGTTAATGTAACAAAATGTATACTTTCAAACTATGACAAAAAATTGCCCATACTCAGGAGAATTATGCAAATAATTCTGTAAGAGACTAACAGTTGCAATGCAGCATTAATTCTACTGAATAATAGAGAATAGAATCACAAAAAAATAAATGCAAATAGTGACGGTGGGACCAGGTCGGGCTTGCGCTTAGTGAAGCTCAGAGTAGTCTTCACACAATTGATCTATTCTGCTCTAAAAACGTGAACTACACTTTTTTAATGTGGCATCTGAGGGGTATTATCTTCAAGATGGAATAAGGCACACCTTTTTGTGTCTTTCTGCTGCTAGAGTCACTTGATCTGCAGCACTACTTGATATGGTCACGATCATATGACATCTCGCGACAGGACTAAGAAAGACGCAAAAAGTCATACCTTATTCCATCTTGAAGATAATACCCTCATATGGGATATTAAAAAAAAAACACGTATAAGTTGCACCAAGGAATTTGGGAGATATCCAACCTTTCTTTTTCTATTTCTTAATATTCCATTTTATATTATCATACAAAGATGTTCTATATCATTAATAAAACTATATAAATGTTATTTACACCCATTTGGGCATAATAAATTGCACTCTCACATGTAAAATAAATAAATAACGCCTAATTCATTTCAAAGGATGGAACTTATTTTGGTATAACTACACACATACTTGAAAGGTACAAAGTTTAATTTCACATTCCTTAAAACATTCCAATAAAATTGTAGCCTTTAAACGGTAAAGATACAAACCTCCTGACAGCTAGCTAACAGTATTAGGTGTTGAACGAAGCAAGGAATGTTGAAGAAAGAGCAACGAGTCTCACCTTATCATAACCAATGTGGGGGTTAAGTGCAGTCACCAACATGAGGGACTCGTTGAGGATCTTGTTGATGTTGTCGCGGTTGGCCGAGATGCCCACGACGCAGTTGTCGGTGAAGGCATTGGCACTGTCACCAAGCAGCCGGATGGAGCGTAGCACATTGGACACAATGATGGGCTTGAAGACGTTCAGTTCAAAGTGGCCGTTGCTGCCGCCAATGGTGACTGCCACGTGGTTGCCCATCACTTGTGCAGCCACCATCGTGATAGCTTCACACTGAGTGGGGTTTACCTTTCCTGCAAAGAACACACACACTCGTAACCAACAGCATTGGCAGGAAGGATGAATTTAATTTAAAGGCAAATAAAATGATGTAGCTGTGTTATCATTGACATTACAAAGTTTCTAGCAACATTTCACATGCCGTGTGTGCATGCAAGCATCCTCAGGCAGACCTTAAATTTTCAGGAACAATTATTACTCACTAATTTAAACATAACTAAAAGCATGGCTATGAAATATTTACATTTTTATAAATATACTTTAAAATGAATAAAATACAAGTAGAACAACAGGGTCTGCCAAAGGATGAATGCATATATGGCATGTGAAATGGGCAAAGAAACTTATACTGATAACAATTTGAATAAATAATACACGAATTTCGTTTTGATCTTTAAACCTTTGTGAATGCTTCTAAAATTAAATATTATTCATTAGATTGGTTCATTTATAACTATCTGTACATTAAAAAACAAAAAAAGGATGAATGTAAAGACAATGTGGATCAAAGCCTGAAACTACTCAGGTTTTAGTTTAAAATCAATTATTTTACTGCTGACATTTTGACATAATAAAATTGACCTCTTCAGAGCTGAAATGCATAGTATATCAGTGTCAACTTGCCCGACAAACAAAAGTTGTAAGAATTTCTGTTCCAAAGAAGATACATACTCTGATACACAATTGAATTATTTCAATAATCTTTTGCTTCTTATGTTATTTTGATTCACATAAAGATATAAAATATTGCATAATTCCACACTTTTCATATTGTCTGTTAAACTTTCAAACATAAATATTACATTGTAAAATATACAAGAAGACGATAAGGATGGATTTTGTGTGCCACATATGACATGAACATATGATTTTTTTCAATAAGAATCTCTTTGAATTTTTAAAATAAGATTCTCAGTACTTGGAAACCCTGCTGTGAACATTGAATAACTGAGTCAAGTCTAAACTTGTCAATGAATTGTTCTTTGTTTGCAAAGGTGCTGCCTCACCTGGCATGATGCTACTGCCTGGTTCGTTCTCAGGCAGACTCAGTTCACCCAGACCGCACCGTGGGCCTGATGCAAGGAAGCGGATGTCGTTGGCAATCTTCATGTAACTGACAGCAACAGTGTTAAGGGCACCAGAAACCTCCACCATTGCGTCATGCGCAGCCAGGGCCTCAAACTTGTTGGGAGCCGAAACAAATGGAAGTCCTGCAATAGGGAAAACAGTAGGTGAATACAACTCTCTTTTTCTGAAATTGTTCTACAGAGCTTCTCTTTACTGAGCTCCCCAAAATTGACAATACCCCAAAACCTTTCCACTTGTTTCTAAGCCCCCACATAGGTGTTGCATTTACAATAGACTGCATAGAATCTTCCTTTCAACTGAGATAGCTAGCCAACATGTCTTCCAACACTTTCAGCACTTATAAAATTTATCAATGGATTTTTAATCCATCTCCCACTTTTTGGCTTAATACAAATTTCTTATCAATTATATTTTAACCAAGTTCTACTACTCCTTGTGCTTCATCTCTAAAACACAGAATGTACCTCACAGGGAACAGTGATGGACAAATTAGCCAATGAGCTAAGAGCCAATGAAAATTAAATTTGAAAATTAATCTGCTTTAGAAACATTCAGTGTAGTATAAGAATTAGAATGGGATACTAAAAACAACTGACAGAAATATAATGCATAATTAATACAAAATAATAAATGTGTGTCACAATGCATATTTTAGTACTTTTCTACAAATCTTTTTTAGGGTCTTCATTAGGCCCATGAAAAGTATAATCTAGCCCCAAGTACCCAATATATTGAATTTGCATTTCCTAAAAATAGACACGAATTTAAAATAGCTCAGAGTATGTTCTATTGCTTAATAAACACCTCTAATCTCCCCGGCATTTTATTGTACTTTTCCATTAAAGAAAACTACCAAGTCTATGAAATGATCAATACTATATTATTAGCATTCAATTTATGAAACAAATTTTTTTTTTACATTGTGTTGTACAAAAATGTTCAGTAACCATGTAGTTTACAAGGTTTACGTTTATCCTTTCTTTATATATTTCACTCAAAGATAATCCAATGATTTGCATGTTTTACCGTGCAACTGACATCTACCCTATACCCTTTCCCTTACTTCACGAGAATGGGCACATGTAAGGATTGTATCTCTGAAAGGTTCCTTAGTTCCTGATTTTTCAAATCAATATGCTTCATAACGAGGATATCAAAACTGATTAATAGGACAGTGACCCACTTTAAAGAAATAAAGAACCACCAAATAAGTTTCCTGTGTAACAACACTCGCATGAATTTGATAGGAACATCTAGGGGGGGGGTATCTTTTTAATTATCACTGATTTTATAGATCGTGCAACAAATATGCCAATATCCACATAATTATGCAGTTATGTAATAACAAACAAGGAGGAATGGCTTAAAGTGTGAAAAATATTTTGATGAGTCATAAGGCTTTTTCATAATTCCAGTGTTTATCCATTTTGTATTAAATTCTCCTATTATTTTCCCCTTTTTACCCCTTTCTCACATATTGCTTATGCAGTTAGTGAAAGAATTCTTAGAGGAGAAAAACAGTGATTTTCTGACAGATAAACTCTAATTGTCGAGCCCTGGTAATCAAAAAATTAATAAATCTTGTTCCTATACATAGTAAATTACTTTCTCCTTCCTCTAACATGTTGTATAGTCAGAATAAACTTTTGCTGGGTGTTTGCGTGACACGAAAACATTGGATTACAGCAAAATGCCTACTCCTCTATCTGGGAACATGCTAGAGCCTAAATCGTAATTATAGAGCCCAAGACTCTTCAGGAAATTATGTTCAATTTTTTGTTTAACTCCTTGAATTTTGGAAAATTGCAAAAGTTCAAAAAAAGTTTTTTCTATCTTCCTTCAGCTTTACACCATTGAAAATAAAAGTTTTTTTCTTAATGAAATCTGCCCATTCAAAAAAGATCCTAAAATAAGGATATACTCAATATTTTGAAAATATGAGTAGTTTTTTCATAATTTTGTGATAAATGTAGGCCATTTGTAAACAAATATATCCTTAAAAACAGCTCTAAATTTTTAAAAAAAATTCTACTTATGTAGCAGAAAATGGTAAAACCTGTCACCAGCCCCTTTTTTGGCGAACTCTTTGTATATTTGAAAGTTGCAAAAAATTAGCATTGCAAAATTTCAATATTGATATTTTCTTGTTAAATGAGATCTGTTCTAAAAATCAATTCTTTAAGAAAGGACTAATAAGAATTTTTGAAAAGGAGTAGTTTGGCATAATTTTGCAAATTCAAATTTCTCACTCTTCTTTTAATAGAATCTTTCAGAATTATCACATTGCAAAACAACAATGGGAAGGACTCAACAGAGCAGTTTGAAATTCTCAGAATAACTTCTCATTTTGGGCTGTTTCTTTCCGGGATGGAATTTTGGATTGTCAAATTGTGTCAAAGTATTACGTTTTCATGCCTAATTCACTACAATTGGTAAAGAGTTCTACAAATGATGTCCAAGATGTATAATATACACAGAAATTATGGTTTTACATAACTATTACTGACGTGAGAAAGTATGTGCTATTTTAACACTAGTTCCATAATATTCTGACTTTCGCTGCCATGATTCAACTGCTTGTACATGTGTGTTAGACTTAGGAACACACTGATTTACTTAAGTTTCACTGACAAAAGAAGCCAACACTGCTATACAAGCCTTCTAAGCTCATCATTACACAACACAACTTGAGAGAGATATTCATGAATTGCTTTGCATAGGCAGTTGGCTTGCATCCAAGAGTGACAAAAAATTTATGAACGTGATGACCTTGAGTTGCTGTATCCAAGATATCTCCTTTGTACTTCCCACCTATGGTCATTTTCTACAAAAGTCTAAAACTTCCAATGCACATCAAAAAAATTTGAAATTCATTATATCAAAAAAATTAAAATGAAAAATTTGAAACAAACATGTGGAGTAATAATACCAACTCCAAACCTCTCTCTTGGTTACATTTTTTTAAATGCCTTCTTTGTGCCCATTCATCCCATTTTAAAGTACGCTTCATGCCCATTAATGTCCTCTACGTTAAAAAAATCACATGCACACTTATGTACAAAAAGTAATCTGCGTCCACAAGTAACATGTCACCTTTTTGTGTATTTTTTTTTATTTGAGCAAGCCCTGAGAATGAAAGGATATATTCCAAAATTTTGGCTGATTTAATCACACAATTTTCATTCTCTGCAACTGAACCAATACATGTGAAACATGTTTAACTAATTATTACTTGTGAATTACATTAATACAGAAGCTACTAATTATTTCACACAATTTATACATTTTTTACCAGAGTAAGAACAATCTTCCACCAACGTTAGATAAGATCTGTCTAATTAGTTGTAATTATAATGTTTCACATTGAATTTTATATTTTATCTCTGCAAAATTTCACATTTACATAAAGAGGGGGATTTACAAGGATTTTTAACAACATAGAAAGGCAACAAAAATTGTCTCACCTGTGAGTTCACTGATTTTTGCAGCACACTTCTCAGCAAAACCAATCCTTGTATTGAGGCCTGTGCCAACTGCGGTTCCACCCAATGCCAGTTCATACAGCCTGGGCTGGGTGGCTTTCACTCGCTCAATACCGTTCTTCAACTGGGTGGCGTATCCACTAAATTCTTGTCCCAGGGTCAAGGGCACAGCATCCATGAGATGTGTGCGCCCAATTTTGATGATGTCCTATGATCAATTAGACAATAATATTGTATAGCAGTAGAAACACTTTTTAAAAAACATCCAATCACTTGCAGTAGATTGCCCTTGTGAAAACTATTGTGGACACACACACACACACATTAGAACAACAAGGAATAGTAAATTAACACTTTACTCTTTGCCCTTTTTTGACTAAACCTAACAATATAGGAATTTCGGAGAATTTACAGTCTTCCTATTTATTATCTACCTAGAACAATTTTAATTTCAGAGTAATGCTACACATACAAAATTAATGATATCTTCTCGAGATTAGGTCAAAAGCACATAAATTAATAAAGTAAAAGAATAGAAACTTTATTAACTTCTCAATAAAAAGTCATAAGTCCAGATATCAATATTGGATGTTGGAATTGCATTCCCTCCCACATACAACAAGGAAGTCGCAAACAATTTGTTTCTTATTGTACTCTTTTTCTGCTTTTTTTTTTTTTTTGGGAAATCTATAACGTTGATCAGTTTAGTTAACAGAAAGAAAAAAGTCTCACCTTGAATTCCTTTGCTTTGCAGTCAATGGCGTTGTGCAGTTTCTCTAGGGCAGGCAAGAGTAGGCAATGGATCTCTCGCGCAACAGCGATGTGCATTGCAGTGGGGAATGTGTCGTTCGAACTCTGGCTTTTGTTGACATGGTCATTAGGGTGCACAGGTTTTTTTGAACCCAACTCCCCTCCTAAAATTTCTATGGCACGATTGCTGATCACCTGAAAATGAAGACAGAGAGATTACAATAAGACACTGGATGCAGTCTCAGACTAAACATGAAACAAAAATATGAGAAAGATATTTAGTCTCTTCTGGGATTACCAATGCAAAAATAAGGAATGTATAGAAGCAGGATAAGAAAACCAATTGGAAATAAAATTGCAACTTACAACAAGAGCTCCAGTGAAATTAAATACAAAAAATTACCACACATCACAAGAAGTATCATACACAATTTGGCTTTATGAAGGCATGTTGCATGGTGTAACAAGCAAGTTCTAACATATGAAGTCCACCTCTAATGCAGTGCTGCCATAGCTTTCATGAAAGTTACTATTCGGTTGATGACCCTCATCTCAACCTGGTTTTTCGTCCAGTTTCCCTGACCCTTCGAGTAAATGCTGAGACAGCCCCTTGTTTTGCTTCTGGACATAAATGTAGTGACACTACACACACATTTTGTTGAACTCTTCTTTTTTCTAGCTGTAGTGGAAGTAGAGCTGGTAGCAATGTTACATAACCAAATCCTTGTTTTCCACAAATAAGTATTACTCAAGAGCGCAAATATATATTTTTCAAATGTTGCCTACCTTAGTTTGATGTTCATTTAATCATGATTCAACTATATACAGTAATAGGGTGAAATAGGGATTCTGTAGCTCAAGAAAACCTGTGCAGGTTTTACTTTTCCTCCTATATCACATACAGTTTTCTACTGTTTTACGATGAAAAATATATCAAACCTAGAGGCAACACAGCCACTACCTACCTCATTGGTGTTCATATTAGTTTGTGTTCCTGATCCAGTCTGCCAAATTACCAAAGGAAAATGGTCATTGTACAGTTTGCCAGATATAACATCATCAGCAGCCTGAGCAATTGCGTCAGCAAGCTTGGGGTCAAGTCCATATTCTTTGTTGACAAGTGCAGCAGCTTTCTTCAAAATGCCCATTGCAGTAATAACAGGATACTAGAAAAGAAACAGATGTGTAATTTTTGAATTAATTTGTTTGATATCTCGAAAACAGAATTGTTAAGAAAATCATTTCATGCAAAAAATCTTTGTTTGATAATAACTAAAATCTTAATAAAAAATTACCAATGCAATAATATATACATCAAAAACAAAAATTATGTTTACTATGATAAAAATGACATTTTTTTATTATACACTAGCTGTGATTGCTTATTATTGATCTTGTAAGAGTTTGTGAGTTTCCAATTATTTAGGACAATTGAGATAAAATATGAAAGATACATAATTTAGTGTTAATTGTGGGGGGATGGGCAGGATTTCATTTGATTTGAGAAGTACTATTAAATTTGTATTTCTTTTTATAAGTGAATGTTTTTATCTGCTTCAGCTCATTACTTGCCGCAAGTAATAAAATGAAGTACATATAAAATATTCACAATTACACTTATAGTCTAATTGTGTATTATGGTTGTATTGGCTATCAGATGAGCAAGACTTAAGATGAGAGCTCATGTTTCAGACATCTGAATAAAATTTTACGATTTATTTTCTTTATAAGATTTTACAAACAGAAGTGATTTTTTACAATTGCAAATACTCAGTCCTGAATTTCTGGAGGAGCACATGGGGGCACATATTCAGTCTGAAAATTCAGATATCTATGGACATTATTAGCAAAAGAGATAAATAAAAATATATCTTATTTACATCTGGGGTACTTCATTTGCACGTACTTCCTTAATATTAATCTAGATGTGATATACAATCTGAATTACTTGAAGGTACAAGATAAAATCAGATAATGTTATTATTCCCATTCCCATTCCCCCATCTCGATCAGGTTTTTCGTCCAGTTTCCCTGATCCATTGAGCAAATGCTGAGATGGCCCCTTGTTTTGCTTCTGGACATAAATGTAACTTCATTTTCTGTGCACGTCTTCTCGAATTCAGTGGGAAATACAATTATTCAAATTATCGTTTCCATGTAGTCGCGGCAGGAAGTAATAAGAGCCAAAATTTATTGCTTATTTATCTTTGAAAATAGATTTTATTACATGGGAATTTTTTTGTTTTTTTTTTCTCCCTTTCAAAATTCAAAATTTATTGCTTTTTATCCTTGAAAATAGATTTTATTACATGGGAATTTTTTTTTTTTTTTTTCTTTTTTTTTTTTTCTCCCTTTCAAAAATTCAAAATTTAAGTAGTATATGACTTAGTGTAGGGATCACAGAATTTTGAAAATGTGCACACAATTCACTTTTCCCCATAGCACGTCATACACAGTTTTTAACTGTTTTTTTGACGTAAAATAAATAAAAAATAAATAAAAATTCTTATGGTTATGCTTTGAATTGGTTAGAGTTGGTGACAGGCAAGTCAGAGAGTAAAAATCACCACAAATATTACATTATTTTATGCAGCAAAAAATTGAAAAGCCCAAAGGAGAAAAATAGAAAAAAAGCATACAGGCATTCGTTCCGTTGGTCCGCCAATAGGAAAATTCATTACGGACCGGACAGTCTGCGCTCCATAGTACTTATCAGCTTCCACTTCCAATTCACCAAAAGTATCTCTTTCTTTTCTGGTTTTCTTTGCCTGCAATAAAAGCAAATGCAACAAAGCAATAAAAATAAGAGATCTCTATGATTATTTCCTTCCAAAGTATCGAATTCCCAGAAAAATAAAAACATAATAAGAATTTTGATAATACTAATGATAATAATAATAATGATAACAATAATAATAATAATAATAATAATAATAATAATAATAATAATAAAACAACAACAAATGCTTCTAACATTATTTGAGTTAAATTGATAACATGAGGGTGTAAACATCAGTAACTTGCAATGGTACAGAGCATATTAATTATTGATGCAACTTATTATCAACACAAAAATTTTATGTCAGAAAAAAAATAGCAAATACGTGGAATTAATATAGCTTGAACAGCACCTGTTGCATTTTGTTCTCACTGAAATTCAAAACCAGCAGCTCTTAGACCTTACTAGCTTTAGCACCTGTCAGATTTTTTTAAAAGCTTGATAGGTATTCACAAAATAAAGATGACAATTCTAGGTAATACAAGAGGTAAAGGAATAATTTGCAAAACTATTGAAAAAATTGCAAAACGCCGGTGTTTTTTATCAGATACTGTCATATTAAATATTTTCTTATTTCGTCATCTGTACGTACAACGCGTATTTCATTGCCACCCAATCAACACTACACTAACAAGTAATGAATAGAGGTAAAATAAATGTCGTAGATTTATTAAGAAATACCAACAGTGAAGTGAACGTTGCAATCTGCTTATTATCATGATAAAAATAGCTTTACCCCTGCTGTCTTTTAATAGATACAGTTCGCTAGGCACACGAATTTTGCTCACCGCTTGCATGTTGATACTAGTTGTATTAAATGTAGCGCTTATCACTCTCGTTGGCTTCACGCGAGCATGCCGTAAATGAACAGCAACTGCCCGCCCTAAGCGGGAAACAGGAATTGAGAAAGCCATATCAAGCGACTTACAATCCGGCCGTGAACCCTTAAGACTTTCGTTCACTCGGGACGAATGAACGCGTTACGTAAGGAAGGAATATGCAAGAACGAATGTGAGTTCCATGTGAAACAATCTCACAAGGTCGAACTGTCGTAGTGTTGCGTATCAATTATCTTTCGTATTGTTGCTCACAAAACTACGTTCTATTCAGCACTTTTTAGAAATTAGAGATTTAAGTCTGACAATGAGAAAAATTAACTGAACGTAACAAATTCGGAGGGTTTGCTTTTTAATCTCTACATTTATATCGCGCAAATCTCATGAATTCGTTATTTTTCTTCTGAGGATAATAGGGTATAATATAATTTCAGAACTAAGAACACTGTTTTTGACGTTTTGTCCTTTGCATCTTCCATTCTCCTATTGCGGACATCCGATAACCAACTTTGTAAACCCAACTTGTCGTATCAAGAGACTGTCCCAATTCATGTGCTCACGTTGGCTACCCTTAGAGAAACACTGCAGCACTCGGTCATCGCTAGCGACCAGAACTCAAAAAATGGCGGCCAGGTAGCAGCACTGTGGACTACGGCAGATCATCAGCAATACATCACTTATTCGCGTTCGGCGAAACAATTGTTGTGGGAGCGAGGTGTCAGTGGTGATGTCTTGCTGAAGTATGGAAATATCGTGATAAATTAAGTGCGTTCGGAGAAGTGAAGTGTTTTAACCTCTGGATGTAACAAAACGGAAACAACCGGCACTGGAAGTTTCTTCATGTGAGTAGCAGAATGAAAGTGATAGTGTAGATTCAGAACTTTATCGATAAGATGCGGATGTGCACGGGAACAAGGTTACGTGGGTGATTTTTTTTTTATCTGCCAATTTTGTAATTACTTTGCCTCGATTCTGTTGTGGGAGATTCGAAGTTATATACTGAGAGTGAATGACTTGTATGATCAGTTGGCACTGTATTCTTGTATTACTTCTGTGTTAGGTAAGTCTTACTGAAGTTAATGTCAGTTTTGTAAAAGTGAATTTCAGGTATTTAAATGTTCATTTTCTAATATTATAGATATGTTGATAATGATTTTCCATGCAGAAGAATATTTCTTACTTATCTTTCTTATTTTTAAATTGTGTAATTGTTTACATGCTGATGTTCAGTACTAACACTATATTTTAGTTTTGGCAATGGCCCTGAATTAAAAGTAAAATATATTTTCTAATTATTTAAACTCCTGAAAATGTTAGAAATTATGTTTTCAACTGTAAAGGTTTCACTTGTGTTAGTAATACACTTACAATTATGGATATGCAGTGGAAATTTCAAAGGTAGGACACTAGAATTCTTGAGAAATGAAATTTCTGATAAGATGAAGCCAAGTTGTTGAGGATGAGTAGTTTTGCCTTTGAACTAACAACTCTGATTCGTGCTGCTTGATTATGCAACATCATTATCTATCCCCCCCATTCTTTTCATTTAAGTGTTCATATTATCAGGGAACAGTACTATTAAGGGATTCTTAGTGTCAGTATCAGTATAATAGTGCTTCTTTCCTGTATGTGTGGGCCATTTTTATTTCATCAGGTGATGTATGTTTGTCTTAATGGTTAACAGCAGTGCAAGCGTTTGTGTTTGAACAGTGAAACATCGTGAATGTTCACATGAGCCAACTCTTTGAGTCTTTGATGTGGCATTATCTCTGTAATTATTCTTGAATTTTTTTAAAGTATACCCAAGCGGATCTACATTTTATAAAAATATGATTAACAGCTCTACCATTACCAGGAGGTGGAACTCAAAAGGCCCACTGATTATTATTTGTTTTTCAAAGGTTTCAGTTTTTTAGGAAGATGAAAATCATTGAAATTGTTTCTGATGTTCTTTTTGTTCAAAATATGTTGGCAGTTTATCACAAGTTCTTGTTATAATTTGAATTATTACAGTGATTGTAGTTGAGGGTACAAAAAAATGCAGTCTTTTCACTTGAAAACTGAAGATTGACAATACATTTTGGAAATATTTGTAGTATTTTTAGACTTAATGTAATGTTTAATACATTTTATGTATGAAGGTACGTAGGTCTTTTTTTTTTCACCTGGAAATTTAATAGGGTTTTTTAATTCTGAATACAAATGTTTATGCAAGAAAGTTTTCTTTCTTATTTGCTGAGCCCGAAATATATTAATTTATTTATTTTAAAATTAATATAATGCACATGTATGTTATTAGTTGTATCAGTATATTCGTTTATGTATTCAAATAATCTAAAACAATAACATCAACATTTAAGCTGTGGGGACTGCAGGCCTACCTGTGGGGTATGCATGGGACTATTTGTAGGTTGAAATTGCTAGGTTTAACAGCAATCCGGGCGCTTTTGAAAGCTTGAACTGTGAAACATCTTGCAGACTTGTGTGAGCTAACTTTGAGTCTTTATGACATTATTAAATCTTTATGACATTTATTAAATTGTTCCTGAGTTTCTTTCAATTCCCCCAAGAGGATATTAATTTTCTAATAATATTATTATTAATTTAAGGTAATTCAAGTTTTGTAATAGGTGCAATCCAAAGTGTACTACAAAATTATCTATAATTTTGTTAAGAGACTTTTAACATATTATGAACTAGTCATTTGTAGCAATTTATATGTATTTGAAGCAAACATTATAGTATTATTTTATGGGGAGAAATAATTCCTTAATCATTAAAATTCCTTATTTCATTAATATCCTTGTTCGTTTTGGTCAAAATTTCTTATAGTTCCATGTATTTGTCTTATTAGCGTCCTGTGTACACTTTCTTCCTGGTGGCTAACCATAAAAAGCAAGCATGTTTTTGTAGAAATTTCATGAAAGACAAAAGTTCTAAAGGACTACTAAATTAAATGGCTCAGTTTTTTATAGAGGATAAGACTAAAGTAATAATATCTTGTGCTAGAAGGGACAAAAATGTTTGCAAAATACATACCAAATATAAGCTCTTTAGAAGGGAAAGTGATCAGAGAATAATATACCTTGTTAAAATTTGAAATGTATGTTTACAATAATAAATGGGAATGGGAACATTTAACCCAAAATATGTGAAAAATAGACCAGATCATATATTTTTATAATATCTTTTCACTGCTGAGACATTTAGATTCTTTATTAAGAAACAACAAGCAGGCAATTTTTGCTCTCCATTGATCTTGAATGATATTGATTTTATGATGGTCTTTCTAGGGTTAAGAAAAGTTGCTGTTGCAAGTCTATTATGTACTGGATTGTGAGGTGTAATGCAGGAATTTGTTCGGAAATTAATCTTCGGGGAAAAAACTCTTCTACCGATTGAACTTTTCTTCTGAAAATTAAAGATAAATTTGTATTTTATATTTTTCTCTGCTCCTGTCCAGCGCTAAGATTTGTATTAATTACATATTTGTATGCTCATTAGTTACTGGCTTTTGTCATGTGTTTACTAATTAGAATTTGGAAATGAATTGAAATCTATTCGTTTATTCCAATTTCTAGAAATAGAACATATTTCCCATCTTTAAGGAAAATTCATACATCTTCCCATGTTTCAACAATTTATTAGCTATGTGTCTCATGTTATAGTCTTAATGGAAGATTACTTTTAATGCAATTAAAAATTATGAATCGGGTTTAGACGTAAATCTAGAATATATTACAAGATTCAAGATGGACTTCATACTTTTTCTATGCTGAGTGGCATTTTAGCCAGTGACAATAATATTGAGAGATGAAAAGACCAGTTTCACATTTGAACATTTAAAATGACAGAAACGGAAAAGGAATAAGGATCTTACATTTGGTATTACAATAAGGTTCAGTGTACTTTAGTACACGATCACATATTATTCAACAGCTTCTATTACAACTAGTTCTGTGATAGTCCTATTTATGTAACTTTGAATACTTCATTACTACATTTTCTTTACTATTTAAATCCTTTTTACTCAGTTCATATTTTACACCAGATTTTATACATTTTTAGTACACATACACATATTTAGGTACATGTTATTCAGTAGAAATCTTAGCCCTGGTTATGTTTTTCTTTTGTGTTGTGTTCATTATTACTTTAGAATATTGTTGCTTCTTTTCCATTTCATAAGTGTAAGCTTATAAAGCGAATTGTATGTTCAATAAACAGGCCCACTTTTAACTAAATTTATCTTTGTTCATAATTGATAGTGATAGATAGTTACCTTAATGCAGATAAGTTTTGATGATTCAGAATTCATTTGTTCTGGCATTTGTGAAAACTCCTTTGATTAGATATTGTTTATACTGTTGTATGTGATTTCTGGATTTATTTGCTTTTATTTTTGTAAGGTATTTAAATACCTTTAAATGTTACTTGTCATATTTAAGTCTCAGAGAAAGTTCTCTTATTTTTGTCTGTCTGTCAGGTCTTCATTTCTTTGCCAAATGCACTGTTGACTTCTATTTACTCTTAGTTGTAGGTGATAGAAGAGGTTTCTCTTAGTTGTAGGAGAGCTTTAGAGTATGTTGTCAATAAGGAATCCTTGGAAAATATTTTCCCCTTCCTGCAACTTGAAAGTATTTTTTTTGCTTTGATGTTACTCTTCATTTGTTTAGTTGTTTTATTTTGTTTATATTGTTAGGAGAGTAGAAGTTTCCCAATCAATTATAGACTATCAACAAATACAAGAAACTTCTCAGTACAAGAGACATTTTACTTAATATTACTAAAATGACCACTAGTAAACTAATTTGGTAGAGAGATACAGATTACCTTGACCAAACCTTTTTTTTTATTAGTTTTGATTTTGTGTAATTTAATTTTTGAAACAGTTTGGTTGTAAATATACAGAACCTCCAACTGAAGGTGTGGTTTGTCTTAACCTATAGGAAATGAATTTCCTGTACTGAGAATATTTGTGTATTTCTTGATTAGTCTAAAATTAATTTGGAAACATCTACAGTCCTAACGGTGTCTCCACTGACAATTGTTTTTGTCTCTTAGTTAGATCAAACATCTATAATTTGATTGTTCATATTGGGTTTATTACTATTCTGTTAAGAATTTTGTGTTGGTGTTGCTGTTGTTAGATCCTTCACAAAATTATAAAAATATTCTCTTTCTCGTTATTCTGACTAAATATAACAGTAAAATTCATTAGTAATTTCAAATCAATTCTTTAATTTTAGGTATGAATGGTCTCTCTGGCATATTTTTTAATTAAAAAACATTGATGTCACATCAACAAATGTGGTTATTAGTGACCACATAATTTTTCATGAAGTTTTCTTATGACACATACATTATATCATTAAATTGAATCAACAGGTTTTATTCTTTTAGTAATCATATACTATTTTTTAAAACTTGTCAGAAGTTGTTTTTATCGTCTCCAAATCTTAAGTTATTTTTAATTGTATTCTTCTGTTTTGGATAATGGAACATTTCTAGCATTGTATGCCAAATGGCACATGAGGAATTGCAGGAGGTACAGATGTTGGAATTTTACCAGCTAAACGTATGTCCAGCGTTTCATTAATGATTTCCATTTCAGTAGTTAGAAAGCTTAATTACAGATCTAAATTTTCCTTCAGTTCATTCTAATCTTATTTATTTCTAACAATGGAGAGCCTGGGAAATTCTGTGTAAACTTTCTCAAGAGAGATTGCAGTGAAGACGTTGTGTTGGTCTTAAGAGGAAGCTGTCTTTCCCATGAAAGGAGTTCAAATGTTTGTGAAATGTTTGAATGGCATGAAGCAATGAAACAAGAATCCTATCTTTCAACCAGTTACTAATCATGTTATAATGAATTAGAAAATATATAGTTTGTTAGGTTAGTCTAAAATGTATTCATCTCCTCCTGTATGATTACGTAGGCTTCCGCGGCCGGAGTATGTCTCTTGGCTAACCGGGACAAGCCGCGTCGACGCGGCTTATTCCGGTTAACCAAGAGACATCTGACCTCCTATAGTCCTCGTTGATATAAAAATGTACTAATTCTTATGGGGTTATTCAGTTATGTTACTATTTATAGTGAATTCAATATAACTAGACAGTCTTTAGATCCTTAACAAAGCACAAGCTTCTATATTTCCTTTTTTTTTGACTCTGTGCGTTCTAACGTAGTAGAGTTATTGTCCTCATTGCTTATTTTTCTTTTTAATTCTTCAATGGATTCCTCTAATGTGCTTTGCTTTATAGAAGGTATATTTCTTTCAGCTTATTGCTGACCACGAAAAGTAGGTTTATTAAATAATTTCTGAAGTGTAGTCTGTTTGAAAGTGAAATGTCATTCTTTTGGAACATATGATGTACATTTTACTAATTGTGTGTTGGTTAATCAAGTCAATTTGGTTTTTTGTTGGGTTATGCTGGTAGAACTATTCCCTCAAAAATAGACAATTTTAAATGTACAAGCATTACTTTGATTTACTTGATAGAAAAGCAAATTACATTTTGCCCTTGATTATTGGTGTACATTTACTTTGAATGTGTTTCTGGGCTTCCAAAAACGTAGCTATTAAAGGAAAGAAATGATATATTAAAATAGTAATGTTGAATTTGTTGCATAATTGTCTATATCAGTATCTTCAGTATTTTATAGGTGTTTGTGCCAGTAGTTTTAATAAACAGCGTGTACATGTATAAATAAGCGTAAAAATTATGTATATCGGCGTAAAAATTTAACTTTACTGTCTGTACACATTTTCTTGAGCTCAGTGGGGGGAATATAGTTATTGAAATTATCGTTCCCACGTTCTCTTGGCAGTGTGGGGTTCATCTCGTAACGCGAGAGGGTGGGAGGGTTTGAGGCAGTGTTTCAGTGTACGAAAAAAAAAGAAAGAAAGAAAAGAAAATTTAAAAATGATCTACCTAGAGTATATTGCAGAATGCAATTAAATTGGTACTGTAGACTTTCGTTCATGGATCCCCCACATGGCATATGCTTGGCTTGTCAGAAGTTTTCTCGCGTGTATGTCCTATCACTCAAATATTGTCTCCAATCTTATTGTTAAGTGCAGTCAGCATCGCCAACCAATTCTCACTAATTATAAATTTTAATATATAATACAAATAATATTAATACAAATTGTTTTTACTGTTACCTAATTTCTTCTTCTTGCGAGTTGTCTACAGCTCCTGCGGCCGTCTCTCGCATCCCAATCGCCAAGCCTCTCTATCATTCCAATCGTCTTCTTCAAGGCCTCTTTTCTGCATGCCCTTCATAACTTGCTTTTGCCATTCTTCTCTGGGTCTACCTCTTTTTCTTCTGTCTAAGGGGAGCCACTCAGAGATTTTTCTGGGCCATCTCTCATAACCAAGCCTTTTCACGTGACCAAACCATTTTAATCTTCGTGTTTCCATTTCCTCTAAAATCGATTTCTGTATTTGCATTCTTTTCAAAATTTCATCGTTTCTTACATGGTCCATTTTAGACACTCTACAACTTCTTCTCATGAAATCCATTTGCAGGCTTTTTAATTTGTCTTTTTCTCGTTTTCTTATTTCTCACGTTTCTGATCCATACAGCACTACATTTTGTACGATGGTTTCAAACAGTCTTTTCTTAGTTGATTTGGATATTTCATTTCCCCAAAGTAGAGAGTTTAACTTTCGAGTGACTTGTCTCCCTTGCGTGATCTTTGAGATGGTGTCTTTTCTGGAGTCTCCTTCTTTACTGATGATTCCTCCTAAATATTTAAATTCCTCACATGCTTCTATCTGCTCTCCATTTATTGGTATGCTGCAACCTGCATTTTCTCCTACTACCAGATATTTTGTTTTGGAAAAATTGATCTTCAGTCCTGCTTTCTCGTACGTTTCCTTCCGTTCCTAGGAAGGAAACGTTACCTAATTTACTTTACCTATTGTACATGGGAAGGGTGATTTCGCAAGCTTTATGTAATTATTTAGGGGATTCTAGTGCGCGTTAAAGGTGCTCTTCAGGGGAGAGGTAAAAGTACTTCACATTTACGTTACATATTTCATGGATGGCCCCTAAGTGGAGAATTGACGAAGAACACGAGAAAGGATAATAACCAAATCTGTAGGTGATTTGTTTGTGAAAATTGATCTCATTACACGGTAACGATTATTTTCGTATGAATACTTGCAAAGAAACCCTCCTTGCTGCAAGTATTCATCATCTTCCTTCAGGGATTGGGCTGGTGCCCGTGGCGGCTTCACGTTGGTTATTGCACCCGTCTCTTTCTTGGGGCCCCCCAGACTTCTTTCCTCAGGAACATTCGCGGAAGTCTCGTTGGCATTTGTTGTATGTGGTCCCATCATTTTGTTCTGTATTCTTTTTTCGCAGTGTTTAAGCTGCATACACATGTAGTTTTTCGCGAATTTTATTGAGTACCTTCTCGGTTTCCCAAATGTGTATGTCAAAAATATCATTTCTACGGATTGAATTCCGTTTTCGTCTTTTTTGGTTATGGTCCAATTTTCTCTGCCATACAGTCCACTTGTAATATTCATTAATTTATAGAATTTCATTTGAGTTTTTGGTTATTTTATTTCTGAAGTATCGTCCTATAGTACCACACACGTGGTTGAATTTTTCAAGTATTTACTTTCTCGCTACGGAGTAGAGGGGAAAATTATGTAAAACTGCGTGAAAAAACTGCCAATTTTTGGCTGAAATATTATCGTTATTATAGGACCGTGGTAACGAAAAATTGATAAATCTAATTGCTAAATTAATAATAAAAAAAACAACTGACACATGATGTAGCCAGAATCCATGTTTTGTGGGTCTTGAAACCGAAACATCGATTGCCGGCAAAACGTCTGTCTGTTCGTTCGTCCGTCCGTCCGTCCGTCCGTCCGTCCGTCCGTCCGTCCGTCCGTTCGTTCGTTCGTTCGTTCGTTCGTTCGTTCGTCCGTCCGTTCGTCCGTCCGTTCGTCCGTCCGTCGTCCGTTCGTCCGTCCGTCCGTTCGTCCGTCCGTTCGTCCGTCCGTTCGTCCGTCCGTTCGTCCGTTCGTTCGTCCGTCCGTCCGTTCGTCCGTCCGTTCGTCCGTCCGTTCGTCCGTCCGTCCGTCCGTTCGTCCGTCCGTCGTCGTCCTCGCCCCTTCTGCCGATTTTCTCCAAAATTGATATTCTCCAATCGATCTGATGTCGCGGCCCTGTGAATTTGGAACCTACATTTTAATTTTGGGGAGTACTTTTCATGAAAACCCTGGGACATTTTCCAAATTAAAAAAAAGTGGTATTACGTCTTGTGTAATTTTGCATAAAAGAAGGCGCGAGAAAGTATGTGCTGGCTTAGCACCACTAATTTATTTATATCTTTTTCCCTAGAGTAGGCTACATGGCATCCTAAGAATATAAAATTTGTGTACTTATTTAGAAGGGTTCAAGCCTGTATCCTAATTCAATTTAATATATTGTTGAGCGAGGGCACAGGAATCCCAGAGCTCGAGAAAACGTGAACAGATTCCACTTCTCCCGGTAGTACGTCCCACACAGTTTGAACTGTTCTATGACGTAAAATTAATGAATACTTTATCTCATTTTCCACTACAGAGTGAAAATAGCTCTTACATCTGCTTTTACCGCAAGACGTCAATTTAGGTATTTCAGTGGATAGCCTTGGGTTCTGGAATATGTGAAGGAAAGTGATATTTGTGGAGTGATAAACGTACGGGTTACACGCTTGTTTCCTGTGCGATCATTAGAGTCGCAACGTAGGGCGAAAGGTTTATTATTTTCTTATTGTTGTCGTTTGCTCGGAACGCCTCTTATCGATTTCAGATTCGTTCTTCTAGGGTATTTATTTATTTAGTCAAAAAACAGTCAAAAACCGTATGTGACGTATGGGGGAGAAAATCTTCTGCGCACGCTTTCTTGAGTTTCAGAGTCCCTTCCCAACAATTTAATAATTAATAGTTGAAAGATTAATAATAATAATAATAATAACAATAACAACAACAATTTAAAAAAGCGAGGGATTAACATTTCAAAAACTAGATATTTTCGTTGCCAAATTATAGAAAACTTATTATTAACGGTAAAGGAACAAACAGATTTGATTTTTCTGTATTGCTAACAAAATAGAAACTCACCCTAAGCTCTACTACCACTACAAGCAAAAGGAAAGTTCAACAAAACGTGCGCATACTGAAGCTACATTTACGTCGAAAAGCAAATCAAGGCGCCATCTCAGCATTTGCTCAATGGATCAGGGAAACTGGACAAAAACTCGATCGAGATGGGGTGTTTTCCGATCTTGTGATCTAGAGTTAGAAACTCCGAGTTTCACTCTTAATACCATTCTTTTCTTGAACATTTTTTTATGTATACTTTATATTAAAAAACAAAAAAAATACCTAGGGCTTTTATCCAGCCGACAGTCGGTTACCCTTTACGTCCCGATGGGACGCATATTCGACCATACACTAGACACCAACACACTTGCGGGCTCCTCTGATCTGGGGTCAGCAGAACGCGAGGCCCTCCGCGACATGTACAGGAGGGAGAAGGGACAAGCAACCACGTCCAAGGAGGGACTCGAACCCGCGATCCTTCGGACCGAAGCGCTGAGTCGGTACTCGCTCTTAGCCACCTCGGCCATCCAGGTCGGCATATTTAAAAAATATTAAAATTAAATTAAGTAAATATATGATACACTTTTTTTTTAAATCAAGATTTTTGAAAACAAATCACGACAGAGGCCTAGTAGAATCAGGACATTTGGGAATCGTACCCTTGACGCTGCGACGGCCAGTGAGGAAGCGCCGTCCAGTGCGTGGGCTCGGAACACGCGCGTCGTGTGCAAGAGGAAGCGGGGGCGCCCTCTGCCTCCTCGCAACCTGTCTCTCCTCTTAAATAATTAATCTGTGTAAGGAAGGCACAAAAAGCTAAACGAGTAATGGTTCTTGATCGCATCAACAAGTAATTGGATTAATTTACACCGCACTCCGGGATTCAATTCGGTTGCTGCCCTTTGGTCGCGCCTCGTCCGTTAAAGGGGACGTGCGAGGAGAAGGCAGTGAGCGGATGCCGAGCCGGGCCGCCCGCTGGGAGGCTGTGGCGACTCCCGAGCCTCGTTCGCAATGCAAACGTAGACGAAACGTAGCCACAATACCTACAAATGAGTTACTAAGTGAGACCATTCTTCGCAATGTCGTGACGTAACCGTGGACGTAAACTGAAAGACTTCACAAGCTTTTACGTCGGAATGCTACCGAAGACCAATCAGAGAGCAGCGTGGAAGGTATTTAGATATTTATTTAGCCAAAAACAGTAAAAACAAACAAACAAACAAACAAACAAACTGTGCGACGTATAGGGGAGAAAATCATCTGCGCACGCTTCCTTGAGTTTCAGAATCCCTTCCCAACAATTTAACTATTAATAGTTGAAAGATGAAGAAATAATAATAATAATAATAATAATAATAATAATAATAATAATAATAATAATAATTTTAAAAAAGCGAGAGATAACATTTCAAAAACTAGATATGATAAAGAGATAAAAAGGTTGATTTCAGTTGTGTTCAGGTAGTTTGTGGTTATGTCATTTTGTTATTATAATGTAGAAAACTAGTTAATGAACGGTTTTGATGCGTGTAATGAATTCAAAGTAAGAATTTGGGCAATTTTTATTGTGACTTTAACCTGAATAAACTAATTACTCGTGAATTTGGGACAAGAGAATCCTTGTTTATAAGATGAAGGAAATACGAGCACTACTACAACAGCTACTCGTGTGTGTGTATATATACATATATATATATATATAATATATATATATATATATATATATATGTATATATATATATATATATATATATATATATATATATAAATAAAGAGAAATCGACAGGAATGTCGAAGAAAAAGCTAGAAACTATGTTGGAAAGATCATTCCACCGTGCTAGAAACCAAGCGATCAAGTTTCAGTACGTTGAATTATGATTGGTTCAGGCGAAACTTGTTTGGTCATTGTGAATGCTTGTTTTTACGTGTAACTTGAAGGTTACAGCATATGAGTTGAAGTGTACAGTTTTTACGTTTAAGTTTGCGTTGTAAATGAGGTCTCTGGGTGCGAGCGTTCCCACATCGGCTGAGCGCCGTCTCGCTATCTTCCGGGTGCATTGCAACCAGGCTTGGAAAACTTCTCTCCACCCAATCGCCCTCCAAAAAAAAAAAACTGACAAAAAGCATTGAAAACCCATTAAATGTGCTTTAATAATGTTTTTAAATGATTTCGAATAATTTAACAAAACTTATAGTTGTGTTATCGAAATATTAATTAAAAATTCAAATTTAACTGCAACCAACGTTTAAAGAAAGTACGGAAAACAACGCAGGTACAAAGTAAACTGAATAAAGTACAAACTTCATTTTCTAGAATTGTAAAGCTCCTATTTCATCGTAACAAATACAAAGGCAACGCAAATACAAAATAAACTTACAGTAATATACAAATTTGTTTTGCAAGTTTGCTACAAGCTAAGCATTTACTTGTTTAAATACATATTCGAAATCCGAACATCGTATTAACGGATATTTATATTACCGTTAATTATGAGTTTGATTTTTTTTAGTTTGGAGGAAAGGGAGTTAATTCTTGGAAGCACTTTATATTCATTACATTGTAGTATACTTGTCAGTACTCTTTACATTACAATTTCTACCAATTATAGAAACCAGTAATCAGTGTGAACTAAATTTTTCAAAAAATGCCTTCCAATCCAACCGTCTGTCCAATCTGTCTGTTCGTGTGATGTCTGTCTGTGAACAACGTCTAAATCATAAGCCGGATTTTCACCAAAATTGATATTCCCTGACCGATATGATTGAAATCCCGGCCCATTAAATTTGAAACGATTTTTTTTGGGGGAGAGGAGTACTTTGTGAAAGAAGATTCAAGAATATTTTCAAAATTTTCTAAAAAAGAATCCAATTTTTTTCTAAGGTAAAGAAAAGCTCGATTTTCTTTAAACTCTCTAAATTTTCGAAAATTGCCAAAGTTTGACATATTTGCGGCGTCTTCATGTAACACACTTTTAAGGTTTTTTTATTGATATTTGTTCTTCAAAATTAGATATTTATTTGAGGTCTTGTACAATTTTTTTCAAACTGGGAGTAGTATTCGCGTGACTTTTCTTAAAAAAGCATTTTGTTAAAAAAAAACAAAAACTAAACCGGCTCGGACTTTTCTTTAATTTTTTCCGACAGAGCGATGTGAAGTCGCAAATAATGGGAGAAAGTATGTGCTGTTGTAACACAAATTTTTTGTATGTCCTTGACAATGACACAGAGACGTGATGTAGTAGGTCGCTCTTTGATACAGTATCTGTTTCCTGGCAGCGTTCTTCCTGGGTTGAGTAGGTCAGTTTTGACAAAACAAATAACGACCGTGTAAATAAAGAGGCGAGGCGACGATACCCGCCAGACTCAATGAACAGAGAATGCCGGAAGCGCGTAGACACCATTGACATTTTATTCGTGTTTTTCTTTCCATTTTTACCAGTCTGAGCCAGCGAGGCGTCTTCGATGTCGATGTATTTCATAGCACCGATTTAATAGAACCGTCGATTTATTGAGGCGTCATCGATGTTTTGTTTATGAATGAAAAAAATCCCTCTAATCTCAGTTTTGTAAAAGTTCAAGTATGAAGTATTAACTGTTGTTACTACTATTGGTTTGTGTGCGAACAGAACGATCTTTGTGCTGCTTTTATGGAGCATGTTCTCTGTCGCCGGAGATGACCCCGATGCCCTGGTGTGGGCTCGTTCGTAAATTGCGTAAATCTAGAGAGCGAAGGAGAGGGTATGAGGCAGACTGCTTACGTAGTATAGAGAAAGAATTGTGATGCTGCTGAAAAAACGGCGACTTTTCGGCAGAAAACGCTTATTACGTGGCTCAGGTAACGAAAAAATGAATAAATCTCATCCCTAGGGACATGAAGTTACTTCCTCTAACACGTGAGCGGTAGCTCAGTGCATCAACTGATGTCACTGCAGCGCCTCTGACCGGGAGGCCCTAGGTTCCCACTCCCCACGGCGGCAGGATTTTCGACACTAGCTTTCCAGCTAGATCGAATTCTGTCGCTGTCTAGAGGAGAATTCTAGCGGCCGGCTGCTCTGATCGGTAGTTGTACGTGGTTTCTCCGATCAACACCAGGCGAATGCCGGAGCAGTACCCTAACAAACGGGCCACGGAACGCGCGCGATCTGTCCTTCCTCTTTCTTGTCCTATCCTCTCCTCTTACACATACACTTACACTAACATGCACTAGACTACCACATATTCTGGGAGACCGGTCGGGAGCTTAGAGCCTTTCGCGGCTAGGGCGGTGCCCCACTGGTGGGAGAGTCCTGGTTAGGGGGAAACCCCACTAGCCGACGGTAGGTCGGCGCCGAATCTCGCCATCCAGCGGGTGAAGATCACCGCCATCTCCCGAAAGAAAAACATGCACTACACTAACGGGACTAATTACCAAAGCAGTTGACGCGCCCGGAAACACAAAAAAACCAAACCAAATCAAATTGGCGTAACTAGACTCTCCGCACCAACATTTTAGTATCGATCTTTTGTTTTAGTAAATTTGATCGTGAAGTTGGCTAAATCAGGTTTTGAGAGCGGGTTTATGTTTTCGACTGACGTTGCTATCAC
Organism: Teleogryllus oceanicus; assembly: GCA_964035755.1. Taxonomy (NCBI): domain Eukaryota; kingdom Metazoa; phylum Arthropoda; class Insecta; order Orthoptera; family Gryllidae; genus Teleogryllus; species Teleogryllus oceanicus. Next base: position 80,861,599 of record CAXIVR010000013.1, on the reverse strand, counting down.
GGGAGAGCGTGTTCCTTCAAAGGACGGGTTGTGCAAGGCAGCCATTCACAGGACCCACGTGATCAATTCTCAATGAAAGGCGAGTGCCAAGCTCTGTGAACAGGGGTGGTGTTCGGTCAATTAAGAATTTGCCTCCAGTAAGAATATCGTTGTTGTCCGTGTTACCTATCTACGAACTTCGTCTCGCAACAGTGATTGCTCCCGTGGGCGCCCGCAGTCATGGTATTTCTAATAATTTCTACTTTCCTCATGTCGCTGTTCGTTCTCATCATTCTTGTGGAGTATCACAACACTTCCAACAAAAATAAAGTTATATTGTTCGTAGGTTCTGGATGGCTAATTAATCGGCAAACCGTTTGGCTGCTCCGCTTCTGCGAATATGTTGTCCTGTATTCTTGAACTTAATTATAACTAGGGGCGGATTTTAATGAATTTTTTTTTTCCTTTTCACTTTAGAACAATGCCATTTAGCATTGAAATTCATTTTATGTTATAACAAAAGCAAATGAGCCATTTTTACGTCAAGTTTTGCATTTTTATCGATTTCGGTTAATAAGTCATTTTTTAACTTTTTCCGTAATTTTTAATGTATTTTTCGCTGATTTCATCAATTGTAATGTCATTTAAATGGTACGTCAAATAATATTTACGAGATGCAACAAATGTTCTCCGCAGGATTTCTGAGTGGTAGCCTTTTCGATTTCTTCGCTCAGAAGTTGTAATGTCAGCCATTGTGCGTATGTAATCTAAGGTCCCTGTGACGTCTGTCAGTCCATTGGTGATTCAGTCGATGTCGGGATAACTAAAGACAGAGATTTTCTGGTAAAGAATAGTTCAAAACAAAAGTTTGAAAGCTGAGTTCACTTAAACGAATAGAGAGAGCCTCAATTACATTAGTAATATATCCAACATCTAAAGTTGTTCATCTGAACCGAAGAGCATTTTATTGATCATTTTTGGCGACGTTTTAGGTTATCAAAATCCGCCACCTAATTACAGCTAGTACCTTCCGCGGGATTTCGCCAATCTTCGAATCACTTGAAGACGGTACCACTTTTTTTAAACAAGGGATTTACTTTAAATCTTACAACATAATCGTCATGCGGCCTTCTCCTTCGTACTCTAGCCAGCTTCTCCAAAACAAACTTGCCTCTATAGCAACCCATTACGTAACTAAATTGTTCGTTCCTTTACGAGTTGATACACTCGTACCAAGTTTTATTTTCATTCCGTAACAATTCATTGGCGTAAAACACGCTGTAAAGTGTGACGCGTGAGCTAAATTTGTCATTTTCTCATCTTTCAAGTAGATTTTCAGCTATGTGGATTATCTAGTATAAGAATCTAGTATTACATTGAAAAAACATCATTACATAGCTGCATATGTGTACTTTCCGATGGGCTGCGTTTCACGTCCGACTACGTCCTGAGAAGAAAGTTGCTTTACATTTAGGGCTAGGCGCACATACTGTAGTCAACCATCGTAATTTGTTTCCCGTTGCGCCCAAGAAAGGAGACATCTAAGCTGAGCTAAGGTATTTTCTGTGGGGTAGGCTTGGCGTACTAGAATGAGAAGAAAGAACGGAGAAATGCCTAAAAGATATTTGAAGGTATAAGCGCCATGGATTTATATGATACGAAGAAGTCTGAATACAGTAATTTTAGCAATATCTAAACCTGAGTTTTGTGTGTGTGTGTTTGTGTGATTGTGTTTTGTGGTGGAAGGCTACAGGAGTAGTATTCAGTTAATATGACGTTTCCTTATAGCTAAACTTGTTTGTTTTTTTAATTTAATTTGTTTTGTTTTTATATTATGGCGTATTTAGTCCAGTCATTGAATAACATTAGTTGGTGAAAGCTAAATTTGTGAATATACTGTATTGGCTTCTGGGGATGTGACGCCCCAAGAGTACCCTGGTAAGCCACTGATATTACTCATTAATTAATTTTGTTTAGTTGTACCTGGTACGAAGGATGCGACATCGATATTTTTATAAAAAACATCACTTGGTTTGTTAACATTGATGTTGAATTGATTATGCGGTTGATATACTTGTGAATGTAAAAAGGAGATACCATAATAAAAAAAACGAATGCTTTTCAGATATCTGTGAATTTGAACACTCTTTGGAGCAAAGTGACCAAAAATGAAAAAAATACGTTAATCGAGTTTATGTTGATAAATACGTATTTATTTTGAATTATGCAATGAGATAATAAGTTTTATTAATTGTTCTGATATTTTTGTGCCTTTGTTAGCTTAATCTCAATTATAAATTAGTAAACAGGACTAACCTGAAATGAAGCCGTCTCCCCTCACGTGAATACTGGTAGATGCTGCTAAACTAGCTTTAAAAACATGGATGTTGCGTTGAGGTCGCACCCGTCTCTGGTGCCGTGTGACAAGGCACAGACGCACCTCCGTTACAGCAGGGGCTCGCTAATTGCGGTTGTGGGCGAACGAAATAGTATTACTAGAGGCGATAGATTTTAGCAGTTGCTAGAAATACGAAATGTTAACGAACGTTGAGGAAAATGAGTAATTGTGTGTTCGACAGTCGGTGCAGTGTATTCCTGAAGGTTTTCAATCGATAAAATGCGAAATCACGTACAATGTGCGAAATAGTTATGAATCTGCGATGTAATTGCTAAATTGAATTTTTTGATTTCCTTTGTGTTCGCTCTCTGTGGATGCGACAATACATCGATGTTTGAAAGTGGCCAACAGTGAAGAAACTGAACGATTTTTCAGTTAAAATATCGCTTAATTGTTACTGACAGAAGAGATGGGTTAAAGGAATCCAACATTGAAATATGCTCTCAGTTAATTTTCCTCGTTTGTGTAACATATTCATAATAGGTATTTAAATAAATTTATTTCATTTAACCAAATATAAGACCTTTATAAGAATGTTGCGTTATTTTAATAAGTATTTACAAATTTCAAGACTATCCTTTTCCTCTCTTTTGAATAGTGTTGAGAAGTCTGTAGTTCTATACAAGAGAGGACTCGTTCTATAGATTTAAAATTACAATTTAAAATATGTGTTGAAGTTCACAAATGGCGAAATATAAAATTAGTTTCCGTTATTTCCTGTTTTTAATGGGAAAATCTAAAAGGCATCAAAATATTTCTTTTTATCTCGAAGAGACCTCATTTAATACTTGTAATAATGTTCTCGACAAATTCTAAATTTTACTTTTTATAGTAATATAAAATGCTGTAGACTTGTTTTCAAGGTGCGATTTTTTTTAAATTTAAAGTGCTAAATTCTACCATCACTAATCATTGCCCTCGGCGCCTAAAATATGAGCGGTAGCCTGGTCGTGGAGTGCATAGATATCTCGTGCGTTGGAGTTCTATTCCGGTGAGCAAGAAAGTGCTGCTGAGAAATTGCTGAGCCACTTGCAGGCGTGGGGCTTTTACATGACGTGATTTTACGCCGTTGGACGCGGCGATTTCTTTCCCTTCTTCAGGCGAATGAAGATGTTTCTGGTGTGAAAAATATCAAGATTTGAACTGGAATTGAACACGCGAGTTGTTCCGGCATGGCTGTCAAACGCGCAGATCGAAATGAAATGAACAGACATGACTAGCGAATCCCATGCTCGTTTATTGGAGATCCGAAAGTGGAGAGACGTATATTACCAGGAAAGTTAGTCAGTGTGTCACCAGCTATTTAGCTATTAAACGTTCTTGCGAGAAAAAAAACTGATGTAAACAAACTGAAAAAATCTTTGTGCCATACTACGCTTTTTATTGGACAACTTCTAGCGCACTACTTTCGAGAACGCGAGTAGCATACCCCGCCAATTCAAATGGAATAAGAGCTGCCTTCAAATGGAATGAGAGCTAAGTCATGCAAATGGGGAAACATTAGGGAACGGATTTTAGTGTAATAAAAAATACAAAATATGTACATATATATGTGTTTATTTTTTCCAAAACATGTAAGAAAAAATAGAAAATATGTAAAATAAAAATTCATTATTGCGATTAAAATTATTTTCTACAAGCATTCTCCGGCCATAAAACGTCGCCGATCAGTGCTTAATAAGGATTCGGCTGAAAGTAGGTTCTATCTCTACTGAAGTAATTGTACTCTAAACTTCACATATAAGAATTTTATTCGAAATATAAAATACGTTCATAGTATATTTTACAATGTTTACGACGAGCCGGTTAACAAGTGAATAGTAGAACCGTGTAGCGACTGATGGATCCCAGGGGAGGGGGGTCAAGGGTATACACTTATCCCTCCAAATCGAACAACGCGATAAGACAATTTACTGTAGAGAGTATTTGTTAGTTTTCGATCGAGTAACGAATGTGCTGTTCGAAACATAGGCAAGTACGTAGTTGAAATTTCTTTTGTTCACAAAAATCCACCATTCTTTTCCTCCGAGTAAGCAGTAAGTGGGGAGGGGGTGGTAAGTTTGACAATTCATGGCGAAGATATGGTGGTCATAGAACTGTAGTAGCATTACATTTGATTTATAAGGAAGATGACTCAGCAACAAATATTGCAAACGAGCGTCTGAACCGTTCCGTTTCGACGTATAAATATATTAAAATGTAGCGAAATATGTCGTAATTGGTAAAATATGTAAAATAAAAACAGTTCTGATTCATTCAGAATGTCTTGTAAACTCAAAAAATTTAATTGAATGCTGGTATCTTGTTCGTGTAAAAACATGTATTACCTGGAAATCCGTTCCCTAGTAATGATCATGCAACTACATTACTTACGATCAATCTGCTTTAGGAAGTGGTTGTGAATAACCGGATGTTGTCAATTATTTGCATCAATTGGTTGGTCTAAAATTCGGAAGTTCTTGATCACAATTCGCAAGCGTTCGTGGTTCGTTTCTAGTCTTTCGCCCTTTGGATGACAGGAATGCACTTCCGGTCGAACAGCACTGACTACAAAGGCATCACACAGGTTTAGGTTTCTTCCCCTTTCTTTTCTTGTCTGGCGTTTGTAGTTGTCCCTTGTGCCTTGTCAGTCCAGGATAATCGTTAGTGGCCGGCTGCTCTGAGGTAGTTTTCCGCGGTTACTCTGATCAATAGACACCGGATTTTTATGTAATTACATATTGTTTCTTTTTCTACTTATCGTTCTCAAAACTGTAACTTGGCGAATCGTCGCCGTTCTAACACAATATCCAATTCGTTCGTTACATATTTTTACATATTTAGCACTATATTACATATTTTACATATTTTTCTATTTTCACAAAATGTTTTTTTTTATCAATTTTCTTCTATGCTACTCACATTGTTTATGAAAAGTATTTTAAAAAAATCAGAATGTTTTCCGACATTCTTACATTATTCTGCTGTCGAAACGAGATGCCCTACGTTAAGACGTTGTCCAATGTTCTTGCAGTCCGGTGCGTCTGCTTCAATTATCTCAGCGGCGGAAGTGCGAGTCAGCGACTGAGATCGTTTTCACCTTTACGTGAGAAAAGTATTACTGACGCCGGGTTTCGTGATCGCCATTCATCTAGCCTCAATTTTGTGTTCTCCAAATTTTTCTCGCCCTCTACTGCACTGTGCACTCGAGCACAAGCAAGTGCTTATTCGAGTGATGCTGTTGTAATTGTTTTCCTCGTGTGAAGATGAATAAAATGTATCTTTTTGTGTATGTAGACTTTCGAATACCTAGAAAATTAAGCATCTTGTGATCGTGAGAGAGGTGTTTATGGTTTCGTTACCCAGGAGCACTAGTGTAATACGAAGGCAATGTAACAGATTCGAATTTGTTCATCCGCGTTTTCTTATTCAGTCTCTATACTACGAATTGAAATGATTGAAGGTGTTGTCATTGTCAACAATAGTATTTATTTCAAAAATAGCAGCTTTCGATGGCTTAGCCATCATCATCAGTTTTCTGATACAAGAAAAATATAAAATTAGAATTAACATTGTTACCTAATTTTAAAAAACATCTTAAGAAATGAGAGGAGAAGAATTAAAGAAAAGAAAATGAAAGAATGAAAGAAAGAAGGGGGCGGAGAGTTAGATCTTTATAATATAAAATAATTTATGTAATTTAAAACATCATAAGAAATGATCGTCCCCTTCTTTCTTTCCTTTCTTTAATTCTTCTCCTTTCATTTCTTAAGATGTTTTTTTAAAATTAGGTAACAATGTTAATTCTAATTTTATATTTTTCTTGTATCAGAAAACTGATGATGTTGGCTAAGCCATCGAAAGCTGCTATTTGTGAAATAAATACTATTGTTGACAATGACAACGCCTTCAATCCTTTCAATTATGTAAATGTCAACTACAACTCACCACTGAATCAATATACAATACTCTTTGCTACGACTTAATCTGTATTCTGAGCGTCTCTGCACAGTGGAGACAGTGCGACTAGGAAGAAAAAAGCTCCAGTTGGCACGTGTGCCGCTTGTTGTTGGTGGTGCTGGTTGTTGAGTGACGTGTGCGGGCGGCGCGGGTGTTGCAGAGCGCGGAGGCAGCATGAGAAGGGCGACGGGCGGGCAGCGGCAGCGGCACCGGCGATCGGCCCCTTCCTCCAATGGAAGTAAGTGCCCAACCCACCTCCCCAACATGGACTATCTCAACGTCAAGTAAGTGCCCAACCACCTCCCCAACATGGATTATCTCAACGTCATGTAAGTGCCCAACCGCCTCCCAATATGGATTATCTCAACGTCATGTAAGTGCCCAACCGCCTCTCCAACATGGACTATGTTAATGAAAAGTAAGTGCCCAACCCACCTCTCCAATATGGATTATCTCAACGTCATGTAAGTGCCCAACCGCCTCCCCAACATGGATTATCTCAACGTCATGTAAGTGCCCAACCCCTCCCCAACATGGATATCTCAAGTGTAAGTGCCAACCACCTCCCACGTGCTCAACACCCACCAACCCACCTATATGGACTATCTCAATGTGAAGTACGTGTTTAACACCCACCTCACCAATATGGATTATCTTAGTGTAAAGTAAGTGCCCAACCCACCTCCCCAACATGGACTATCTCAATGTGTAGTACGTGCTCAACCCACCTCCCCAACACGGACTATCTCAATGTGAAGTACGTACCCAACCCACCCTCCCATATGGACTATCTCAATGTGAAGTAAGTGCCCAACCCACCTCCCCAACATGGACTATCTCAACGTCAAGTAAGTGGCAACACCCACCTCCCAACACGGGTTATCTTAATGTGAAGTACGTACCCAACCCACCTCTCCAATATGGACTATCTCAATGTGAAGTAAGTGCCCAACCCACCTCTCCAATATGGACTATCTCAATGTGAAGTAAGTGCCCAACCCACCTCTCTAATATGGACTATCTCAATGTGAAGTAAGTGCCCAACCGCCTCCCCAACATGGATTATCTCAACGCCAAGTAAGTGCTCAACCCACCTCCCCAACATGGATTATCTTAGTGTGAAGTAAGTGCCCAACCCACCTCCCCAACATGGACTATCTCAATGTGAAGTGCTTAAACACCCACCCGCCCACATGGACTACCTCAACGCCAAGTAAGTGCTCAACCCACCTCCCCAACATTGTCTCAACGTCAAGTAAGTGCTGAACACACATCCACCGAGCTCCCTTTCATGGACCTCACCACCCCGTGTTAGAAAAACACCGCCAAGCAATATGTTCCGATTTAAACACAGTGGCACTTCATGGTCACGGGGTGGACGGGAACGGGGAGGCACCCGCCAATCCGAAGCTTCGTTACGACGTGATTTTTCTTGGTATCGCAGCTGCCGATTGGATGTCGATGTCCCTCCCCCTCTCCGTCCAGCTCGTGCCAGTATATTTAAAATCGGAACTAGGCGGTTTGTCCTTTTTTTTTTTTAATTTGTTGCGTCGTACAAATTGAGGCAACGCGTCTCCAAACCCCTTAAGGGACGTTGAGCGCTTTGCGCTGGGGAGTAGTCCTCCATTAACCTTATGTCATGTCACGCCACGTCGCAGTCAGTTGTCAAGAGGACCGCCAGGTAGCATCTCCACGTACGTGCCTCCTGCGTCACTACCCAGCGGCCAGAATTGGGAAGGAATAAGGATAGGGGCAGGGTATAGGACACTTCACAGGGGTTGGACTAGCTTCCTAGGGGCTTGAAGCAGCCAATCTCGTTTTGTTGGAACAAATTTCACATGACATTCAACGGAAATCGAACCCGGTCCTCAGTGGTGAAAGGCTAGCGACTTCGCTATGTGCCACGAGCGCGGCCTTTACTAGATGTTGAGATCCGACGCCGACCTACTACTCGCGAGGGACTTACAGCGACCGATGTGGTCGGCGCACCTTCGAACACGGAATTCTCCATTGCGGCGCATGCGTCTTTTGAGGGTTGCCGCCTTATCGTCAGCTTTCTCCCCCAGAATGCGCTCTCTGCTCTGGTTCACACCACGGACGCTCCGCGACTCGCGCGGGCTTTGCTGTGCAGCGTCAAGGAGAAAGGGAAATGCTTCTGGCAAGTTACGGCTTGGCAACACTCGATCGATGGTGTGAAGAATTACTCCAGTAGCAGTGTTTCAATGTGTCACCTCCGCACGGGACGTTACCCATACTGCTCGAGGTGGCCTCAAAAATTTAGACCCAAAAGAACCCGTATGTAATAGTCCATTTTAAGTTGGTCACCCCTTTTTATAGAAAATCATTTTCACGCTTTGACAATTTCGCTTTGTTTCCATTTGAAATGTAATATTTTGAAATGTGAAACACTAAAAGCGGACATTGACGAATCATAGCTTGCCTAATACCAGCAATAAAGTACTCACCCAGTAGGTAGGAAATGGAACGTTCATATCGGAGGAGTTATGGATATGCTTGTATTAGGAGTCTTAACATATGGAGATGGGAGAAGTTCGTTATAAAAAGCTATATTTTGAAAACGTATTGTTTGAGTTTCTGTTACTTTCCAAGAATGGAATTGCATACATCGTAGCTTGAAGTTCATGAAGAGCTAAATTTCCCGAATAAAGACCCCGATTTGAAAATTCTTGCGATAAACACTGGGGAATAACGGGTTGGGTGCTATTTGTCTCTCCTCCCGTAGATTTTTTTCGTGAAAACGTCTGCGAGGAAATGTTAACTAATGCTTAATAGGAATATGTTATGGGGGCCAGTATACTCACGCATGCTTAGCCCTGTCGATGCTAGCGATTCAAATGCGAGAGTAGTTTGTCACTCAGGAAAGGTGGACCAGCCACCACAAAGAGGTGGCGCCGAAAACTACGTAAAGTGTAAGTTACGAACACATTAGTCGTAGACGACGAAACAGGGAGAATGTTGGGACCCGTCATTCGAAATCCCGTCATTTGATGTCGGCGCATTCGCAGTACGGTTCTTCCCAGAATTGTCGTGTAACATCTTTCAAATCAACCACTTCCAAAAACTCTCCTCTAATTTCAAATTTACACATAATTGACGAAAAAACTAAACAGCCTCTAACCAGGTGCTAGGTGTCAGTGGTTTCATTAGATCCCAAGGGAGACTGGAAAAATGCGAAAACAATTTAACAGTTTCGATTTTGAGTAACAAATGCAAATATTTCATTAGTTAAGCTGTTATTTCCCGTACTTAATGTTACGAAATATTCAGCTGATAAGGATACAGCTGATATCATGCAACGAGGATGACAAACACTTCGGTATTCACGTGTGCCGTTTCAGAAGAGCCAATTTTTCGTGTTTCCGATCTCAATTTTTGCACACTCCACTGCAGTATTTTTGCAGCTGAGGGCCACTGGGAGTTCATCTTCATTAGCCCGGCTGAAGTATGTAAACAGAGGTTGTAACTGAGCTTTATTATCAGGCCTGTTACTCATGTTATTGGTCGTGTGGCGTGCAATACTTTTTGTAATATCGTGTTAGAAAAATATTAAAAAATGAAGATATAACATTGAGGAAATGATATTTCTTGGAATAAGTGTACTCATACGCTAGCCATTGTTAACAACCTGATATATAAAATCCCTAACGGACGTCGTTTTCGTTCCTCTAATTAAGACGATATAACAGAAAAGTATGAAGAAAAAATAAAATTGTCTGTGACTTTACGTAACGTTACGACCTCCCTCTGTTGTGTATTATTCCGACAAAGGCAACGGCAGTGCGCGAAACAGTAGTGGATTCAGAGAGTAGAGCAGTATTGAGAGTCTTGTAAGTTAAAACCGAGCAGTGCCTGCGTGTTCGTTGAGGGACGTGCCGGCTGCGTTTTAAAGTATCCTCCTCGTGGTAAACGGTAGGCGGGCGTTGGTATTCTATAGTTCCCCCAAAGGTGAAGAGTTGCATAATAAAAAAGGCCTGTGACATGCCTCTGGGGTTGCGTGTTGTCTGTGCATTGATCCAGCCTTCGGCGTTTCCCTCAACGCAGCCCCTTTGGAAATTCCTCCTCCTGGGATGTGGCTCTGCAAAGTCGAAAGAGAGGAGTTCATTTTAAACCACACACCTCCTCTGCCATGTAAAATTTAGAGTTGGGACACGAAATTAAATGGAATTTTAGTTGAAATCAGTATATTTTTTTTATTGATGTATTGTAGGTAGTAGGGTGTTCACAGTGGTTTAAAGAAGGACACGTTATATCGCAGGTATTCATAAATTCATCAATTTAGTATAACAGTAACCTTTAAGACGATGGAGGCGTCGGAATTTAGTGCGGTAATGGTTAGAAGCAATGCTGTGGAGTGGCCCTACATTGGCCATTTCGGAGCATCGTATTCCTGTCCCACGAATTTTTGGCCAATGAAGGAAACAAAACTTTTTTGTATACGTGTTACCATTTCTCTGCCAAAATGTTATATAATGAATAAATAACATTCGAAACGGAAAGGGTTTGATTAAAATGATGAAATAATAAAACTACTGGGAGTCCTCTTCACCCGTGTTGGAAAAGCTTTCGTACTTTTGTATAGGAAGGTTCTTATTTATTTATTTATTTATTTTACGTCAAAAAAACAGTTAAAAACTGCATATGACGTGCTATGGGGAAAAGTGAATTGTGTAAATAAAAAAATCCCATCAATAAATTTTGAATTTTGAAAGGGAGAAAAAAAACAAAACTCCCATGTAATAAAACCATTTTCAAGGATAAAAGCAATAAATTTTGAATTTTGAAAGGGAGAAAAAAAAACAAAAAATCTCCCATGTAATAAAATCCATTTTCAAGGATAAATAAGCAATAAATTTTGAATTTTGAAAGGGAGAAAAAACAACAAAAACTCCCATGTAATAAAATCTATTTTCAAAGAAAATAAGCAATAAATTTTGGCTCTTATTACTTCCTGCCGCGACAACATGGAAACGATAATTTGAATAATTGTATTTCCCACTGAATTCTAGAAGACGTGCACAGAAATGAAGTTACATTTATGTCCAGAAGCAAAACAAGGGGCCATCTCAGCATTTGCTCAATGGATCAGGAAACTGGACGAAAAACCTGATCGAGATGGGGGTCATTGACCCGGAAGCTGTAGTACAATAGTTGTTACAGGTTGTTTATACTCATTTATACAGTCCAAATGGTAAATAATGCATTATGTATCATTGTTAAAATTCTGCGTCAAGAACTTGGAACATTTTATTGCTCTGGAAATCTAGGACGTTCTTCCAAATACTTGGTGCAAACGATCACCAAACGCTGAGTCTAAACCTAGCGGCTGAGGTGGCTCAGGGCATTAACTGGTGTCATTACAGTCATTTCATCTGACCGGAAGGTTCTAGTTTCGAGCCCCGTCCGTCCACTAGCTAGATAGTGGGTCGAATTCAGTCGCTGTCTGGAGGAGAATTCCAGCGGCCGGCTGCTCTGATCGGTAGTTTTCCGTGGTTTCTCCGATCAACACCTGGCGAATGCCGGAGCAGTACCCTAACAAACGGGCCAAACGCCCTTCCTCTTCCTTGTCCTATCCTCTCCCCTTACACACACACACTTACACTAACATGCACTACACTACCACATATTCCGGGAGGCCGGTCGGGAGCTTAGAGCTTGTCCCGGCTGGGGCGATGTCCCTCTGGTGGGAGATACCTGGTTGGCGAAAACTCCATTAGCCGACAGTGGTCGGCGCCTGATTTCGCCATCCAGCGGGGGAACATCACGTATACTTTCACCTACATGTACTGTAATAGCAAATCGTATTTACTAAAACTATTTTCTACACAGCCACACATCACAGGAAACCAGTCGAGAACTGACGGCCGGAGCGGTACTCTGCTGCGGGGGGATTGGTTAAAGTAACATGTACCCTTCCTTCATTCATGTCATCTTCAAATGTAAGGAGCAGTAGTGGATGACGTGGAAGTTTCTACGTCCACTCGACAGATGAATGTGCGAATGAACAGGAACCCAGTAATCTGCCGAGGAAACAGTCTTTTGTGTGTGTTCCTTGCCTGAGCATCGGTAATTTTCTTTCGCACTGGGTACTTCAGTATGTTTCGTCTCCCGCCATGCGCGTGCGTGTACAAGCGGAGGACTAGAATGGATCTTTCACGCGGGTTGATTGCTCCCACCGCTAACGAAAAGAATTGGTCTGGAGGAGGTCTTTGATTTCTGGCGGAACGCGAGGACTCGGCGCACCGGTACCCCCCCCAAAACAACAACAACAACAACAACAACAACAAAGCATCAACAATTTTTAGTTCGACCTACTTTCGTAAATGCTGCATTGAATAATTTTCCACTTGACTGTGTAAGCTCTACGAGTGTTATGAAATTATTAGTTAAAACTGATAAAATATCATTATAAACTCTTAATTTTTATTGCCTATTATTGTGTGTGTCATTACTAGGGATCTTATTTCCATGTAATCACAGGTTTTCCCAGGAACTAGATACCCGCATTCAATTATAATTTTTAGAATTTACAAGACGTTCTGAATGAATTAGAACTAGTTTTATTTTACATATTTTTACATAATTACATGTTTTTACATATTTTACATATTACGACACGTTTCTTACATATTTAGCTACATTTTAATATATTTATACGTTGAAGCGGAGTTTTCAGATGTGCGTTTGTAATATTTTATTACGGGATCATCTTTCTTACAAATCAAATGTAATGCTAATGTGCTTCCATTACCGCCATGATACGCTTCTATCTCCGCCATGAATTGTCAAACTCACCTCCGCGCTTACTGCGTACCTGCGAGTCAAGGATGAACAGATTTTTATGAGCAAGAGTAATTTCAACCACGTGCTTGCTCATGTTAGAGACAGAAAATTCGTTACTCGATTGAAAACTAACAAATATTTTTTACAGAAAATTGTCTTCCCTCGGTGTTCAATTCGGAGGGTGGGATATATACCCTATAACCCCCCCCCTACGATCCATCACTCGCTACACTGTACTACACTTGTACGCCAGCTCCTCGTAAATATAGTAATATATACTGTGAACGTGTTTTATATTGAACGTGAAATTTTTCTAGTGTACAATTACTTCGGTAGAGATAGAACCTACTTTCAGGCACTGCAAATCCTTGTTAAGAACTGATTGGGGACATTCTATGGTCGGAAAATGCTTGTAAAGAACAATTTTAAACACAATACTGAATTTTTATTTTACTTATTTTCTATTTTTTCTTACACGTTTTGAGAAAAAACAACGTATATACATGTGTACATATTTTGCATTTTTTATTACAATAAATTCCGTTCCCTAATCATTACATTGACATAGAGCTAGTGCTACCACTGTTTCCAATTGTTATGAAGTATTATTTATAAACTATTTTTTTCTTCGGAATTTTCCCCTTAGGAGTTCGACGTTTTTACCCTCCACAGCTCTCGACCTGCTTATCTCCTGGGTTGAGGCCTCTATCCTCCAAAGCAACATGGATAAGAGCCAAAATGTATTGCCTTTTTATCCTTGAAAATAGATTTTATTACATGGGAGCTTTTTTTCCCAAAATTTAAGTAGTATATGAGTTAGTGTAGGGATCACAGAATTTTGAAAATATGCATACAGTTCACTTTTCCCCATAGCACGTCATACGCAGTTTTTAACTGTTTCTTTCACGTCAAATAAATAAATAAAAAGCTTCCTGGATGTATTTTTCCCATTCTAAAACTGGTCTTCATCTTCTCGTCTCAGGTGGTGTCCACTTTAAGATCTTGTCTCTTTTCCAACTTTTCAATATTTCTTCATTTCGCACTCTGGCTTCGCGAGTAAGTTGTAAGCATCGTCTCATGTTGTCCATTTATACTGTCCTAATCTTATCTCTTTATTTTTTGTTTGTGATCACATTTCCGCTCCGTATAGTTCGAGTGCTATATTTTCTTCAACTCAGTCAGTGGAATATCCTTCTTTTGACAGCTTGGCGGATTTTGTTATTCCATAATATGTCCTGTAAAGGTTTGGTTGCTTTCTTCCCTATGACTACTTTCGAGTTAATATATCTGGCGCAGTTGTTTATTAAAGACCCAAGATATTTGAAGGTATTACAGCTTTTAATTGACATCTATATCCTTAATGGCTTGTCCAATGCACATATTTGTACATTCGGTTTCATTAAAATGTATTTTTAATCCTCGTTTATTTCGTTGTTCTATTAATTTTTATGTTTGATTTATAAGTATTAAATTATATTACAACTTATAAGTATTTCTATTAAATGGATGAATTTGAGGCGCGTTCTGTGAATGAAGCGCTGGACCGTGTGAGAGGTTGAAGGTGGCTGGCGCGCGGTATCTGGAGGAGAGGTTGGCGTGACTCGTCGCAATAAACACCAGCGATGCACTCTGCCCACAAGTGGTAGCGATTGTCCTACGTTGTTTGCTCTTGCTCGCTGGTTCATGTTGCATGTGTAACCTTTTAAACTAAAACATGGTCCACTGACTATCCATTAGTTCGTGCCACTGTAAACTGTTAGATATTGAATTTTTCCCCCCCAGAAATATTCGTGGAACATGTTCGTCGACGCTATTAAAAATACTGTGTAAACATTCATCTTCTCAATGTATGGGAGCTCTTTAAAAGTTCACGTAAGTTAACATATTAAATAGAAAATATCCCAAATACATTAGAATTTTTGAAAGAAGCATCACCCGGTGGCCGGCTTAAGCGGCTGTCGGGGGTCTGACGAATGAAAGGTCGATTGGAGGGAAAGCAAGACTACGCGGCTGGACAATCAGATGGCGAATTTCTTGTTCTCGCCAGTTGCAAGAGTGCATCTCGTACGTAGGGTTGCCAACTATAAGGCAGATAAGCAAAAACATACATTTAATAAATAAATTAAATATAAATAATGAATAAAAATAATAAATTAAAAATTAAATTTAAATAAATATTGTTATAAATATTTAATTGATACTAACATCACCTCTATTTCTTTCTGTTCTCCATTTGCCATTAAAATGAAAAGATTTGTTCACAAAATGCAGATGACTACGTCAGAGCGTCTTTTTTTTTTTTATTTTAGTCGCTAGACAGAGACACTATCTTGCATGCTTGTGTCAGCGTTCAGAAAAGCATATACACGTTTTCTTTTCTAAAATTACGCTATAAACAATGAAACGTAGCAGATGTTAGTCATGTGATAAACGATAAAACGAAGCAGATGTTAGTAAATGACAACATTGTTAAAAATTTACAAGGAGGACGATTAAAATACAAAGGAAGGCGAAAGGACAACAGTCGTCAATGAGGTTTGTCCTCCCGAATGGAGGACAGATGGCAGCTCTGCTCGTACGTCGCACAGCTTATCTGTGCAGCGCAAGACCTTTGAGGAATGCGACGTCGACAGCAAATCATGTTTTCGAAAAACGTGTTTGAAAACGGTTTACTAACGTCGGAAGTGCAGCATTGGCGCTGGGGAGAATTGAAATTAACTGTTATCGTTTTTCTTTATTGTAAAATTAACAATTTAACTAAATATAAGAAGAAGAAGAAGAGGAAGAAGAAAAACAAGAAGAGAACCGTTGACTGAACCTGATCTGAAATCTGAACGCTCAGGGTTATCTGTAGGAATCAGAGTTTTAATTTGATATTTATTTGATACTAGCAAAATACTGGGCGTTGCCTGGACTTTTTTCACATCCAACCTTTGTGAAAGTGGAAAAAGATCAATTTTTTATCTACCACGGTGTTTAAGATTATTATTTTTAATGTAATTGTTCAAATTTTAATAAAACTCTATAACTTCCTTTTATTTTATTTTATAGTACAGTGCTAGTAGATTAAACATTCTTTATCTTACGCATTGCTACTGGCCTCGAGTGAATCTATTGGGTATTAGTTCTGCTGCACTGCTACTGGCCTTTGGTGCAGTATATTACGAACCATTCTGCTCTTAGGGATAAGCGAAAAATAATAGTGGTACATCTACCAACATATTATTTAAATTATTTATTTTCCGCATTTGTGTTGTAAAACTTTACAAGGACATTACGGCAATCGTGAAGAAATGCCAGTAAAAAGTTCGTATCTATTCGTACATTATTTTTTGTGGTATCGATATCAGTTACATGTCGTTGAATTCGCTTTTATTAGCTATTTATTCATAAGTCGCGCAGCTTGTCTATGCAGCGCAATACCCTTGAGGAATACCGTTGAATTCGCTATTTATTTTTATCGATTCATTTACCCAAATGGTGATTACACAAAATGAACGAGAGCATACGGGGGGGGGGAGGTCCAGCGGCTACCGCGCGTGCATTCTCCACCTCTCCTCGTGCTAAATACCAGGCCGCTGAGGTCCTCTCTCTGGAGGGAAATAGTGTGATTGGTAAAGGTTCGCAAGCGACATCCCAATACATGAATCGGCGTCTGTTAATTCTTATTTTAACTAACACGAAATTGTGACTGCGGGACTTCTCAGAAACAAAGCATCGAAAACGTAAAAATCTAGAAAAAACATCGATGTTAACAAACATGTGTTTTAATAAATAGATGTCGCATCGCATTTCGCATCCTTTGGCTACTTTAAGGAAATAGTGACGGTGTTAGGCTGATAGCCGGAAAATATGCCAGTTTGTAATTTATGTTATCGCCCGTGTGTCGTTCAGTACTTTCGTAACATCTCCTTATAAGAAAAAACACGCATAAACAAGAAATGTCGTTTTTGGAGTAACTGTACTCGTACGCCATTTTAACAAGTCAAATCTTTTCTTTCTTTTTAACAGACGGCAGACTATACAATTAACGGACGCAAGGTGTTAAGATTGAGTTTTTCTTCTTCTGTTTGGTTGCGTTGTCAATAACAGCAGTACAGAAATACGAAGAGTCAGACCGGGAACGGTAGCTCAGTGTATCTACTGATGTCACTGCAGCGCCTCTGACCGGGAGGTCCTAGGTTCGAGTCTTGACGGCGGCAGGATTTTTGACACTAGCTTTTCAGCTAGGTCGAATTCAGTATCTGTCTGGAGGAGACTTCTAGCGGCCGGCTGCTCTGATCGGTAGTTTTCCGTGGTTTCTCCGATCAACACCAGGCGAATACCGGAGCAGTACCCTAACAAACGGGCCACGGACCGCGCGCGATCTTTCCTTCTTCTCCCCTGGCACTCACACTTACACTAACATGCACTACACTACCACATATTCCGAGAGACCGGTCGGGAGCTTAGAACTTGTCCCGTCTGGGGCGGTGCCCCGTTGGTGGGAGATACCTGGTTGGAGAAAACCCTGCTAGTCGACGGTAGGACGGCGCCGGATCTCGCCATCCAGTGGGGGAAGATCACCGCCAGCTTCCGCGAAAAACCATGCACTACACTAACGGGAGTAATGACCAAAGCAGTTGACGCGCTCAGAAACACGAAAAAATCAATAAGAAAAAACGAAAAGTCAATTACGCCAGAGGGAAGATGAGCGTAATCTCCGGACGTTCGTAGCGAGAATACGAGAAGGAAACCCACGTATGAGCTGACGCAACCAACCATCTGCTGCAGATATACATCCCCTCGATTCAACCGGGATAAGATATGCGTTTTGTTTCACGATTGTGGAGAGAGATACATTATTTGCGAAGATCGAATTATCATATCGCGATGAGACATCAGGAGACGTTCTGTTCACCTACTTGCGAACTGACGAGGCAGTGGGCCAGAACGTGCTACTTTAATCAGGAAGGCACGTCCTTGGGAGTGCCTTTTGTGTTCACGAACGAGATGGGCTTCAAGTCGATACGCTTTCAAGAAACATATGCCAATGAAAAGAGTAAATAAGGAGTAAGGCAAACTGCAGCTATACTTGGGTTTTTGTAAGGTGGCGCCTGAGGGTAGTATCTCCAAGATGGAATATGGCACGATTTTTTTGCGTCTTTCTCGGTTGTGCCGCTAGACATTTGATGTGCAGCACAGCTTGATACGATGCTCATCATGCGACATCTTACGGCAGGACTGATAAAGACGCAGAAAGCGGTGCTATATTCCATCTTGGAGATACTACTTCTCAGGCGCCACGTAACGAAAACCGAAGTATAAAATGCAAGATGCTGACAAACGCTGTTTACATAAAGAGATTGCCATAGTGAGATTGTCATAGGAAGGGTCCGCTTTGACAGTCTCTGCTTGGCCACTGGTGGCAACATAAGTGCAGGTTATGTCTATGCACTCAGTTTGTCGATGATTTCGTTTACAGTTAGCACATGTAAGGATGGCTTTACCACTATCTCTTGCAATGCTGTCGCTCTACGTAACGTTCATTTGTTTCCCGACCTGTCAAACTTAACTTACTTAGAGTAACTCCTCTATATTAATGGTCCCGTTCTTTAGCAACAGAAGGTAGCCTTCGAGCCCATAGCTCAGATTTTGATTCTATGGAAGTAGTAGACAATTCTGCTAATTAATAAAGTGAATCATATTTCAGTAGCATACATGTTCACTCATTTAAACAAATTCAGGCTTCATTTTGAATATCTACAATAAAAAATGACTTGGTCCACCATTTTCGTATTTAAGAATTTTGACAAAATATATTACATTTTGATATGAATGTTCATAACTTACAGTATATTATACTGACTTAAATTATTACAATGTTTCAGATGTATATTCTGAGTGTTTTAGTTTTTTACCGAATAGAGGAGTTTAAACTTCCTACAAAACTTCAGACCTATAAGAAAACAGAAGAAACAGTGTTACGTCGAGACATTCCAAGAGAACGTCTTGTTTAGAAATGAACGAAACGGATTCGTGATGTTCCTAACATGTATATGCATTAGTTTAGCATCAAAAAGTGTTTCTTTATGAATGTACCGTTCGAGAACATTTTCCCGCAATGTGTTGAAAACTTTTGCCGATTTACCGCCCATTTTATGATAATTTGCAGGCAAGTCATCTCAGAGGAGGATAGTCCTTCATATTTTCTTCTTCCGAATGTGATTACGAAATGAAATCTCTGATAATTTGGTTGAATCAAGTTTTGTTTATCTACTTTGATGAATGCATGCGTCCCATTGCTAAATGGAGATGGAATCTAAGTAGGTCAGGAGGATGTGGTTTTCAAGCACTCAACTCGGGTGATTGGTTTCCGTGTATTGTTTTTTTTTTTCCTCTGCAAGCGTCTGTAGATTACGAATACCTTCTCTCTGACGTAATGGACTCCGTGAAGAGCTTTTCCACCGCGTGAAGAACCTTTTGAGCTTCTGTGCGGGAGCGCGTTCTAACGGAACACTACTCCAGCAGAACGAGCGTGTTTCATCACGTGACTTGTGACGAAGATTAAAACAGACACGTGACTACGGTAAATGGAATAACCGCATAAGCTGCAGTACTTAGACTTGACTAGACTAGAGTTGGTTGACGTTTGATGAGCTGTTCTGGTGTCATCCAGTCGGGAGCTTCAACGTCACTTCTGTAGGTGTCATCCAAGCTCCCGATTGGAAGACACCGTTTCAGCTAATCGAACGTCAAAGGACCCCAAGAATAAGCCGAAGCACGGCTTGTGTAACACTACGCACAATCATTCATCACGCTGATGATTTATTTATTTATTTTACGTCAAAAAAGCAGTTAAAAACTGCGTATGACATGCTATGGGGAAAAGTGAATTGTGTGCAAATTTTCAAAATTCTGTGATTCCTACACTAAGTCATATACTACTTAAAATTGGAGGGAAAAAAAGAAGAAAAAAAGCTCTCATGTAGTAAAATCTATTTTCAAGGATAAAATATAAAAAGGCAATAAATTTTGGCTCTTATCCATGTTGTCCATGTTGCTCTTATCCATGATGATACTGGGTTTCATTGTAATCCAAGGGTTCGATTGCAAACTTCTCTCCCGACTCCAAAGCAATGCGCTCATTCGGGATTACTGCGATGAGTGCCTGTGTGAACGTGAAGGACAATGCCATTGCTTATGTCCGTACGTCAACGTCAACGTTTCCAGCTGCGAACTTCCACGTTTACGTCGTGTGTTTGTTTACGTGAACTGTTCCAACGAAGCACATGCGTTGATTTATGCGGATGCAGAGTGGAGGAGCTAGAAACTTTCTGCGCCTCTACGGGACCCACTATGCTACATTTATTTATTAAGAGCTAATTTATTTAGAGCTGCCTCTGAAGTAAATCCGCTGTTCAGGTGTCATCCAATCGGGAGATTGAACGTCTGTAGTGACGTTAGCTACCGATTGGATGTCCTGATGACCTGCCCGACGCAGCTCTAAATAAATGGCAGTATAGCAACCGATGAAATGACTGAGTGACAGCATTGCAGTTCTGTCTGAGGAGGCTGAGCGGGAGGTCCTACAATAATTTTTACGTCGTGAAGGCGCAATGGGCTCATATGGACAATGTTATTGTTGTGGACGAATCCCGTACAGAGTTGCCAAATAGGTTGTTGCAAAAGTAAGTAGAAAAAATATAGTCATGTTGAGAATTTATTACGAACACGATGGTAATTATGAAAAATGTGTCATTCATTTGCTTTTTAAATAAAATAATGAAAACGCGGGATTTCTGCGGAACTGACCTTTTAAACATCTTGCCTTATTTAGACCGTTAAAACAAATCCAAAAATTGGTGGAATTAATTTGGAAAAAATCGATAAAATATTTCAGTTACTTCAGCTGGGGGATGTGTTCTCATTTGGTCAATATGTCAAAATGTGTCTTTAAAAAAATGATTTGTCAACGAAAATGTGTGAATTTTTAATTTGTGCTTTAAAATATATCGTCGCTGGGATATTTTCGTTCTTCGCTAAAAAGCTACGTCATGCTTAAACTGTCGCTAAAAAGAATCGTCCGGAACTCCCTGGAAGTACAGTCGACTCCGGTTATAGTAAACTTCTAGGGACAAAGCGTTTTGGTTCGCTATATCAGAGGTTCACTGTATCTGCTGGTATCAACATTAAATAGAATTTCTCCACAACGATTGATTTTATTTATACAGAGATACGGCGAAATACATTAACAGCAAGAACTGAAATGTTCAATATCTTTATTTGTCCTTTAAAAATCAATTATTTCAGTTTGCTTCAAACAGTTTTCATTAGTAATTTCCGTACATCCTTCTCCTGAGTTCGTGCCCTCTCCATACTTTATTCTGCCATGTCCACTGTCTCTAAGTATCGTAATGCAGTCTCAACACCCTTCAATGCGTCTTCTTCCGTTAGAACACCCTACCATTCTCCGAAAGCCCTTTTTCTCGCCTAATACCATACGATATCCTTTCGGTAGTACTGGTAGCGGTAGCTCAGTGCATCAACTGATGTCACTGCAGCGCCTCTGACCGGGAGGTCCTAGGTTCCCACTCCCCACGGCGGCAGGATTTTCGACACTAGCTTTTCAGCTAGGTCGAATTCAGTCGCTGTCTGGAGGAGAATTCTAGCGGCCGGCTATTCTGATCGGTAGTTTTCTGTGGTTTCTCCGATCAACACGAGGCGAATGCCGGAGCAGTACACTAACAAACGGGTCACGGACCGCGCGCGATCTGTCCTTCCTCTTCCTTGTCCTCTCCTCTCCCCTTACACACACACTTACACTAACACGCACTAAATTACGACATATTCCGGGAGACCGATCGGGAGCTTAGAGCTTGTCCCGGCTGGGGCGGTGCCCCGCTGGTGGGCGAGTCCTGGTTAGGGGGAAACCCCACTAGCCGCCGGATCTCGCCATCCAGCGGGGGAAGATCACCGCCATCTCCCGAGAAAAAACATGCACTACACTAACGGGACTAATGACCGAAGCCGTTGTAGCGCCCTGAAACACGAAAAAATCAATCAATCAAACTTTCGGTAGTGGGATGGCGAACGCGGCTAATGAAACGGATTGTTTTTCCGCGCGGCGCGGGGGGTCTCGCCAGGCTGTGGCAGGGGCGACAGGAAGCACGCGTATGCGGAACACACAGCTTTTTGTCCCGCGGAATATAACACCAAGCTCGAAACTGAAGCAAGCAATCGCGCGTCCCCGCCGCCAGTTGCAGCTCACGCTGGGCACGGCCTTTGTTTTCGCAGCGAAACCGAGTGGCATAAGGACATCAATAAGGTGCCCATTCCGGGTCCGCTATCTTCACCTTAGGGGGACTACTTCAATTATGACCTTTGGCCTACGCGATACTTTTTTCCAAGCTGCCCGGTGTTGGAATTAGTGGCACTAAGACAATATATTCTTTTCCAGGAGGGAATTGATTTGTGGGACGTACGAGTATTTCCTACGTTCACTATAACCGAGGTTCAAGTTCACTATAACCAAATCTTCGTATGCGTATTTGTAATGTAAATAAATAAATGTCTTTATTGGTGGCGAGGCTCAGGCCATTTAGCCTGCTCTTCCGCCTGACCACCTTTAGAAATTATATTACAATAGTACATAATAAAGGGAGTCATTCAATGAAAAATACGCACGCAATTTGGATGAAGATTTTCACATGGATGACAGGAGTAAAAGCGAGGGAGGACGAGTTAGATAGGAAATCGTAAAAGAATCGGGATGAATGGAACGGTAGAGAGAAATGAAAGAAAAAATAAAGAAAAGGAGAAAAAGAATCAGTGAAATGTTAATAAGTTCTGTTAATAGGTTCATTGAGGTTTTGAGGAAGCTAAAATTGCGTACGTATTCTTGAATTACCCCTACAAAAACTAGAAAGAGAGGGAATCTCGTCAGCATACAAGCGAAGACATATCAAGTCAAGAGTTCAAGCCCTGAGAGAAACTGAAAACATTGATAATGATAAATTATTTTGCGTGTATTTCCTAATATTAATAATAATTATTATTATTATTATTATATGATATAGTGTCGTAAAACTATTTGATTTTTAAATGAAGTTAAAAAAATAAATAAATTAAAAATGTGGATATAACAATTTATTTTTGGAAAATTAATTAAAATATTCCACAAACTAACAAATTGGAAAATTTTAAGAACTTAGGAAATTTTTACCGTTTAGAGTATTCCCAAGACCCGAAAACCCGACCCAACATCTCTCACCCGTAAGCCAACGATTTATACTACATTTATGGTAGTAATGTAAGTGATCTAATGTGGTCTAATGTAAGTGAAACGGGGCCAGTAACTTACATCTCTTATGCTTATTTGTAATGTAAGTGAAACGGAACCAGTGACATACGTTCGCTATAACCGAGGCTCAGGTTCACTATAACCGAATCTTCTTATGCTTATGTGTAATGTAAGTGAAACGGAAACTATAACCGAGGGTTCACTATATCAAAGTTTACTACAACCGGAGTCGAATACACGTCGAATTGGCGACACGTTTTGACGATACAGTAAAACCATTTTTAGTAATTCGTTACGAATTTTTCTTTGCGTTTATTTATTCCGTGCCGCGCTGTTGTTCTCTTTCCTTTTCGGTGGCGCTTGAAAGATTTACGTGAAACGGTCGCCCCCTGCTGTCTGATGCAATTGGAAGGCGCTGGATCGAAAAAGCCTCTCGATGCCAAATGAACATCGCTCTGCCCTCACGCAAATTCAGTTGTGCCTTAGGGTAATACTTGTGATTCTGTACATGAACACTGTGTAGACAATGTAAGCTATGCAGATTATATAATATTTCACTTTAACTAGTCCAAAAACGATTATAATGAGTAGTATCAGTAGTAGCACTTGTAAATCTTTTCGTTTATTTTCGATTCAGCATGTAAAACCTATATACGCATGTGTATTTTTTCAAGATGTCTGACCAACATATTTCATTAAGGAGGAAATCTTCAGTATTGTGGTTGTATGAAGTATCTGAAACCGTTTTGAACTTTTGGAGTTTTCGAAAATCAGAGATTTCTAGGAAAACGAGGCCTGGCCCACTTTTGAACCGTTCTCCTCGCTATCAGACGAGTTTCGTCCGAAAATTTGGAGCCATTTTGAGAGAATTTTGAATTTGTTGAGGCTTCATGTTAAATAGGCCACCAAATCACCATATCCGTTTTAATCTTGCGTGGTCTGGAGTTCGTTCAGATCGGTATAAATCGAAGTCGGTAGTAGAAATCAGCACTAAGACAGCACTTACTTGAAATATGATCTATTTGTGTTTTGATTACTTCTGTTTTTACGGTTACTATATGCCGAACATTCTAAAGGCATTGTGAACATTATTATTCTAACCGCTAATATAATTTAAATCCAGTTAAACGAAAACACAACAATATGGAAATGAGATCTGTTACTAACTATTGAGTATCAATATTCATGTTAATTTATTTGTCAATAGAATACAAGTTCAGAGTAATTAAAATCAATAATTTCGCACTAGGTTGTTTCGTACTATTTTGTTGATTAATTACTGGATTTGGTTTTGCCTTCATGTATGTCAGTCTTGAGTTGTATTGAGAGCACTTTATGTGAAATAAAATAAGTTGTAACTGACTTTGAAGATTGTGATCCATTCTGACACTAACAATCGTCAGTTCAGTATAACAATAATTCTACACGCCATCAGGTCACTTGGCTGCAAAAAACACGGCGGCTCCTAGTTCTACGAGCGTCCACCCAGAGCGCTGAAGCCGTAGGGTCGGCCATTCTATGTAGAATATTGTAACTCGTTGGTGTGGATGCAGCTCTTGAAGGGGATTTCGCTCTTCAATGGCGCTTAATTGCGTCCCCATTCGCGGGCTGTGCTGCTTGAAGAGACACTGGGGGACACGTTGATTGCTCCCTACCACTTTTCACGCGGATGGCGTCGGGTTCTTCCCTGTTAATCGTCTTCCTACTTTGTGCATTACGAGCGTAAAATAAAACACAATTGAAAATGACGTTGATTTGAATATAAATTTACAAAAATTCGATAGCTGTGCACCTCTGCAGTCGAACTGATAGCAGTGTTTCGTGCGTTATAAACCTGTCTCTTGCCCTTTTGAATCGTGGGCACTGTCTCATACATTTTTTTTTTACTTTCCCCCTCAGGAAAAATGTCTTTAGACACGAGATCTGGAGGACGTGCCGATGATAGGTTTCGATATTCTTCCTTTAAAATACGCCTTGACGCAGTGGTAAAGTGTACAAGGTAACAAAATACCATCTGCTGAATGCTAGAGTCTCGTTTAGGACGGTCCCCGGGTCCACAACAGTTTTTTTTTTTTTTTTTTTTTTTTGAGCAAGTGTGTCGTCACTTGGGGTCTAGTCGTTTTTTTTTGGGGAGCCCGTGCCTCGTCACTAGGGGTATACATCTTAGAACAATACAAAATTTGCATTTTTTTAAAACTTTTGTTACATTGTGAAGGAAGTAGATGAAAAGTAAAGAAAATTGCTACCGGTTTCCGAAATCATGAATTATCTCGAGTTATTATTGCGAAAAATCTTCAACCATTTCTTCCCTTCCCTTTTACTTTTTTTTCTTTAATTTGGTGGCTTCTTTTTGTAGCCATTACACAACGTGGTCGATTCTTCAGTTTGAAAATGACCTTTAACGTTGAGGTCTTCATGGAGCTTCATCCCCTCACGAACAAATGATATATATCAAAAACATAGCTTTTACTAATTTTCTTTTTCAATTCTTCAGTGTATCAATTGTTTTCGTTGTAAATATTAGCTATAAGTCAACATATAGAAGTACATATTAGCTCATATAAATGGAAAATGAGAAGAAATAAAAGAGGTCGTCTTCGTCAACATATTAGCTTTATTAAGATGGCCGGCTTTCGACGGCTTTGCCGTCATCGTCAGTCTCGCTGCTTTCGACAGACTGTGCCGGCACAGTCTACCGACTTTTGCCGAAAGCAGCGAGACTGACGATGGCGGCAAAGTCGTCGAAAGCCGGCTATCTTAATAAAGCTAATATGTTGACGAAGATGGCCTCTTTTATTTCTTCTCATAAGAACGTCAACAACACCACATCAGAATTCCCACAATAAATGGAAAATGCCAAATAAGAAAACATCGAGTCGGCTGTACAGTATACCTGCCCCCTCCCCCGAAAAATCCTGGGTGCCCTACTACCGTTAATATATTTTTTATGTTTACAATTTTTTATATTGTTCATTTCGATGATTAATTTTTTGAAATTTCATTCAATGGAAAAACGTTCATTCGGTTCAATCAGTACAAGAAAAGTTAATTGCTTCATTTTGATCTTTAATATTAGTGGGTTTCTTTGTGACCTTTTTTTATTTATTTATTTATTTATTTATTGTAAAAAAAACAGTTAAAAACTGCGTATGACGTGCTATGGGGAAATGTGAATTGTGTGCACATTTTCAAAATTCTGTGATCCCTACACTAAGTCATATACTACTTAAATTTTGAAAGGGAGAAAAAAAAACTCCCATGTAGTAAAATCTATTTTCAAAAATAAATAAACCTTCCTGTCAGGCACCTTGGTTGCTGTAATCACGTGTCCGTCCTTCCCTGCCCCCTTGTCAGTCTGAAGGTCTCGCCGTTGCGAGTTTACCCTCCCCCGAGGGGATCGCTGTAAGGGCTGCTAAAACGAAATATTCCTCGAACCAATTACTGCGTGTAATTCAAATCAAGTGGCAAAATATATTTAGTAGGTTCTGTATATTATTGTGGTATCCTTAACAAATGACACATCATTGTATTCCTATTCTGATCAATCAACTGCAAGTGAAAAATGTTCAAAGTTCGTTTCAAAAATCAAAAAGGTATGCATTTCTCCAAAACTCAAACTTTTACGAATAATATCGCTGCGGCATATTACTGATGCTATGATTCTCACAAATTGGGCGAAACCTGCAATTCCACATTGTGGACCATTTAGTCGTTCTGGGGGAGATCCGTTATTGATAGGGCACTCTGTATATAGACTCACTATCACGGAATAGCATGATTACAAGACGGACATAAATACATTCGTACTCTGTATTGAATTTTTATTCGTTTCGAATAGGAATTGACGCACGTTGATGGGGAAATGAATGCTATCTCCCGCCCTCCTGCCTCTCTATTAGTCACTCGCCCACACAAAGCCCTTGTGGAGTGTTTCCTTCTCACTAGTCATGTCCCGCAGCCATGAATCGTGACTCCGGCACCGACTTCGGTTAGTTTACGAATGGAGTTCGTGTCTGCGTGCGGAATCTAATCTTTTCGTGCGTTGCCGTCCTCCCTTTTGGCTCGGTAAATAGAGCCACCGAGTTTCAAAGAGTGACTGGGCTTTGATAAACTATGTGCGTGACTAGTGCGCTGCCAGCAAACGTTAAGAATGTTTTCACAGATGGCCTTAAGCGTTGCCGTGCGAAAGAAATATGACGAGCGAAAATAAGTGTTACTACTTGAATGTAACAATGGAGGTAATGCCTTAATTGTAGAGACGGAGGAATTATACGGGTTTCTTTAACATGCATTTACGTTCGAAAATGGTGTTTTCGAGATTCTTAAGAGGAAATTCACATCACCTTGTTAACGTTTGTAAGAGTATATGATTTATTCGTATAGTATTGCGCCCTGCTTAAGAACTGTGGGAATGGGCGGAAGTCTTAGGAAATTTATATGGACATTTTACAAAAGATTATGAATTAAATAATCAAACTACAACAATAAAAGTTTAAAAATGAAAACGTTAGTACCAAAAGTCAAGTATCGGGATCACTTTTCCATATTCGTTGGAATGCGAAAGGAAGTGTAAAAATAACACTAAAGATTGGTAGGACCAAAGAAATATAAGACATAATTTTCCAAAATGTCAAAGTTTGATTATTTCGTAATTGATATTGTGGAGTACCCGAACATAACTGCTAACACCACTGAACTTAAAACTATAAATATAACGTAAACATCATAAAGTAACCTACTCTTGCATATCTTTAAATGTGTTGTAACATTAGAAAAGAAAAGACATGCAGACCTTCCGAAGTATGTTGGTTGGTTTGTTGTTGTTTTTTTTTTTTTAAGGAGGAGGGAGCACTTTTTGTGACACCTAGGCGGAACCCAGGGGATCCGACAATCCCTAGAATATACCTAGTTGCCACGACTTTAAGTGGGAAGTGTGTGCTATTTAATGTAGCATATAGAAAATTGTGTAGTCAGAATCCGTGTTTCGTAGATCCTTGATAGCGAAATATCGATTCACGGCCATTCGGCTGTCTGTGACAAATGCTAGCTGATTTTCTCCAAAATTGATATTTCCCGATCGATATGAACGAACTCGAGGCGTGGAAGTCTCAAACGGATATTTTGATATTTGAAGGTACTTTTCATGAAGCCTCAAAACATTTTCAAAATTTAAAAAAAGTCTCAAACGTTTTTGATTTAACTTTATCGGATAGCGAGGACACTAAAGAGAATGGTGCGGGGTTCCTTGAAACCCCGAATTTGTCGAAAAATGCTAAAGTATTTTTTGGGCGTCTTCCTACAACTATAATATTGAAGATATTATTTTTAATCTTAATGAAATCTGTTCTTTAAAGACAGATCTTGACGTAAGTTCATGTTAAATGCTTCGAAAATATGAGTAGTTTCCGTGTAATTTTGCGTGAAATATAGGCAACTCAAATTTTTTAAACATTTTTCTCCAAAACAGGTCCAAATTTTTGCAGCATATGCGTCGAGGAACGTAACAAAACAATGCTGCTTTTGCCATTTTCGGCGAACTCCGCTTTCGATATTTGCAAAGAGTTAACATTTCAAAACTACAGAATTGAAGATAGTTATTTTTGAGACAGACGAAGTTTGTTGTCAAAAATCAGCTATTGAAAAAAGGACATGTCCAATTTTTTGAAGAAAAAAACGCTTATTTTTTCTGGGTGTCTCATTTTCGTTCAACTCTGAATTTTCGAAAATTGCAAATTCAGAATTAATGCTAGAAAGTTTGTGCTATTGTAGTACCACTAGTTCAATTTTTCAATTGAAATTTTAAAAAATGCAGTTCGTAATAGTAGTACTCCTTTGGACTGATGTGATGTTGCACTTTTGTGGTAATTCTTTTCAATTTTTGAATTGAGAAAAAAATGAATGAGAAAAAAAAATTCGTGTTGAAGTTGACGTCTCCCTCCTCCACCCCACACCCTCGATCAGCTTTTGGCGAGCAGGAGCTTCGATAGCGGCAGAAGTTGAAATTACAGTTTCGTAAGCAGTTTCTGGCATATCCCTGGTAACCTTCATTAAAAAGGCAAATTAATAGATATAATTAACTGTATAAATTGATTCAGCTATTGTATGAAAAACTATTGGAGCGTATAAAGGTTACTTAGCGATCACGAGGCTTTTGATCATGTGTGAATTTCCTTGGTCTTTCAAGGTTGACTGTTGTATTTGTTTCTTTTAATAATCAAAGAGCGACAGATAACAAGCAGTAATGAAAATAAATGTAAATTAATTCAAAATTGTCTTCAAGTTCAATAAGTGACACTTGCATGACTTAGTAGTTAGTACGGTACCACGTCAGTGGCGGTATTCCTGCACGGTAGATGTTGAGATCCAGCGCCGACGTACATGGAGGGTTTTCGTCAGCCCCCTACCCCTCCCAGTGGGATCAACTCCAAGCACCCGACCTGCGTTTTGGTGTCTCGTCAACGATTGAAGCATGCCCACGATGGATGTGCATGTGGACCGTAATTGTATTGATTGATTGGTTGATTGATTTGTCCGTGTTTCCGGGCGCGTCAACTGCTTCGGTCATTATTCCCGTTAGTGTAGTGCATGTTTTTCTCGGGATATGCGCGGTGATCTTCCCCCGCTGAATGGCGAGATCCGGCGCCGACCTACCGTCGGCTAGTGAAGTTTCCCCCTAACCAAGACTCTCCCATCAGCGGGGCACCGCCCCAGCCGGGACAAGCTCTAAGCTCGCGACCGGTCTCCCGGAATATGTGGTAGTGTAGTGCATATGTGGTATGTAGTAGTGTAGTGTAGTGGTGTGTAAGGGGAGAGGGTAGGACAGGACAAGGAAGTGGAAAGGAAGATCGCGCGCGGTCCGTGGTCCGTTTGTTAGGGTACTGTTCCTACATTCGCCTGGTGCTGATCGGAGAAACCACGGAAAACTTCCGATCAGAGCAGCTGGCCGCTAGAATTCTCCTCCAGACAGCGACTGAATTCGACCTAGCTGAAGAGCTGGTGTCGAAAATCCTGCCGCCGTGGGGAGTGTAACCTAGGACCTCCTGGTCAGAGGCGTTGCAGTGACATCAGTTGATGCACTGAGCTACCGCTCCCGTAATTGTAACTTTCCCCTTTAGTAGAAGTGTAGCCCTCACCCGTCCTCTTTAAAATGAAATATTTGTTGCGAGGGATGAAAGAACTTCTCACAAGTTTTGAAATGTGAAGAAAACTTGTTTTATTGGAAAACTTTGGAATGGATTTTTTTACTACGGTCTCTCACTCTCCCGGAACGACCCTTTCTTGCCTTCGCGCCTAACTCTCGCGTTCCTGCCTTCGGGATATGACGATGAGATGAGGCCAGTGCAGGAGGGTGGGCATTGTTTTTCTTTAATTTGGCAACCAATTTTGGGTTGTTGCCCTCACTTTTTTTTTTAAAGATTGGGAAATTGTATCCTTAAAGCAGCATGTCTACGTTTCGCGCTGTTACATGTTCTTCAGGGTAGTGACATGCAATGCAGATTATTTTAAGAGTGAAAAACAGGCTTAAGGACGCAGTATTGAAACATACGTGTGTGACCAGACTTACGCGGTACGGTAATAACTAATTGTATGCAAGTGAGAAATATAGAATCATGTAATGAAAGACCATTTTGAATTAATTTACATTTACTTACATAACTACTTGCGACATTTTGCATTTGTTAAATATTTAGCGGAGTAACCATAATGTTTCCTTTTGCTGAGCGAATTTAACATATAATACTTCATTTTTAAAGCATGAAGCAACCCGCCTGCGGAACGCGACCTTTCCAACGCACGTATGCCAAAATACTTTTTGGTCGTCAAGTAGGTTGTCAACATCGAGCGAAAAGAGGAGCAGGAACCAAGCAAATGGGCTATGGATCGCGCGCGACCTTTCCTTCCTTTTCCTTGTCCTATCCTCACTCCTTACTTACACACACGCGCGCGCGCACGATAACATGTACTACACTACCACACATGCGTTGAGTCCATTCGGGAGCGTAGGGCTTGTTTATTTATTTATTTATTTTAAGTAAAAAAACAGTTAAAAACTGCGTATGACGTGCTATGGGGAAAAGTGAATTGTGTGCACATTTTCAAAATTCTGTGATCCCTACACTAAGTCATATACTGCTTAAATTTTGAATTTTTGAAAGGGAGAAAAAAAACAAAAAACTCCCATGTAATAAAATCTATTTTCAAGGATAAACAAGCAATAAATTTTGAATTTTGAAAGGGGAAAAAAAAAAAAAACTCCCATGTAATAAAATCTATTTTCAAGGATAAATAAGCAATAAATTTTGAATTTTAAATTTTGAAAGGGAGAAAAAAAACAAAGAAACTCCCATGTAATAAAATCTATTTTCAAAGATAAATAAGCAATAAATTTTGGCTCTTATTACTTCCTGCCGCGACAACATGGAAACGATAATTTAAATAATTGTGTCGGCTGGGGCGATGCCCCGCCTGTAGGAGATACCTGGTTGGGGGAACCCCGCACTTAGACGGGTAGGTCAGCACCGGATCTCACCATCCGCTGCTTCGTACAGGACAACGCCGCGTCAGCAGTTGACACGTCGGGTATCATTACCCAATGAGTCGTTCGGACGTTTGCAGTGTGTTAGAAGAACAAGACAAAACTAACTCAAAAGAATTCGTTTAAGAAAATGTCCTGGACTCGATGAGGCATAACTAGGGAAAGAATATCCCCGTGGATCGTGTGCTGCGTGTTGTGATGCGTGTTCTTGGGAAGAACAGTTGCAGTACGTCGCCCGCCGGAGGGGGGAGGGGGAGGGGAGGTCGTTGATCGCGCCCTTTGTTCGTGCATTGAATGGGGGTGGCGGCGGCGCTGGCAGTGGGCGCGGCAGGGTACAAAGCGTGGGCTGCGGCGATTTTATGCAACTGTAGACGCTCTTCGCAAACAGCTCCCTTTAACATTTTTAGACTAAATACATTTTTTGTAATTGGTTAATTTCGTAAGTAAAAGTTAATTAATGTAGAGGTAGACTAGTATCTAACAATTTTGAAGGGTTCTGTTTGTTAAGAGAAACTACAAATATTTGAAGGGTTGTCCGGAATAATAGAGTTTTTGCAAGACGGTTAATTCATTGTTGTAGTACGTAAACAGTATCGTCCAAAGGAAATAACGTGTCTTCAGAAAAATGAGTTTTTGCATGTCGTACAATCGAACACGTACGTTAAAACTAAGAACTAATTGGAACTGAAAACCTATAACAGGATCTAGAAGATTTTATTGAACATCTGTGTGTCTCTGTATTTTTGCTTTTATAAGCATTACAAGATAGTGAAACGTATGATAGACCCCTTTATGAAATTAATGGAGCCTCCATATATACATAGCCTCCAAATCCTTAAGAATTACGTTAGTTTCTTTCTGGCGTATTTGAATTAACAAAAAAATTAACAAATAGCCATTAATTTCCTGCCATATTATATTGGTATTACGGATGTTGTATTTTTCATTACTTCCATG
Organism: Teleogryllus oceanicus; assembly: GCA_964035755.1. Lineage (NCBI taxonomy): Eukaryota > Metazoa > Arthropoda > Insecta > Orthoptera > Gryllidae > Teleogryllus > Teleogryllus oceanicus. Next base: position 80,828,707 of record CAXIVR010000013.1, on the reverse strand, counting down.
CTCATTGTGTGTCAGTGTTGAATTCGTGTTTAGTGGTGGCGGCGAAAACTACATAAAGTGTAACTTTGTCGTAGACGACAAAACAGGGAGAATGACGGGACCCGACAATCGAAATCCCGTCATTTGATGCCGGCGCATGCGCTGTTCAATTCTCCCCCAGACTCGTCGTGTTACGTTCTTCAAATCCACGACTTGCAAAAACTCTCTCATAACGGAATTCACCTCACAGCGTTATGGTACGTTCTGTGTACTTTTGGTGTGTTCTTATACATGCTCTACAATACCACTCATTTCGGGAGCTTAGCTAATCGCGGCCGGAGCATTACCCCACTAGGGGGAGAGATCTGGAGGGGAAAACACGCTCACCTCTAGGTCGGCGCCAGATTTCATGACCCGGCTAGTAAAACCAACACCACCTGTGATATAACACCCACTACACTTACGGAAAAGCTAAAGTCTTTCCCAGAAACACTAAATGATCACTCACTCGTGATGTTTTTTATAATTAAAAATATTTCGTACTGATAGCCTAGAGCTTGTCCCCAAGGCGGTCGGAGGGCCTCTGGCGACGGAATGCCAGCCTGCGGTGGCTCCTGCCTGCGCCCCACCAGGGGTCGATACCGACCCGGCGCTCTCCACTCGTCGAGGCCTCTGCTCCCCGGTGCAAAGCATTCCTCACTGGCAGTTTTAAAGTTGATACGATGTCCTATTACTGTGCACCTATTGTAATAATAATAATAATAATAATAATAATAATAATAATAATCGTTCCCGTGGTTCTTTCAGCAACGGGCGTCATCCCGAAGACTTTAAAGAATTCACTAGAAGCGCTGAAAATAAATAAATATGCCATAATTAATATCCAGAAATGTGTCATACTTTGTACGTGTACATTGGTCCGAAAATTCTTGGGAAGTAATGAGTGTGTTTAGTTGCTATTTTAATTACATTAGTATTTATGAATATTATAAATGTTAAATTTATATTAGTCTATTACTGTTGATTTTTATTGTTGTCATGCTTTGATGTATTGTATCTGTATGACTACAATCTATGTACCAGTGAACTGTGAATGAATAAATAATAATAATAATAATAATAATAATAATAATAATAATAATAATAATAATAATAATAATGAACATATCAATGACAATAACTGGTAGATTGCAGCTGCAGACATGCTACTGAACAAACCACACAAAATCGAAGATAAAGATTTTTTTTCCCTTAATGAAATCTGTTCTTCAAAGACGGTTTCTCCTATCAACATCAGGCGAATGCCGAAGCAGTACTACAACTAGGGAACGGAATTAATTGTAATAAAAAAAAGCAATATTTGTACATGCATATGTATTTATTTTTTCTAAGATTTGTAAGATCAAATAGTAAATATGTGACATAAAAATTCGTTATGTTTAAAATTCCATTCTTCAAGTGTTTTCCGAGCAGAGTACGTTGCCGATCAAATCTTAACATGGATTCAGAGAGGCTGAAAGAAAGTTCTATATCAACACAAGCAATTATTCGCTAGATTCATCCGAAAATATAATTTCGTAGTACGGCTATACAATGTTGTTTACGAGCAGCCGGCGCTCAAGAAGAGTACCATGTAGTCTGTGATAGAAAGAGAGGGGGTAAAGGGAGCATACGACCCTCTACCCCTCCCCGACTCCAGAAAAGCGATAAGACAATGATCTGAAAAATATTTGTTCTCTCGAGTTACGCATGGGGATCTACGAAACATGAGTACTCGTATGTACGTGGTTGAAGTTCCTTCTGCTTCACGTACAGCCTCTCATCCTTGATCCCGAGTACGCTGTTTCCAAGAAGCAGAAGGGGGCGGGGGGGGGGATAAATTTGACATTTAATAGCGAAAGTCCGGCGTTACTGCAAGCGCATTGCGTGGCTATGCAAGTATTTCAGTAACACAAGTTTCGAGTAATATGTATTTCGAACTCGCATGTGAAATGTTCATTTTCGACTTATAAATGTACTAGAAGTTAACAAAATATGTAGCAGTAGATAAAATATGTAAAAAATGTAATTACACAAAAATATGTAAAACGTAATTACACCAAAGTATGTAAAATGTGTAATTATACCAAAATATGTAAAATAAAAATAGTTTCAATTCGTTCAGAATGTCGAGTTAAGTCTAAAAAATATTAGTGAATGCAGGTATCTTGTCCCTCTATCCCCTGCTTTACACCTACTTTAAAATGATTTTACATGTCGGGGAACCAGTCCAGAGTTAGAGTAGTGAGGGGGATTCCTGTTGCAGGAAAAGAGGTGCCGGGGAGGAACCGCGAATAAGGAACTGGTGTGGGCACAGCAGTCGACGTGCCCGAAAGCCCCAATGAATGTGTTTTCTGGCGTGCGCAGGTCGCTTGTGCGTATGATTTCTGTCTCCGTGACAAATGAACGCAGGTTATTTCATAGCGGTTTCTAATTCTGAATTATTTTTATACGTATCGTCTAAATATACTGGGTGAGTCAGGTAACGTTAGCACCTCCTGCAGTTTTTGAACGGTGGAAGTTACTGCAATGCAGTTTTCACAGGATATCCAGTGAGGGAATGGGGCTAATTGATCTGTGTATTCATTTCTATTCTATTACATATCTATAAATATTTGTATTTTTGGAGTTATTGATGTAACTTTGTTTTTTGTTGTTGTTGTTGTTGTTGTTTTTCAAATGGAACTATACATATTTTTTTCGTCTTACATGACGAGCGTAAAAAGAGAAATCCAGTGTGATATACGTGTTGTCATATGTTATACTATGTTACATTATGATATACGTGGTGTCATAAGCATTTGTTTGAGTAATTTTGATATTTTTACGACTCGTGTGTAACATTTTTGAATGTAAATGTCCGCCATACAAGGTCAAGCAGCGCTCTCCCACTAACTCGCCATCGAGCACAAAAAAATCAAAATTACTAATATATATATATATATATATATATATATATATATATATATATATATATATATATATTATCGAACATATAGCAATATGTATATCGTGGGATTCGTCTTTTTGCACTCGTCATGCTAGAATTAAAAATATGTATTCATTTTAAAAACGCAAAGTTACCTCAACATTTCATAAAATACAAGTGATAAAATGAATACATGTATCAATTAGTCCCATTCCCACCAGCCCTTTCGTGAAAATTGCATTGCAATAACTTCCACCGATCAAAAAACCAGAGGAGATCCTGAGGTTATGTGGCTCACCCTTTTTCATAAGTTGAGATGCTTGATATCAGAATATCAATGGTAAATCAAATTTGTACATCAGTTGGTTCAAATGCTATGTACTTTTTATAAATTTATATACGTTCCAGCACCTAAAGAAGTCAGAAAGAATTATCGAAATGTCGTTCTTGTATAGTGCGTCAGCGAAATTTGTATAATTGTTAATATGAATTTCGGAATTCATATGGATTTTTTTATATCGTATCTTGTGTAAATATTTTAATAAACGTTTTACTGTCTTTAATAAATTTGTAATATTTATTATAATATAAATTCAACATACAGCTTCTATGAATGTACGAGCGGTATTCAATAATTAAAGAGACAAATTGGTCTCGAGAAATGAACGTTAATATTTACAAAATAGGAGTTTTCCTACTTTTCAATATAATTCTCATCAACATTTATGCGCCATCTCCAATGGGTTACCAGCTTTTTTAAAACGGTTACAAAGAACTCTTTATCTTGGGGTTTGAACGTATTTCCTACAACTTTTTTGACATCCTCGTTAACCTGGAACTTCTTCCCACGTAATGTCCTCTTTAGTGGACCAAACAAATGGAAATCAGATGGTGCTAAATTCGGGCTGCAAGGGGGATGAGGCAGTACCTCCCAACCCATTTTTGTCGATGGTTTCACGGTGTTGTTGAGCACTGTCAAGACGTGCGTGGTTTTGCTGGAGAATCACACATCTCTTGTTACTGGCTTCACTTTGTTCAAAGGTATATCTGAACAGTATTGGCTGTTTATTGTACGCTGCTCTTTGGTATAATAAAAAATAAATAATAAATTATTATTATAAAAACGCACCTACATTATCCCCAATGCCAGTCAACACTTTTCCTGCTGATGTGGTCAGAACGTTGTTTGTCAGTTATGGAGTGTCAACCTGCCAAAAAACCAACATTCGGGGAAATAGATGTAAAGTTTGTATCGCTCTAGAAAGCCTTCTTTTTCTATGTCTGTCTTCTCTTATTTTCTTTCTTCCTCCTAAATATCTTTCCTATTCTTATTTTCTAGTGTTGTCTGTTTTTGGCATTTTTTTAAAGGGAAACCTCGCCCTTTTCGCAAAAAGAGGCGTGGTTCCCCTAACGTAAGGCTACATAATTATTTAAATAAAAACGAAACGAAAGATCGTACAATAAAACCAGTTTCGCCATGTTCAAAAGAAAATATCAAAGGTTCTGATTCTGCTAAAAGTAAAAAAAACAACTGATTTTCTGTGGTTTTGCCTAGTTTTTGAGGTTTAAAAATAAACAAACAAATAAATAAAAAAAACAAAGTCCAGTCCTAAACTTACCCATTCTTTTTTTCTTCTGCAGACCAGTTTTGTGGGCATGTACAAGTGGGATTTTCTGCGGTTTTGCCTAGTTTTTGAACTACAAAAAAGTTTAAAAAGTAAAAAAAAAGAAAGTTAAATTCGTCAAATGACCCATCTTGTCTTGCCTAATACTGTTTTTCGTGCAGACCACTTTGAGTGTTTAATTCTTGAATGGCGTGGGCATGTACAAGTGGGATTTTCTGCGGTTTTGCCTAGTTTTTGAACTACAAAAAAGTTTAAAAAGTAAAAAAAAAGAAAGTTAAATTCGTCAAATGACCCATCTTGTCTTGCCTAATACTGTTTTTCGTGCAGACCACTTTGAGTGTTTAATTCTCGAACGACTGTCGCGCGCGCGTGCGCAAGCGGAGAGGGCTGGAGGTGAGTGAGTGAGTGAGTGAGTGGGCGTGGCGGTGTGCGCAGGTCGCTGGGCGTGGCGTGCAAGTGCGTGCTGCGCACGTGCTTCGTCATCCTGAACAACATGTACTGCATCCCCACGTACGTGGTGTGGATGGTGCTCATCTTCCCGCTGCGCCGCTACCACCCGGAGCTCTACTGGAAGATCGAGGGCCACTTCTTCCACTGGCTGCTCGCCATGGTCAGCATGTGGAGCTGGTCGGCGGGATACGACAGTGAGTAGCTTTCGCCAGCCTCGCTGGTCTTGGTCTGGGGGTGACGACAGTTTCGATCGACATGCCGCGGTCCTCTTCAGGCGCGGTACTGCCCTGAAGAAGACCGTCGGTCGAAACGTCGGCACCTCAGCCTTCGTCGCGGCGTCACCTGGACAGCCCAGATCGTGTTGAGGTTTTTATAAAATCATCGATGTTTTTTACTTTCTCGTCTTACGAATTTTTTCCAAGAACAGAATAGTGCGCCGGAAATCGGCGATTATTTTTACAAAAACATCGATGTTTGACATCGTTTTTTTTTCAAGCCGTTGTTTTTTAACGTCGATGTTTTGTGGCTTCCGCGGCCACGCTCTTGGTCTGGGGTGACGACAGTTTCGATCGACTTGCCGCGGTCCTCTTCAGGCGCAGTACTGCCCTGAAGAAGGCCGTCGGTCGAAACGTCGGCACCTCAGACTTCGTCGCGGCGTCACCCGGACAGCCCAGATCATGTTGAGGTTTTTATAAAATCATCGATGTTTTTTACTTTCTCGCCTTACGAATTTTTTCCAAGAACAGAAAGTTATGTAATAGTTACCCGGAAATCGGCGATTATTTTTACAAAAACATCGATGTTTGACATCGATTTTTTTTCAAGCCGTTGTTTTTTAACGTCGATGTTTTGTGGCTTCCGCGGCCACGCTCTTGGTCTGGGGTGACGACAGTTTCGATCGACACGCCGCGGTCCTCTTCAGGCGCAGTACTGCCCTGAAGAAGGCCGTCGATCGAAACGTCGGCACCTCAGCCTTCGTCGCGGCGTCACCCGGACAGCCCAGATCATGTTGAGGTTTTTATAAAATCATCGATGTTTTTAACTTCCTCGCCTTACGAATTTTTTCCAAGAACAGAAAGTTATGTATATAATAGTGCGCCGGAAATCGGCGATTATTTTTACAAAAATATCGATGTTTGGCATCGATTTTTTTTTCAAGCCGATGTTTTTTAACGTCGATGTTTTGTGTTGGATGTTTTACGTGGTCAATATTTTTTGAAATGAAAAAAGTTCATCATAACAAATTCTATAATTATTTTCGGATATCCATAAATTGAATTCATATCGTATTCTTTAGACAAAAATGACGAATGGTGAAAAAAAATGTTTCTTCAATAAAGAAGCGTTTCTTATTTTTGAATTATCGAATCAGGTAAACCCACGTTTTGTTAATGGTTCTGACATGTTTACCAGTAAAATCTCTATGAAAATTATTAATAAAGGAGACCAATTTAAAATAAAACCACCCTTCAGTGGTTACTAATTCACTTTTGAAAACATCGTGTTTTTTTTTTTAATGTTTTAATTTTGATCATCGATGATTAGAAACATCTATGTTGTGTTGGCTGTGTCGCATCCCTAGATGATAGCAGTAGTAAAAGGGGAAAGAACGGAATACAATCACTTTTACCACGTTTTAGACAGCCTTAGTCTCATTTTGTTGTAATTCATGTTTACAAATCATTTAATTATGTCTTACGTTATGAAGGACATAATTAAATTATAATGTATAATTTTGTACTACGTTAAATTAAGGTCAGTAGGAGTTGATGCGTTGAGACGAAATTATTTTGTTCTCCTTGTTCCACTCGCTTTTTCTCTGAACATTTGAGTATCGTCACACTTTTATCACTAGTGATAAAATGTTTATTTATGATACGAGTGATAAAATCTCTTTAATCACGTGCGCTATACACTTTTTTAGAGAGCCTTACTGATTTTCATTTTGTTATTATTTAAGTATAAAAATCATTGAATCGCGTAAAGGTCAGTAGTAGCTGATGCGGTTGGACGAGTGTTTTTTTCTTTTCTTTGTTGCATTCACAGATTTACCTGAATCCTTGAGCATCGCCTTACTTTTAGCACTAGTGCTAAAGACTAAACTTTTAGCACGCTGCGCATGCCCTGAAAGAACAGCTTCTACTAGTCTGTCTAGAAATACTTTTCTTGAACATTACTGACGTGACTAGCCGATATTGCTAAAGCGTAATTTACACGGTCTACTTTTCATTATTTTTCATCAGTACTGAAAAGGGCAGGACTAGACTGGATAAATCTGTTCGGGAAAATGAAGCATGCGTCATATTTCTGTATACTCGAGGTCCAATTGGAATACCGCGCTCCTGGCGACACTTCCGGGAACTTTTTCTCGGTTGTTATGACTGTGGAGACATTTATTTATTTTGTGAACTTCTGAGAGCTTTCCAGTGTTTCGGATTATGTTGTCAAGAGATTTGACTGGTAAGAAGGAAAACGGTTCTTACGTGTACTGTGTACTTCTGGAGTGACCTGTTCTCTCCTAACTTTATTTGTAGGTTAGTGCGATGTTAACTTTTTCTTAGCTTCAGCGCTCTTTGCGGTTTCCGGAGGAAATGTTTTTGTCACGATGACGTGCAGAAAACGAAATAGTAACCGTGTAAAGATTGTCTCGTCCATCCTCTTTCGATGCCAAAACAGTACTGCGTAAAAACGATTATGACTTTACTACCCATTTTCTGACCAGAAAAATGTCGCAAAAAGGACCGTGTAATATGGACATAAGCGTACGCATTCTAAGAATATAATTTCGAAGGGTCTTGGGTTTTCATTTTTCCGTAAAAAAATTGATAAATAATAAAACAGTGAGAAATGTGTGTGATGGATGCTGGAGAAGTACATTTTGCGCACGTTTTGTAGGAAGAACGCGTTGTTACTCTCAAGGAAAAGCAAGTTCGAAACGTACGTGACACGAATGAGATTGTTTTCACTTCTTTACTATTTTTAATGAAATTATTTTAATATACATTTTTATATTATAAACGTAAAAACTGTTCTTGAGTTTTAGCTTTCTGTTTTGCCAGTGCAGATTTCGATATTAAATGTATGTGTAGAGGCTATTTCTTATCGCCCATCTTTCTAAGTGATTTAATTGACGTGGAATCATGCGTTTCTAGATCTAATGACATGTGATGTCGATTAGTACGCAATTTTAGTAGTTTGAACAAGTAAAGTGAATTAGTGTGAGGGATGAACGGTTTGAATAGTTTCTGTAAAAGGACCGGAAAAAAACCTAGAACCTACTGAAAACCAATCGTTGCGCAATGAATACAAATGCAATTGGGAGATCTAGTAAATCACTGTCTCTTCAGTGAAGATAACCTTTGAATCGATTTGAGAGCCAATGGAAAAAGAAAAAGCGACGAGCCCGCAGCGGAGGCCCCTGGAGAGAGAACCGCAGAGCGAAGTCGCCCTCGGGTCGCATTTCCACACCCAATCTGTTGCGCTGCCACGTGCGTGTCCTGTGATGAATGGCGTAGCAGCATCTGTTCGTTTGACGCGTGTCGCGCTATGAACAATGTTGCACTTCCGGCTCGCGTGTTGGGACGTGAAAAAAAAACGGACAACAATTTGTGACGCCCTGGTGCACGGCACGTGTCATAGTGCTGTCGCTCTGGTACAACTAGGTACTATATCGTTGGGAGTTTTGGTAATTTACCGGTTTTGTACGTTAATTGACGGATTGTTTTAAGACATTGGTGTATAAAACTTATTTTTCTTTTACGTACCATCCAGTGTTGATGTTCTCCCGATGGAACGTAATCGAAAGAAGTGTCTGCTTTAATGAAAGCTGTCGTGTGTAAATCGTTCTTCATCTGTCTGTCTCTCGTTCTATTTCCTCTCTCTCCCATCTTTCTTCCTCTCTGTCTCCTATCGTTCCTCGTCTAGGTCTCTCTCTCCCTGTCCCGCTCTCTCTCCCTCTCCCGCTCTCTCTCCCTCTCCCGCTCTCTCTCCCTCTCCCGCTCTCTCTCCCTCTCCCGCTCTCTCCCTCTCCTCTCTTCCCTCTCTCTCTCTCCCTCTTCCGCTCTCTCTCTCTCTCCCTCTCCCGTCTCCTCTCTCTCTCCCTCTTCCCTCTCTCTCTCTCCTCTTCCGCTCTCTCTCTCTCCCTCTTCGCCTCTCTCTCTCTCTCCCTCTTCCTCCTCTCTCTCTCTTCCGCTTTTCTCTCTCTCTCCTCTTCCGCTCTCTCTCTCTCCTTCCTCTCTCTCTCTCTCTCTCCCTCTCCTCCTCTTCCCTCTTCTCTCTCCCTTCCCTCTCTCTCCTCTGCTCTCTCTCTCTCTCTCTCCTCTCTCTCTCCTCTTCGCTCTCTCTCTCCCTCTCTTCCCCTCTCTCTCTCTCCTCTCTCCCCTCCTCTCTCTCTCTCCTCTCTCTCTCCCTCCTCTCCCTTGCTCTCTCTCTCTCCGCTCTCCTCTCTCTCTCTCCCTCTTCCCTCCTCTCTCTCTTCTCCTCTTCCTCTTCTCTCTCTCTCTCCTCTCTCTCCTCTCTCTCCGTCTCTCTCCTCTTCGCTCTCTCTCTCTCCCTCCTCTCTCTCTCTTCCTCCCGGTTTTCGCGCCTTTTCCCTTTCCCGTCTGCCCCGGTGGCGTCTCCCCTGTGACGAGTCCTTCCTTCTCCCTTTCTCCCCGTCTTGCAGCGTCTCGCCGCCCTCTCCTCTTTGAGAAGTTTCCTTCCCCTGGAATGCCTGATGCTGCCTCGCCGTGCGTGCGTGCTGTGGGCGGGGACGGCCTCGCCCACGCCCGTGCCTCCCTCCCTTCCGGGCATTGTCGTCGCCCTGATGCCGATGCGACCCCGCCCGCAGTCTACGCTCCTTTGCGGACTGTTTCTAGTTTTAGCGCAGCCACTGCTAATATAAAGTCGTATTTCGCTTGTTCTTTAATTCTCTCTTCTATTCTCTAGGCCACAAAACTCTGTGAGAGTGCTACAGCTGGAGGGATTCATACACACATACGCTGTGAAGTTATTATTTGATATTTTAACTTTTACGATGTTGTGATTATGGGAATTTTTCATTCACAAGGACAGCATGGAACACTTAAGATCAAGCATAAAACGTGGATCGACTGTAATAAATCGATGTTTAACGCCGACATCGATGCTCCGTCGCTGCTGCTTACAAGCGCCTGGTCGAGCATTTGCGTGTCCCTGCCTCCATTAATCTCGCGGCCGTAGCTCCCTAGCGGTGATTCATCGCTACCTCCATATTTCCAATAGGTCACGCGCCATGCGATGGTTCATTGTTTTCCGCGAACCAGCTATTATATCACTACATTCTATTCACTGTTAGCGCATGTGACTGATGATGAATGTGGATAAACCGTTTCTCTCGAGCATGTTACCGTAAACGTGTCGTATCTTATCAGTTTCGTCTTTTTTATCGACGTGTTAAATAACAGAACCACTTCCACACTGGGTGAAATTCTACTACATTTTTCGCTGCTGATAACGCAAATGGAGCGGTTGTTGCTTTGGACGCAGTCAATAGATAAACAAACGTTAGTTGTGCAGGGCAATGCAACACGATTAAAACGGAGGGGGGGGATAAAGGTTGTTGGTTAAAAGGCGGGGGAAAAGACGTGTTTGAAATGGGTGCCTAAATGAAAACGAGCAGGTGGGAGTAACAGGTGTCGTAAGAATTTTTCATCCTGGCGATGAACGGTTGGGGACGAGTGGGTTCACATCAGATGTCGTACAAATGGCCGCGCACCATTGCGAAACATAGAATTCCCGATACAGGTTGCCTCCCAGAGTTCCGTGGTGACGCTCCGGAAATATCATGGATTTCGTACGGTATAAATAACTCCCTTCAGTACACAGGACGAAGCCAGGAGTGACAGTAATAAGAAAGCAGTTACACGTCAATTAGAAAAGCAGTAGAATGAAAGAGCAGACTTGAGGTTTTAATTACATGTAATGTAATTAAAATGACTGTACCATCATATTATATCTTGAAAAGTATGAACTTTGTACTAAGCGCACGATGCACTTGATGTATTGCTGCTTGGCTTGTTTTAGCCCGAAATTCGCCGTGTCGTCTAGAATTGTGGGGGATCTTTTTGGGTAATTAAAGAAAACCACAATAAAATTGATGAGCGAGTAAAAAGTATGTCATCAATTCTTCAGATCTCCATTTTGACTGAAAATGTACTTGTATTTTTGAAATTGATGAACTCTTAAACAAATAATTACAAAATAAAACAAATTCGAACATATTTGAGTTACGTAGAATAATAATTTTTTTAACGTGCAGTGCGGCGCAAACCACGGTTTCTCGTGCTTGTTTGCCGCGTGCGGAACAACTAACTGTTTCATTGTGACATTTGGAAGCGTGTGCGAAACAGCTTTAAATAGGTTCAAAAATAGCATAAGCAACACGTGTGCGAGGTGATTTGCACACTAATTACGTAACTCACTACTCTTTTTATCTCTTGTGAAATTCCTGTTTCGGAGATACGATGGTGGGTATTTTCAAGAGTAGATAGTATATATTTTTGTCTTTTACATCTTTATCGAAACACCAAGATCTCGAAATGATAACTGCGTGTGTGTGCTGAAGTCCCATCTTCTAAACAGAGTTCCGTAATGTGGAAACTTCTCTTTTCAGGAACGATCAGGAATTATTTGGTTTGAATGTGGAGTATTGCATCAAGTTGGAGCAGACATACTACGGTTTTAATTACCTTGTCTATTCGATCTTACTAGCTTATTATATCTACAAAAGTCAGGGCTTTGTACAAATCGCACCTAATTTATTGCTGCTTGCGTCGTTTTAGCCTGAAATCCTCTAGAAATGCGTGAGAGCTAAGATAGCTTTTCTGGGTAGTTTTTTAATTGAAAAAAAAATATATATAAATTGAAAGTAAATAAAAGTATATCAATTCTTCGCCTCTCCATTTTTACAGAAAATTAACTTGTTTCCTGAAATTGATATTCTTTAATCACTATTTAACGTTTATGTAACATTTCGTAGGAGTAACGTGTAGAGGATAGTAACGACGTAAGGAGACACGAGTCATTAGATTTTTAGACGCAGGAGAACAGTGAAGGACAGAAAGATGGGGAATTTTATGAACTTGTAGCTTAGGGTGGCTTCTCCACTGCTTCCAACCGTTTTAAAAGTATGTTCATATTTGTTAATTTGAGATTACCTTTAATAATATTAGGAAGACACTAAAAAAAAGTCCAGGCCAGATCCCCCACCGGAAGACCGAGATGCGCGATGGACCGGAAGTGGAGTGACTCGTGAATGAGTGAGGAAAGGACGGACAGATGGACACGCACCAGTTACCCCATGCAATATCTCTGCTGTGGCAACGAAATTATGTTATCCTAACTCGTGGCGTCCAACTACATCTATCCTTTTCTTGCATTCTCGAGGAAATGTAAAAAGATCCCCTGGTGGGAATAAAATGCATGTGAGTGGGAGTTGGAAGTATCTGAGAGAGAAATGCATATGAGTGAGGCCTTTGGCCAAAAAAAATAATTAGTTTTTAATGCCCTAGAACGCTTTGTTTAGGAGTTATTTCTTTGATCCCGGGGAATAAACTGATAAGTTAGTAAAACTTAATTTTACAGAAGAACAAAAAGCAACTTTCAAGTGAACTAAATCGGGGATTAAAGATATTCAAATAGAGGTAATATTCAAACGAAACTGTTTGTGTTTAGGTTTTGTTTGAATATCATTAATCCCTGATTTACAGCGTTAGTGTAAAGTTATTTTTGGCTCTCCTGTAAAATTAATGTGCGTGTAAGTAAATGAAGTTATTTTGACTTGTCAACGTATTCACCGAGATCCAAGATTTAACGAGACAGATAAAAAAAAATAACGCTGCCGAGTGTTGCGGGTTGCATTTGCCATGCATATTAAGTTTAGTTCTACAGCGCCCGTCTGTCCGCGTGAGTGGGAGCGGTGGTGGTGGGGAGCGGTCCGTCCAAAGTGCAGCGACGGCGGCGGCGAGTGGGCCTGTTAAGCAGGAAAGGAAAAGTCGCCCGTCACATGAGCCGGCACGCGCACGCCGACACCTCCGCCCAGGGGCGGCCCACGCCGACCAACGCCAGCCGCATTTACTCGCATTCTACCAACAGCAGCAGCAGCGGTCTAACAAACGGTGCCTCTGACCGCAAGGTCCTACTAGTTAGTAGCTGCGGCTGTGTTGGTCTAATGCAGCCGCTGTCTGGAGGAGAATTCTAGCAGTCGGCTGCTCTCATCGGTAGTTTTCCGTGGTTCCTCCGATCAACACCAGGCGAATGCCGGAGCAGTACCCTTACAAACGGGCCACGGACCTCAAACGATCTTTCTTTCGACCGGGAGCGGTAGCTCAATGCATCAACTGATGTCACTGCAGCGCCTCTGACCGTCTGAGGTCCTAGGTTCCCACTCCCCACGGGATTTTCGACACTAGCTTTTCAGGTAGGTCGAATTCAGTCGCTGTCTGGAGGAGAATTCTAGCGGCCGGTTGCTCTGAGCGGTAGTTTTCCGTGGTTCCTCCGATCAACACCAGGCGAATGCCGGAGCAGTACCCTACAAAACGGGCCACGGACCGCGCGCGATCTGTCCTTTCTCTTCCTGGTTCTGTCCTCCCCCTTACTTATAAACATTTACACATCTACGAGTAGGGAGACCAGTTGGAAGCGTAGAGATTGACCCGGCTAGGGCGGTGCTACGCTGTTGGGAGATACCTCGTTGAAAGAAAACCCCGTAAGCCGACAGGTATGTCATTGCCACCTGCTGAGAAAACAACCTGCACTACACGTACGGGAATAACGACCGTAGCAGTTGAAGCGCCCGGAAACACCTATCAATCGGCCATTGGAGTGATGGGAATGGAAGACCACGGTGCTGTGGCCTCTCGCCTCAGAGGTGATCGCCGCAGCGCGAGAGGTGAAATGGAACCGGCGCACATTTTATTTAAATTTTATTGATTTGTTGCGTCTTCGTTGACTTCGTTGGCGTCTCTGTGGGCATTGAGCGCTTGCCACGGAGTAATCCTCGTTCACTTTCTTTATCGAGTCTCGTCACATCGCAGTCAGTGCCTTTTGTCCCTTCGCTCGAGAAAGGTACACCCGGTGGCGGGGCGCGGAGTTGGAACCTGCAGTTGGAACCTGCAGTTGGAACCTGCAGTTGGAACCTGCAGTTGGAACCTGCAGTTGGAACCTGCAGTTGGAACCTGCAGTTGGAACCTGCAGTTGGAACCTGCAGTTGGAACCGCTTGGAACGCGTGGGAATTTGCAGTGGGAACTTGGAGTCGGAACTTGCAGTATTGTCCGTATGAGAACGAAGCGTGTGAATGTTAGGTGGGAATTTGCAGTGGGAACTTGGAGTCGGAACTTGCAGTATTGTCCGTATGAGAACGAAGCGTGTACGAATGTGTGCTTTTAGTACCGACGCTTTGGGTGGGTGGTGTCAGTGTGCCCGCGCGAGCCACTTGCCCTTGAGGGGAAGGCGACTTCCCCTCGCACCGCTCGCGTTTCCCCTCCAAATCCAGTGCATGCTGAAGCTGGGAAAGTAACTGCAAAGCGCGCTCTACGTATCAGGGCGAATGGCTGCTTGGCCGGATGGCTTGCATCAAATAACGAAGATTTCAACTATGTATTTATACTTATTACTTTATTTCAGGTTTGTTTTCATTTAAAACTCTGATTTGCATGATCATTTTTGCGAAGGGACAGGAATATGTTTGAAAGACAAATACTATGCTAGATTTTGTTTTGTGTGATGTTTTAATTAATTAGTCCGTTATTTATTGTACGCAACAATAATATAGCACGCCTCTATCCCTTCCCCTTCCTCTTGTCCCTTCTGGTAAAACTTCCTTTTAGATTTAGTGTATCACTCTTATAAGCTCAGCAGTATATGCCCCTTATAAAGACAGGTCTTTTAAGAGAGAGAGAACTCTTTATTCCTTTCCTGAACGTAAAAACGTAATGGGACTACTGAACTCTGAAGTAATGGTGTTTGCTAAATAACAATACTTTCCATTCAGAATGAATAGTTTTAATCTCAGTTGATAAGTTCAATACGATTGACGTATAAAATTTTAATGGATGATTTCTGTGCTCCAGTAGAGGAAATGGGAATTAATATTGCTCGATGTGGCGCAATAACTGTCAAAAGACTTCTCCGAATGTCTATCACGAGTCAGTTGCCCAGATGCACTCTGGAGAGATTTGTACAGCCGTCGCTTCTGAACCTCATGGCGGTGCACTGAGAGTGACCAATTCAGCTAATTGAATGTTTCCATTTGCCTCTTGGAACGAATTGTGCGCGTGGATTCGTTGGTTTGGAATAGGCATGCCACATCGATGTCTTAAATATCGACAGATTGTTTAATTTTTTAGCGTCATTTTGAGGTATGTGTTGTTGTTGTTGTTGTTGTTGTTTTGTTTTTGGATGTTTTGTTTGTGAAACTGTTCCATGTCTCAGTTGTATTGTCTGTTATGTTGTTCTTTAGTAATTTTCGTGTAAAGTTCGTGCTTTTACTTTTTCTTTATATTTCAACATTTCTAACGGGCCATTGAACATGACAATATATGACATTCATGTAAGGAAGGTTTGGAAAGAAAGAATGAATGTGTGACCAGATGGGCAAAGAACATGACAAGATTTGACATTCATGTAAAAAAGTTTGGGAAAGGGGGGATGAATGTGTGACTAGATGGGCAAAGCCTGGAGGCGACTCGCTGACAGTTTCAAAGGCAGCTCCTTCGAAGCGATGAGGGTGATGTGTTCTAGGGCTGGAGCCTCATTTCGATACACATCCTTCCTAGAGGACGTTCGGTGCCCTGGTGTTTACTGCACCTCCTCCATGCCCACACCCATGCTCATACCTCCCTCTACACCTGCACTCGAACACCTTTCCTGGGAGTTGGATGTTCCTCGCAGTACTATGGCCGTTGCAGCGTCTTTCCGAAAAAGTATGTCGTAGATGTGGTTATTAATACGGGGCGGATTTTGATGACCTAAAACATCGGCAAAAACGATCAATAAAATGCTCTTAAAATGCCCTGAAAACAAAACAAAAAAAATAATTGTATCAAAACTAGTTCGGATGAACCATTGAAGCTCTTAAATACGTTACTAATGTAATCGATGCTGCTGCTATTCGTTCGAGTGAACTCGACTTTCAAACTTTTGGTTTGGACTGTTTTTTATCAGGAAATCTCTGTCTTTAGAGTTATCCCGGCAATGGCGCTGATATACGCCACAATAATTACATACAACGGCTGTCTAAAGAATTTCTCAACGAACAAATTAATACGCTACTGAGTAATTCTGTTAAGATCATGTTGCATCTCGTAAATATTATTTAAAGCAAGTACCATTAAAAATGACATTAAAATCGATGAAATCAGCAAAAATGCATTAAAAATGACGGAAGAAGGCTTATTAACCGGAATCGATAAAAAATGCAAAATATGAGTATTTTATCATAACATAAAATGGATTATACTAACCGACATTGTTCTAAAGTGAAACGATAAAAAATGGCATTTCGTTAAAACTCAGAAAACAACGGTCGCCGCTTAAGTTGTAAACTGAGGTGTGATAGTCGAAGTTTATATTAACCACTGAAGTCCGTTTTTTTATGGACCGGATGTCGTTCTGTATTACAGAAAACGTAATATACACAAGAAATATTTCGGGGAAGAAGTGCCCGCATTTCGCCGCAACTGATCCTTTCGATATTTGTTAACGGACGCCGGCCGTTATAGAACGATTTTCCTAAGGATGAACCAAAGTGACAGTTCGCGAAAACAAGTGAACATCACATGTATTTCAGAGAAGTATCCCTCCGCCGCGACAGCTATTCAGCCCCATCTTAAAGTGTTTGGTTATGGCTTCTGAGAAGACATCACTATCCAGAAGTCTGAGAGTTTCGCTGAGGTATATGCACGCACGCGAGTCTGGGAAATAATAAACAATTTAAATACGTACGTGGAAAACCTTTTAACATGCTCTCACAACCAGTAACAGAAAACTGCCACGAATGTGAATAGAAAGCTCTCGATCACAGCTCGACACACAACAGCACAAAGGCCGGAACAACGTGCATCGGTAGGCATCTCGCACTCAAGTATCGGTTTTAAAATAAACATAATATTTATCACACAAAAAGTAAATTCAATGTAAGATATAAAGGAAAAAAGAATTTTCACAGAAGATCACATAACACTGCACTTCCTAATTTCAATTATTTCTCGCGGCGCACTATATTTTTGTCGGACGAGGACATCACAAAAGGAAGCGTCGAAGCCATTTACATGTTAGCCAACTGCAAACGAGCAAATGCAGGAAGGGAGTCCATTGGGCTTCAAGGCACGATGACCAGAGAACCTCCAGTTATGTTGCCAGCACTGGCTGTCGCTTTGGCTCATCCTTAGGAAAATCGCTCTATAAGAGAGGCTCGTGTCGCATTGGTAAAAACAAATGGCGCAGAGGAAGCGCCGGCCGTGCCAGGGCAGCGGAGGCAAGGCCAGCGCGCGTCGCTCGCGGCCTCGCAGGCGCCCGGTTCGACGCCCGAGCGAGGTCGCCTCGCCCCGCCCCGCCCCGCCCCGCCCCGCCCCAGCCCCGCCCCGCCCCCCCGCCCAGCCCCGCCCAGCCCCGCCCCGCCCCGCCCCGCCCCGCCCCGCCCGCCCGTCCCGCCCCGCCCAGCCCCGCCCCGCCCAGCCCGCCCTGCCCAGCCCGCCCAGCCCCGCCCCGCCCTGCCCTCACGCCTGCCGCCTCAAAGAGAAACTGCAGGGGAACTTCTGGGCACTAACACTCTATCACTTCTGCAATTCCAAAATTTAATATAGGCTTTCCTCGCTTTTTGGGTTTGTTCTTTCAGGGGATTATTCTTTGCTGGGTGCAGTTTTTTTTAAAATTAAGATACTTTTCGAAGGTTCTTCTCTAGAAACTGTGATTTGCCCGTTAGTTTATTTCAGTTTGATGGTGTCCTCGCAAAATGTTAAGTCACGAAAGGAAATTTAAAATATAATTTCGTATGATCATCAAGCAAGGTATATAAAAAAATTAAATTCGCATTTTAAATGACGATTTTGTCAAGGAGATTGTAGGTTTTGTCATCTATAAATCCCAAACAACTAAATGAACATTTACAAAAAAGGACTTAACTCTTCCAAACGTGATCGAGTTCTGAAACCCTTGAATGAGTATTGCCTTGTGGATGCACTTCCGCTATTTGCATCTCATTCGTATTCTTACGTTCTGCAAGGCCCTTTCACGAGATTTTCGATCTCCTAAGCAGATGCGAATTCATGAGTTTTCATGTCGTAGACCGCGACTGATGTGTCTTCAAGCTGAGACCGTATTACCGCACGTAAGCGGAAACTATTTCCTCAGTGGAATGTTCCTTCACTCCCTTTCTTTCACCGTCAACGCTACAAATATAACTCGAAACCCTCGACCTGCAAACTCCACAGTGCTGTTGGAATTCGCTGTCCTGAAACTAAAAATTTGTTTTTCTTGAAATTATATTTGTGCCCACTGTAGACGGTGATGAGAATTCACTATTACAGAATTATCTCGTGTTTATTTGAAATGCGTGTAGATCCGAAGTAGTTCGCTATTACAGAAAATTCACAATATCCAGAGTTGACTGTAAATTGTGAGCCAGTTTTGCGACACAGTAATTTCCAAAAATATGAATACACTATTGTTTTAAATTTTATTTCTAATGATTGAAGTTATCACTTACGGTAGATATACTCGTATTCGCGCCAGTGTGTGTTAAATGTAATGGATTCAATAAAAGGTAGGCTGGATTATGAGATCGTGGGCTCTGCAGCGTGGTTTCTTTGTTTCGTTTGAAGTGTTTTACTTTCGTTTCGTGTGACAATGTATTTTTCTTCATCGTTTACACCCGTTTTTAGAGCATTGAGACTCCAAAGATCGTCAACTGAAGCGTCCTGTACATTCTCCTTACGCTAATCCTGGAGAATCTTGCTGACAATATCTGATCAGCCGTGAAAAATAGGCTTATTAGAATTGATCAAATCAAACGATGCCCTGATTGACAATATCCTAGAGGTGATATCAACGATGGGATTAGAATTAAGTGAAAGGCTCAATAAAAACCCCTTTATTTGGAGTTGTGTACAATGTGTAAAACGTACTTTTCCATAACTCATGTAGGTATATCGTTTCATACGGCAGATATGCGCCAACATATTCCTGTTTAGTAAATGGCTATTGTGTGCAAATAGTTTCGTACTGGAACTAACTTCGAGATCTTCAGGCAACCCATGCTTCGGAAGGGGGGTACGCAACAGAGCATCAAAGAGTCATTTTTAGATTACGGCTACAGGAACATTACGTGTATCCCTTTTTGGAAAACCGTTTCCGAGTTTTGTTCCCTACGTTGGCGGTTTGAGAATTCTAGTGGCTTGTTTCTCTAATCGGTATTTTTCCGTGGTTTCTCCCATCAACACCAGGCGAATGTCGGAGCAGTATCCCAATAAACGGGCCGCGCGAACTTTCCTTCCCCTTCCTTGTTCTATCCTCACCCCCTTCTTACACTTTGCTTACACTACAGTACAACATATGTCCGAGGACTAGAGCTTGTCCCGGATGGGTCGGTGCCCTGTTGGAGTGTGGGAGATACCTGGTTAGGGAAACTTTCCGCATACCGACGTAGGTCAGCGCCGGATCGCGTCGTCTAGCGGGGGAAGATCACCGTGTCCTCCCGCGATAGAAACTTAAGGCCCATTCACAATGCAAACATAAGCATAAGCATGGCGTTAACATAAAAGTTAGGACTACGTCTACAAGTGGACTCATTCACAATGCGTTCGCATAAGCATAACACGTAAGACGTTAACTTAAGAGCTTGCAAAGCTTCTGTGCTTATGCTTATGTCAGACATAAGGAATGAGCCAATCACAGTTCGATAACTCAAAATCGAGTATCAAAGTCGATAGGCGAAGTATTCGTGTGCTGCGTGGTTGTGTTGGTCGTATTTGTTTTGATATCTCGAAATCGATTCTCATATCCAACCAATAGTAAACTAGAATGCCTCATAGCCAATAGAAACTCTTTATTTTGCCTATGTTTATGTTCGACATTGTGAATACGCCAACTCTTCGCTTATGTTAATGTCTATGTCTATGTGTTATGCTTACGTTTGTGATTGCATTGTGAATGAGCCTTTACGCTACTCTAATGACTTTAGAACTAGACGCCCGAATTCATTAATCAATTAAACAGTTATGCTCTGACAATGTGTTGCGGGTTGCATGTGCACCTGCTGTCGTTTGAACATTTTTAATTTTTTTCGTCGCCTCAAATATCTTCCATGCAGGAGAGGGGGGTGACACCCTTGCGGTATGTTGTAACGCGTAAATGATCCAAACGTCCCATCCTTCCGTAGCGTTGTGTGCGGGGGGAGGGAGAGGGGACACGCGTCGAGATGCGGTCGACCGCCGCCGGAGAGACGACGAGTGGGTCACGCGGCGTCGACCACATCGATTGTCGGCCGCCGGCGAATCGATTCGTCACTCGCGCTGCCTCACCTCCTCCCACGCGCCCGCGCGCGTGCTGCCCTCTGGGGCGCGAAATTTGTTTTGAGCGGATCAGAGCAGCAGGCCGCTAGCATTTTCCTCCAGACAGCGGCTGAATTCGACGAAGAAGTTTAATGAAACTGCGAAAATATTCTGAGCTGCTCTTTACAGATGCTTTTACCGTAAATCTGTGTGTAAATATTACACAATTATAGTTTAAAAACTTTATCACGAGAGCTGGGGCAAGCTGTAACTTTCAGTTTTCCATTGCTGGGATCACATGTATATTTCATAGGATTCTGACAGTTCTGAGATTCTTAGATGTCACTTTTTCACCAACAGCGAAATATTACGAAGGAAAAGGGACACTTCTCAAATGAGCAATGGATACACGCGGTTGATTCGAAATCAATTCTTTTTTCCCGTGACGTGCTGCAATTACACAAATTATGAAACGCCCGAAATGATCTGTTTTACTAAGTAAATAAAACATACTTGAGTATGTTCTCCTTGAGGAGTGTTTTCTCCTTGAGGAGAATGAAATAGAATTATTCAATTAATAAATTTGCTTTTAGGTTGAAACATTTACGAGAGGCTAGGAGAGCCTGTTCCCTAAATTTTGCACAGCAATTTCCCAAATTCCACATGTGTACAAAAAAATCTACATATTTTCATCATAAAAAGGGGAACATCAGATGTTGATGACATTTACTAAAATAAAATGTTTTCTGACGTACGGCTACGAAGTCCCTTTCGAAATTTTCAGGGGGTTCCCTGGTCGTCCAGCTTATGCATTGTGGGTATTCGATGAGTTATCCGGGTGGGTTTGATCAATGACCCCAACGCAGTTTGTGCAGTGATGGTGAGAGTGCGGCTACGATGGTGTAGCTGTTAGCGTATCGGACTGCAATACCCAAGTTTGCGGTTCAAACCCGATCGAAGCCGGGCGAAAAAATCGTTCGTACGCCTTCCTTCGGAGGAAGTAAAGCCGGCTGTCCATGTTAGTACATTTACTGCATGTAAAGATCCTCAAGCCTAAATGCGCCTCTGAGCTAAATTCAAATCGCCTGTTTCGTCGCTCAAGTAATACCTTCTTTCTCCCATGATTGGTGAAAGGAGTGAAGAAATTTGCGTGGTCAGACGGAAGAGCAGGCCTCATGGCTGAGTCTGCCACGTAAAATGGCAAATTCAATTCAATTCAATTCAGTGCCGTAGTCCTTACTTATTCCAAGGTTTTGTGGAGCGTGGATGCATAGGACGTGCTGTGACCGTTCCACCGGAGACAGCTGACACCACCGGGGAATCGATTCTCCCCCCCTCCCTCCCTCTCTCGCCCCGATCGAAGTCTACCACTCCAGGCACATCCCATTAATGGATTATTAACGTCGTTAGCGACTGACGTTAAGAAGAACGGAGACAATTGGCGAGGTTTTAACCGACCTTGTCCGTTACACTATGTGATATCGTTCAATACTACTTCTAATGAAATGAAAATAAGAAGGAACTTATCTTGGAATAGCACAGTTAGCACGCCATCGTTTCATAAGTCTTTTTTTTTTCTATTATTCTTGGACGGCGGGCCGTTAAAAACTTAACGGAGTGGGTTTTCGTTCCTGTATGGTTATGTTGATATAACGGTACAGTATTATGAGAACCAGTTAAGATCCAATTTTTTAACGCTTTATTGAAGCTACAAGCTTATTTAAAACATTGTTTCTCAAATTGCTTTTCATCGTTTTCAATACATTTCGGCAATCGATCTGGGACTTCGCACAATCTTGTGTTTGCATCGATTTTTTTTTAAAGCATTTTCAATAGCTTCAATTAAGTAATTGTTTGCCGTTTTGGACCATAGACTTTATCTTTTGCGTAGTCCCACCCAAAAAGAATCGATTGCTGTAAGGGCAGAAAAAAAATAGATGTTTGTAAGATCAGGTGGCATTTCTATTGAGCCTCGCCATCCTACAACTTTACCATAAAGAGACACATCAACGTAGTTTCGCACATCGAATGGATCAAATAATGAGCACCATAATGTTCAAAGTACGGTTATGTGAAATTGTGATAATTCATTTGTAACCCTGGGATGTCATAGGAAGCCAACTTTTCCGGATATTTTTCATCAGTGACTGTTCCGTCTAAACACCATGGCCCAAGAACACCAAGTTGATTCATCTGCTTCTCGAAAACAATTCTATGGTTCTCTGTAAAAGTAGGTTTAATTTGAATGTAGTTTCCCAAATTATCAGAGAAAACAATGTTCATGTGTTTTTTTTTCGTGTAGCACAACTCGCAAAATTGAATTATATGATGAGTGTCATCCCCCGATAGGCGTGTACAAGACGAGGTACGTAATTCTTCAATTACGCATCATGTAAAATTCTGTAAACTGACGCTCTTGCTACGTTATGCTCACAAAATAGCGTACGTGTAGATTTTTGAAGACTCTCGGCAACCGCTTTAAAATGTTCAGCTTTGTTTTAATACTTGTAGATGGCCTACATTACCTCGGACAGACATCTGCATTTCTAATACCCTCAAAACATTTTCGTGAATTGTCGACTGCCTCACGTGTTGGTTGAACAGTGTTGAAATAGTTATTCCACTTACTAATTATTAAATTATAGTCACCTTTGTACCACGTTTTTAAAGCAAAAAACTCTTTTTTTCAGTAGTAAATATTTTGACAACTTTGAAGTAAGAAATGAACTTCAGCTGTTTCATTGGATAACGCAGCACTCTGGTGTCACGATAAGAAACAATCATAAAGAAACCTTACCTAGAGACGGAACGGCGCGTTTATGCATGTCAAGACATACAAGGGACTCAGCATGGCAGATATCAGTAAAGATTACAGAAACCTGATTATAAAAGTAGGAGACCATCCCTGGAAAATACGATGTAGAAAGCAAAGAACTGAGTGTGTAAAGTTCTCCTTTGTGAATCATACTATAGTAGATTGGAACAAACTACCTGCAAAGGACTAGAGACTCTTCCTTCTAATGTAGTGAAATTTAAAAATATACTTAATTCTATGAGGTCATCATTATAGCTTAGGACTTTTATCATTATTATTATTATTATTATTATTATTATTATTATATTATTAGTTTCATTATTATAATCAGTTAGTATTATTAATAATATAGTCATGTCTCTTATTCAGTGAAGTGAATGAAGTGAAGTGAAGTGAAGTGAAGTGTAGTGTGGTGGGGCACGGAGGGGAGGAGGAGTGTGGTGCAGCGCAGTGAAATGAAGTGAAATGAAGTGAAGTGAAGTGAAGTGGAGTGAAGTGTTAGATAAGCTATAAGTCAACATATAGATAACTCAAAATTAATTATAACTAGGATATTAATCTCTAATTCTAATTGTAATTATATTTGTAAATATTCGTAATAGTTTTGTAATTGTCGTATTTAAGTTGTAATAATGTTTGCCACGAGCATTAGCTCAAAGCGAACTTTATAAATCTATCTATCTAACCAACGGCACTTCATTTAAAATACATCGTTGGCAACGTTATCTTAATATTGACAATAAGTAGTGACTTTGAATTATTTTTCTTGTAGTGGTTTCGAAACTTGCAGCCGGGTTGCTGCAGGGGCATGACCCAGTGCTTGTGGAGTGGGGCGGGGCGTGCCGCGAAGGCAGGAAGCGGAGATGAGGCGAGGCGATAGGATCCATGGGCCTAGTGAAGGCCACTGGCCCCGGGCCACTGAAAGTTCCGCGCTCGCTCGCTCCCTTCCTCCCTCCGACCGGGCGGTGCTCGGGGCATCAGCGATGTCTGCAGCGCCTCTGACCGGCAGGTCAGGTTACCCCCCCACGGCGGCAGGTTTTCGACACCAGCTTCAGCTACGTCGAATTCAGCCCTGTCTGAGCAATTCTAGCGGTCGGCTGCTCTGTTCGATAGTTTCTGGTTCTCCGATCACCAGGCGAATCCCGGGCAGTACCCTAAACGGGCCACGGACCGCGCGATCTTTCCTTCCTCTTCCTGTCCTACCCTTTGCCTCTTACATACATTTAACATGCACTACCTCCACATTTTCCCGGGAGCCCGGTCGGGGCTTAGAGCTTGTCCGACTGGGGCGGTCCCTTTCGCTGGTGGAGAGTCCTGGTTAGGCACCCCACTAGCCAACGGTAGGTCGGCGCCGATCGCCATCCAGCAGGAATTACCGCCATCTCCGAAACAAACATGCATACATAACGGGACTAATGACCCAAGCAGTGACGCGCCCGGAAACACGAAAAATCAATCAATCAATCCTCCCTCCCTCGGGCCCGCCCGGGCCATCACTCTCTCTTTGGGGAAACGCATCCCCGTTGCATCGCGCGTTGGGAAATATCCGCGCACGTTTTCTGAGCCCTCCCCTTCCTGCAGAGGAGGGGAGTTTGAAATTTTATAAATTTGAAATTTCTTTTTTTGGATGCATCATTACACCGGAGCGAACTCCGGTTATCAGGTTTTCAGCCCAACGCTCGTTGCTATCGTTTATGTTGGCAAGGGTGGTGGGGCTAAAGACGACGTCCCGGAGCAATAATTGCCCCCCCACTGGTGCAGCGCTTTTTTTGGGTTTTTCCCCCGGCTTCCAGGAAGCGCTCGGCTGCCATGCCTTTAACGTTCCTTTTGTCTTACTCTTGAGTGCTTTTCCTCAGGTACAAAGAGGAAGGAAAGCTTAGATTTTTAGGGGAACCGTTGAATATTGAATTAGGGAATCTGATTCTCGTTAGTTGGGTTCCGTGATTCTCCCACGTTCACCTGCAATCGAGGTTTTTTCTCGATTGGTGCCAGAACATCTGTTTGCAGTATCATAAATGGAAGCTGAATGACGTTGTGGTGTTCTCCAACCCTCCCAAAACACTAACAGAAGGAATCGCGCTTCGCCTTCTAACGTAGTCAGGAGTGAATGGGTATGTGGGGCGATTCCCATTTGAGCGTCCTGTGTGAGATGTAGACCCTTATTCTTTCCTTCTAATTTCTCCAAACTCAGTAAATTAGGTCACTGGGGGTCACTGCTGCCCACTCAGAAGCTTCCATTTATGATTGATTTTTCCGCGCTCAACTGCTGCGGTCAAGGGTAGCGAACGTATTATTCTGGGAGGCGAGGGTTTCCCCCTCCACATTTGCCTGACATGCAGGTCGGCTTCGGGTTTCCCACCTAAAGTTTTTTTCAGGACCCCAGTGGGGACAAGCTGAAATCTCCCAACTGTTTCTGCAACAGCGTGTGTAGTGTGTGGAAGTGTGTGTGTGAGGGAAGAGAAAGAGGAAGTGAATATAGTGCGCGGTGCCTCCTTCGGTATTCGCCTGGTATATAACGATTTTCCTAAGGATGAGCATGACGCTAGTGCTGGCAGCAAAACTAGTTCTGTAGTCGTCGTGCCTCGAGCCCATTAACTTTTCCGCTCGATTGCGTTGCTAACCTGTAAATGGCTTCGACTTCCTTTTGTCCTGTCCTTGTCCGACAAAATATAGTGCCCGAGAAATTGATATTAGGAAGGCAGTGTTATGCTTCTCCAAAATTCTTTTTCTTAAACATTACAAAATTTTTTTTTGTGAAAAATATTCTGTTTATTTAAAATCGAGACTTGAATGCGAGATGCGTGCCGATGCACGTGGTTCCCTTTGTGCTGTTTTGTGAGCCTGACCCAAAGAACTTTCTATTTACATTCGTGCTAGTTTTTTACTGATAATGAAGCATTTTAAAGAGATTTTCCACATGAAATTAAATCCTTTTTCCCCGGACCCCTGTCATTTACCTCTCAAAACTTTGGATTTTTGTATACAGTGTTTCAAATACTTTATGAAGGACGGCTGAACAGCTGTCGCGGAGATACATCTCTCATCATGTGATGTTCCTGTTTTGCAGAACTGTCATTTGGTATCCTTCGGAAAATCGCTCAAAAGGGGTGAAACTCAAAAACTACCCATCTGAGCAGCCGAATTTTCCTCCAGGCTTCAATGTTTGATATCGAAACTCCCGAGTGGATGGCAGCGTCAAGTGCAGAGAAATGGTAATCGCGGAGTAGTCCCAGCGGGTGCTGTGCTTCCTTGGAACTGCTCGCCTCTCACCGCGCACTCGCCGTTATCTTTTGCCAGAGGGCAGGCACTCACTCCATTTGCCCCTTTTGCTTCGCGTTGCTTTCTTCCCTTCGTTTCGCCTCTCCGTCTCTTCCTTTTTCTTTCTCTCGCGTGACCTACTACTCGCTTGGCCGTTAGATTTGCTAGTTTTGTCTTCTGTGTTGACGCTGAACGTAGGGATGGGATTTCTATGCAAATGCTGATGTTTTCTGTACAGTGAGAAAGCATGCTCTTGTGGTGTGTTTGAAACACCGAAATTCCAAACACACTTTTTTATGTTACGTATAATGTACATTTTGCTTGTTTTCTTAGTAACCGTGTTTCTGCAATTTCTTCGTACTTCTTTTTTCTGAAAGTTTTTTACATGATTAATTTCCCATCTTGTTTATTTTCAATTTCTATATATTTGTATTAACAAAATTTATTGTAGAGAAAGTCAATTTCTTTGCACAATATATTGCTTGGGGCCCGGATATATCAGCAATACTTTAAGGAGCATATTAACGTCTGTTATCATGTTCACTTAATTGTGTTTGTTTTCTAACTGTAAAATACAGACACTATTTTTTTATTCACTCGTTTATTTCTTGATGTTTCGACCCAGGTTTCGGGTCTTTTGTAGTGATCACGACAATATATACGTAAAAAGATTTTTTAACGTGACCTTTTATTAAATGCCTTACTGATTGTTTATAGTGTTTTACCAAACCTGGACAATCGAATTTGAAAAAGTCCTCAATCTGGGTCGAAACGTCAAGAAATAATTAGTTAATAAATAATTGTGTGTTTAGTTAATAAATAATTGTGTGAGCAAACGAATACAATCGAGCAATACATTCCGACTCGCCCAGCTTGAATGTTGGTAGCGCCGTTAAACTTTTGCAGACGACTTGTATTGTCTCCAATCATGACGTCACAATGGAGTTTCCCGAAAATTTTAATGAAATCGGCTGCGAAACTGAAAATACTTCTCCTTCCAGGGTATGCAGGTTTCTCTGTTTCTCTTTTAAGGACATCTTTTAATGTATTAATTGATTGATTACTTTTCGTATTTTCCCCTAAATTGTACATGTACTATTTTCATTCATTTTCTTGCTTAAATTAAAAAAAACTACAAATTTTACATAAAGATCAAGTCTCGCCCCTTCTTTTTCCTTTCTTTAATTCTTCTTTTTATTTCAAAGATGTTTTAAATTATATAAATTATTTTACATTATAAAGATCTAATTTCCCCGCCCCTTTTTTCTTTCCATTTTTCTTTGTTTTTAATTATTCTTCTTTCTTTAAGTTTTTTTTTTAAAATTAGGTAAATTAATTCTAATTTTATATATATATATATATATATATATATATATATATATATATATATATATATATTCTTTATCAGAAACTGATATGATGGTAAGCCATCAAAAAGGGTTTGCTTTTTTGAAATAAATACTATTGTTGACAATGAACGCCTTCAATCATTTCAATCATTTTTTTAGTCATATTTCATGTTTGGGTGAAGCAGCATATTGGATGTTGTGTGAGACACTGGTGATTTGTTTCTCTGGCCTTCTCGGTCTTCTGGGAGCCATTGGACTGTCTCCAGACGATGATTCTACCTGCGATTCTCATACAGTGGCTACGGGTACAAAAACGTATGTGTTCAGTTCATACTCTGCAGAGTTTTCCATTGCGATTTAAACAGCAGCATTTCATGCCAAAGCCTAATCAATAGTCTGACAACAAGAGACGGAATTGATAGTTGTTTTTTGAGATGTTGATATCTTGGTATAATAAATGAGGCGGGTATCTTGTGGATGGATCTGATGTTTCAATGATTCAAGCGTTTTTCGATCGCGAGGCGATCTTCTTCAGAGCTGAAACAGTGTTTACAAAATGCAAGCTATGTAAAATAAAAAGAAAGGAAGGAAGAAACTAGTAGATGGCATAACGAAACTGTTCATCCTCTTATTTTTATTACTCAGAAATTACTCAATTTGAAAGTGTGCAACTCATGTATGTACACACGTGTACTCAATCGTGAGTCACAGAGAAATATCCAGGCTTTTTCGTGTAAAATTACCTTTTTAATACGTAGAAATGTAACCACATAGCTGTTCTATTTTCACTCATGAATATATCGCATTTTTATGAAGAATAATAAACCGCATGTTCCGGCATGCAGTTTTATCTATGGATTGCAAAATGTATGCGATGTACAGTGTTGGAACGCTCACCGCTGTAAGGTTTTCCTGGTGTACCTTAAGCCATGGACGTGCGTGGGCAAGGAATTCCTTACCACTTCAGGAGGAGTAAAGAAAGATTAAATTCCGCTTGACTTGGTCGAAGTGATGCCGTTCATAATTCAGTGGTTGTATCAGAACCAGATGGATTGGTTGTTCCGCGGCTCGTAAATCCACAGTGTGAAAGAGCGAGTGATTGGCAAAGTTGCGTTTGTTTCCGTCTCTTCTAGTGAATGCTTTTCCAGCTTGTGTTAATCGCGTTGTGGTGGTGGTGCGTTTGTGACTTATTTTATTGGGCAAATTGATAATATTTCTGCGGCGAGGGCTTGGGCTGTTTATTTACATGAATTAACTTTCGACCTTTCGCCCGCCATCGTTCGCCTCTCTGGAATTATGTTTTCCCCGTCACTGTTTTCATTTGAAGCTATATCCATTGTAACCGTCACTTATTTTATCACAATCGTTCACTGTGTGCTTGTAAATTATTTTTTATTAATTGGTTACTCATGAGGTCTTACATATGGTTTCAGAGCGACACCATATATCAACTTGTATCCACTATTTTCATTTGAAGCTATATCCAATTGGAAGGTGGTAGTATGGGTTACACGGGAGAGAGTTTAATATTTTATGGCATCATGGGGAAAGAGAGTGATTTTCTTCCAAGTGGTCCCTACATTTGGGGCCGAAGTGAGACATAGGAAGAAGTTGAGGTTTAACTTTCTTATGCCTGAAATGAGGAACTGAATAAAATCGGTGAAGTTGGTTATTTCGAACAAACCTGGAGCGATGTGATTTTACGGATAGATTTATTTTGAAATGTTTGAAGGCGAAATAGATCAGTATGGGGTGCTTTAAACCATATTGGCGAGGCTTATGTTAAAGTGGAGCGAGTGATTAAGACTTCGAATTCTAGATCTCGTTTTGAAATAAATTAGGCAGCATTTTAAAACACTTAAACTATGAGGAAAGGAAATCAATGTGAGAAGATTTTTGGATAGTTTAAGAATGGAAAATTCCCGTAATCACAATTTTGTATAAGTAAAAAAAATTGAAAAATAACTTATTGTACCAGTGCCAAATTGTGTTGGAATCAAACGATCGCTGTTTTTACCATTTCCATCTCGCGTCCGTTGCTCTTATTATTTTAACTTCGTTTTCAGTTTAATCTGAATTATAAATAAATAAATACGGCCGCTTTGAATTGCTAAATTGTTGTCCCCGAACGTAATGTTAGATGTTACAAAACTCCCTTAAAAAATCAATGCTTTTTGTCAAATTTCGATAATTTTGAACATCGATGTTTACTGTCGATGTCGCATCGCTAGTCGGCTGCACTCGTTACATTCCAGCCCTGCGTTGGGCCCTGTGCGTGGCACGAGAACTGCTCATTTCGGTTGCTGCTCCCAAATGCTGGCGCTACGCATGGACAGGCAGGATCGCCTCGCGCCCCAGGAAGAGGCCGGATGATGGGAAAATAAGTGAAAAAATGAAAGAAATTGAATTATCGAGAAAATGGTTATCTATTTTATGTCCGGTACAGCAGTCTGATATTTCATAAAATTTTCAATTAAGGTTTTACCAGAAATAGTTAATTATAAAGATTATTTTTAAGGAATGGCTTTATGAAATGAATCATCTGAGCACAATGCGCTATATGACGCTGTCATCTAGAGATACTACTGAAATTCATATTTAGGATTTTCGTGTATTTAACATCAAGTGATTTTATTAATCACTAACTAAACACATTTTTTTAGCGGGTTTAAGCTCTCTGTGAAAACTGTATTATTTGATCAACAAATACTTAAAAGTATTTTTAAAAATATAGTTCCAATTTTTTTTTCTGGTTTAAACGTAATGTTTGTGATTTGTTGAAATAAAATAACTCGTAAAGTTTCTTGATACAGCTTTCACGCAATTTTTCGGGAGGAGGGGCTACGTTCGCTTGTTACCAAAAAGTTCAGCTCCTGCGATCCGTCCATCGATTCGGATCTTCAACCATGCGACTTTCCTCCGCCTTTTCCACTTCCGGGGAGTAAAGAGTAAGAACTGGGCGGCGTTATCTAATCGCTTCCGGAAGTCGCCGCCTATTGATAAACACACACATGTTCATTTTAATGACTCCTTAAAACGATTCTTCCTACTTATCCCTTAATATATCCGTTAATAATAACCATGCAGTTAAATGACTTCCAAATGACACTCCTGTTAAATATCTTGGACTTAAAATAGATACCAAATTAACCTGGAAAGCCACATAACATCAATAGCTAATAACAACATAAAATATTAAAATTGTATCCATTCATAAATAGAAAATCAAAGGTATCAATAGACTCAGCGTTAATAATATTTAAATACATTATACGACCTTCACTGACCTACGCCTGCCCAATTTGGGGAGGTGCCGCTAAAAGCAACCTTCAAAAACTAGAAGTACTGCAAAATATTTTTTTAAGAAATGTTTTAAAAGCTCCTTGGTATTCAAAATTCAAATTTTAAAAAAATATCTAGAACCTCTGAAAAATGGATTTTCAAACTTTCTTCCAATTTCTACTTTTCTCTTTCATCTTGTCCAGCCACTCCTTTGTACACTCTAGGTAAATCAGTCAATCTTTTTCCACGAATAAAAATCAAGATATTCTAAAGACCTACTCCATCCTCCTTAAATAGGGTATCCTTAGTTGTTAGTTATAGTCGTTTAGTTATAATTTGTCAATTTATTGTCGTCAAACATTGTACAAGTATGATGAAATGTAGTTTAAAAAGTTGTATATTCTATGTGACATAAAAACCCTTGAAAGAGACAATAATGTCGAACAAAGATAATAAAACCTTTTTTTTTTTTTTTAATTAAAAAAATGAATGGCGTTTCTCCAGCTTTGGATGTGGTCACCTTTCATTAAGCTCTTCCGCTCGTACGCGTCTTCCAATAGGATGGAGTTTTCAATGAGTCCCTCAGAAATCAATCCTGTATCGGGGGTCACTCTTCAGAAATATGACTCCTCTGTGAACGACAGTTGCTTCGAAAACAATTGAACATGCCTGATGAATGAAATTCCGTCTTGACACTTGATATGTTTTCCATAAGTAGGAATGGAACAACAAAAAAGTGGGTGACAAGCTCGTGGGAAATATTATTGTTCCATTTTTGTATAAAGTGCTTCAACTACTCTAACAGTTAAACTTACTCATGTTTCATTTGTAAAAGTTAGAAATGAGTAATGTTCCTGGTTGTCGAAATAAACGCAGATTTTGTACCACAGACGCTTCGTTTCAATTGTTCGAATGGTACGTTTTGAGATTTAAAAGAATTTTTAGTATGGCAGAAATTACAATTCCTGCCATACTATACTACGAATTACATATTAAACTACATAACTATTGGCAATATGCTGAAAGTGATTCCTGTTGTAGTTCCTGTCGTTATTAGGAAATAACTCTCGTAAGGTAGTTGTTTTCATGAAGACATATGATTTGGCTGCCTAAAAATTAGTAATGATTTGGAGGAAAGAAACATTGAGAGACGAACAGAGGCATTGCTAGCGCCCTCCAATAATATCTAGTATAATCCGTAGTTTAATTTATTATTTCTTTTACTGAAACTGTTCTAATATAATACATTGTAAAGATGATAATTATTCTCTTAATAAAATGAAGACGGTTAAACGATAACACGGTGTACAGTGTTTGTCGTCTTTCAATAGAGAATGTCCACCTAATGGAAAACAGAAAACCGGGAAATATCAGGGAATTTCATTGTCCTTGAAAAGTTGGTGGGAAATGAGGGAATTTGTAGAAGAATTGTAAAAGTCGGGAAAAATTTTGAGAGGGTTATAAACTAGATTATAATCCTTGAAAACATTAGTACATCGTTATTTTGTGCTCAATATTTATTTGGTGAGAAAATATCGTTAATGTGTACATTGTCGCAGCGACGACAATGAGCAGACCAATTAAATCTGGGTGCCTTCAATATTTTCTTTAAATGTATGAAATTACAAATCTTATCCAGAAAAAATTAAAAATGCACTAGTAAATTGGAAATAGTCAGGGACATTTGTTCCAGGAAATGAATATGTGTTGTATATGAATATTATGAAGAGGCTTCCTCTCTGGCGGATACGCCTCGATTAAAACTTAAAGTCCGTTGACAACTAGTCAGCTGTGACGCTATCATCCTTCAACGTCTTCGGCTCAGGGAGCTTCAGCGTCACTGTAGCAAGGCACCGGGAGCGGTAGCTCAGTGCAACTGATGTCATTGCAGCGCCTCTGAGCGGGAGGTCCTAGGAGTCCTGACGGTGGCAGGATTTTCGACACTAGCTTTTCAGCTAGGTCGAATTCAGTCGCTGTCTGGAGGAGAATTCTAGCGGCCGGCTGCTCTGATCGGTAGTTTTCCGTGGTTTCTCCGATCAACCCCAGGCGAATGCCGGAGCAGTACCCTGCCAAACGGGCCACGGACCGCGCGCGATCCGTCCTTCCTCTTCCTGTCTATTCTACCCTTTCACATACACACACTAACATGCACCAACTACCATATATTCGGGAGCTTAGAGCTTGTCCCGGCTGGGGCGGTGCCCAGCTGGTGGGAGAGTCCTTTAGGGAACCCCACTAGCCGATGGTAGGTCGGCTCCCGGGTCTCGCCATCCCGCGGCGGGGGAAGATCACGCGCATATCCGAGAAAAAGCATGCACTACACTAACGGGACTAATGACCAGAGCAGTTGACGCGCCGGAAACATCAATCAATGTAGCAAGGCACTAGTGAGGTTGACTCCCGATTGGATGATAGCGTCTCAGCTGATTGGTTGTCAACGGACTTACAATTTTAATCGAAGTTTTGATGTAGGGATTGTACCTCACTTGTGGATCAATGACACTTATCTCGATCAGGTAGTTTTCGTCCAGTTTCCCGGATCCTTTGAGCAAATGCTGAGATGGTCTCTGTGTTGCTTCTGGACGTAAATGTAACTTTACTATCTGTGCTCGTCTTAGAGTTCAGTGGAAATATAGTTATTCAAATTATCGTTCTCCAGGGTACGGGGCGGTCCTTAACGAAGGTCGTGATAGGGATGAGAACCAATATCTATAGTTGATTTGCCCTTGAAAATAATTTTTACATCGGAACGAATCCTTCCCGAAACCGCTAATTTCTTTCTGCATTCGTGGTTCAGTTTAGAATTTGGAATCACAGAATTATGAAAACGTGCACAGAATATACTCTCTCGTGCTCGCCACACAGTTTCTGCTGTTTTTGATGTGAAATAAATAAAGTGATTCGCAGCCGGCACTTCATATCAACGGGGGCGAAACCCTTACGACAAGTGCAACCCAACAATTTTGCGGCGGCTGATTGTAACAGTTAGCGTCGGCTGTTATACCAAAGTTCGCTGGTTCAAACCGATCGAAGACTTGGATTGTTAAGGGCGAAACAATCCTTCGTACGCCTTCCCTTCGGAGGAATAAAGCCGTCTGTCCCATGTTAGTAGATTTACGCATGTAAAGATCCTCTAGCCTAAATGAAGCTTCTGAGCTAAATTCAAAATTCGTTTCGTCACCCAAGTAAAACCTTCCTTCTCCTAGTTGGTGAAACAGGCGTAACGAAATGTACGTGGTCCGACGGAAGAGCAAGCCTCATCACCTGAGTCTCGCCTCGTAAAATCATTCATTCATTCACTTACTATCACTTCTGCACCAACCGCCGCCGCCAGTACGTGCCTACTTTTGCAAGTTTATTGTCAGGGTATATTGAATGAGCATGGATTAACTTGACTTTTTTTAGTGTACCGTGAGCAGTGTGTTAACGTGTGTACAATAGTAAGACTATAACTGCGATTTTTACATCGCTGCCTGTGAAGTAAATCAGCTGTTACGGTGTCATCCAGCCAGTGAGAAGGCTGAACGCCACCATAGTGACGTGTAAGGTCCCCATTGGATGGCAGCGTAACAGCGGACGAAATATCACGGGCTGCTCTGTGAGTAAATGAAGTAAATCAGCTGTTACGGTGACATCCGATTGGAGGGTTGAACGCCACTATAGTGGCGTTCAACCCCCCGATTGGATGTCACCGTAACAGCGGATGAAATATCACGGGCAGCTGTGTAAAACTGGCAGTAGCCGTGCGTTGCCTCGGCTGCAGGCGGCCGCCGAGAGTCGCACGGCGCGGCGCCTGTTACGAAATCTCTACTCGTGTCCGCGCCGCGCGTGCCGACCAGTCAGTGGGTCGCCGTCCGTCTGCCCGCCCCCTCCCCCTCCCCCCTCCATCCGCCGTGCGCCTGCGCAGAGCGACGGACGGACGGAGGGAGGAGGCCGCACAGTGGGCTCAAGGCCCATTCACAATGCAAACATAAGCATAAGCATGGCGTTAACATAAAAGTTAGGACTAGTCTACCAGTGGACTCATTCACATTGCGTTCGCATAAGCATAACACGTAAGACGTTAACTTCAAGAGCTTGCAAGCTTCAAGCTTCTGTGCTATGCTTATGTCAGACATAAGGAATGAGCCAATCACAGTTCGATAACTCAATCGAAGTCGATAGGCGAATATTCGTTGCTGCGTGGTTGGTTTGTCGTATTTGTTTTGATATCTCGAAATCGATTCTCATATCCAACCAATAGTAAACCAGAATATTGTCATAGCTAATAGAAACTCTTATTTTGCCTATGTTTATGTTCGACATTGTGAATATGCCAACTCTTCGCATATGTTAATGTCTATGTCTATGTGTTATGCTTATGTTTGTGATTGCATTGTGAATGAGCCTTTAGAGTGCTCCGCTGCAACCACGGTGCAAAGATACGGGAGGCCTCCTCCGGCCGCACCGATTTCTGCTCGTTCTGCGCAGCTCCAGTTCGCGTCACGGACCACGTGACCGCAGGGCGGGCGCTTCGGTTGATGAGCCAGACCGGACGCTGGCCGCCATGCTGTCTAGAGAGCGAGTAGCGTTGAGAAACGTTTTGAAAGTGGCTTAAAATGACAATTTTCGACGGTAACCCACCAAAAATGACACAAGATGAAGTATCTCAAAGAAATGCTTCATGTAGCCGTAACAAGTTATAATTTTGGTATCTGGCTGCATTTAAAATACCCACTAATATTCGGGTGCATACTGGTGCTTGGTGTTCATTGGTTGATTGCGGATAAGATGCGCAATAGTTGACTCATCTCTTTCTTCCACGGCTGCAACCACACTGTGGATTCCCATACTTCGATTAAAATATGAAGTCCGTTGACACTTGATCAGCTTTGATGCTGTATTCCAATCGGGAGTTTGAACGTTACAATAGAGACGTCACTATACTTTAAACGTCACAACAGTGACGTCACTATACTTTGAACGTCACGACAGTGACGTCACTATACTTTGAACGTCACGACAGTGACGTCACTATACTTTGAACGTCACGACAGTGACGTCACTATACTTTGAACGTCACGACAGTGACGTCATTGTACTGAACGTCACAACAGTGGCGTCATTGTACTTTGAACGTCACAACAGTGACGTCATTGTACTCTGAACGTCACAACAGTGACGTCATTGTACTGAACGTCACAACAGTGACGTCACTGTACTTTGAACGCCACAACAGTGACGTCACTATACTATAAACTTCACGACAGTGACGTCACTATATTTTGAAAGTCCACCATAGTGACGTTCAAGCCTCCAATTGGATGGCAGCGTCACTGCTGATCAAGTGTCAGTGCACTTAATGTTTTAATCAAAGTATACGTTTGAGGATCAAATAATGGAAGTCATCTTTGCCAAATTAGATTTATTAAGTGAGCCGGCTTTTGACGGCTTTGCCGTCATCAGTCTGGCATTATGCGGTAACGGTCGGGAAACAGTCCAGCAAATGTTTTCCAGCCGAAAAATTCCTACCCCGCCTGCAAGAATATATTACTTAGTATTACAAGCATATATTACACAGTATTTTCATTAAATTTTTTAGACTGTTTAAAAGAAATTTCTTGAATAACTGCAACTACAGTTTTACTTAATAAAAATTAGTTATATTTCATGAAGTAATTAAGTTCTTTATTGGTAATCCCGTGTTCATTTAGTTTGTTCTTTAGTTTCTATAGTATATATGTTTGTTTATCTTATCAATTATAAATATATGAATTTTACAAGAATTTTACTTGTTCACGACCGATTTGCCGCCATTTCGATTCACGCCATAACACGAATTCCCGTGCTCTACATGTCATCAAACTTTCCCGTTGAAAAACGCACATCCCAAACTGCTCTAGATGTTGGCGCGTATGTAAAGAACAATCAAGCCCGATTTCCGCATTTGTTAAGCACTTCACCAGGTTTCGATTGGAGAGTTAAAGGCAAACTCTCCTGAATTTTGAAACAAATTTTTATCTATTAAAGGGAATTGGTTAGTGTTCTGCAGCACCGTCACGTGGCCTTGAGACGTGGTCATAAGCTAATTGCCTTTCATATTTTACACAAAAGTTACCTAATTTGAACAATCCATTCACCTGCGCAGTATCTTTCATCGCGAATGAGGAGACTGCACCAATTGTGCCTTTCTCGAAGAACGAGTGAGAATAGTCCCGCTGGTTCAGTCTTCCCGTTGAGCGAAATTTTTTTTTCACTCGAATGGAAGGAGTATTTTATATCACCCATTTGTGTGAAAGTGTGACTGATTTCACACGAAATAAGCGTGAAACTGTGATACATATATTTTCGAGCAGTTCTTTCACTCGAGGGGAGTATGAGATCCTGGAGTCCTCCCCTTTCTAGAGAGTTTAGTGTCCTTTGCAGGAAAAGTATTAGTCTCCTTGTTGGGGATTCAATTAATCAGTCACGATTGCATGTTGCAATGCTTAAATCGAAGGATCCAAATCAACTAAATCGGAGAAGTGAACATTCCCGTGAGAATTCTTGATATTCATTCTTGGGAAGCTTGAATGGACTTCGTTTCATTCTAGAATTAAAGAGCTTGTCCACAGATAGTCGTAAGTCCCATCGACTTTATACTGGGAAATAAAAAGATAAAGGTTTCATTCCGGCATTCATCATCCCAATTTAAAGAAGAAACGTCTCCAAAGTTCACCGTAATGAATACATCACCAACACAATACTCGCATAACGTGTAATCAATATGACGAGTGCGGTAGTGATATAATTTGGATTAACGACCCTTAAATGAACCCGATGTCGTAAATCTGTATTATTATGAACATAAATCTGACGCTCTGAAGTATTGCATGACGCCCTCTGGAGAATTGTCAAGTTGCACCCTGAGCTTCCGTACCTTCTGCTGACTGCTTTCTCAGACGCTCGTCATATTATATTTATTCTTAAATTCGATTTACATAGCTAAGTTATGGCGTAGCGTACAAACTAGATACTTACAAACTAATCTAAATCTACTTTGTCTTACATCCTGACTTAACCTAACGCCGAACATTATTTACAGCAACCAATACATACACTTACAAAAACATATACGTGTAAACATTACACTTGAACTCATCTAAAAATTATTTACGCTTCACCGCGATAACCCATTGCAGATGCCTCTTCCTCGTTGATTTGAGGTGTGGAGAGGGTGAATGTGTTGGGCGAGAGCTGGGAGTGAAGTGCGAGCCATGAAGTGGTGCAGGGAGGGGAGAGGTGCACCCGCTCCTCCCCACTACACTTGTCGGTGACCCTCTGCATCCATTTCTACGTAGATAGATAGTTATAATTTCTTCAGGTAGGTTAATACAACCTGGTGGCAGAACACTACAATTTACATATCACACTTTGGAATATTAACACAATGTAACTTTAAATTATTTTAAAACATAATAAGCATAACAATAACAATAATAATAACAATAATAATAACAATAATAATAACAATAATAATAACAATAATAATAATAATAATAATATACTAACAATAATAGTATTAACTACATTTTATGGCTGACCAGCACAGTAATTTTATACCATTAAATACAAGACTACACGACTTTTTAATTTCATTTCACTTCACAACACTTCACTACACTTCACAACGCGCTGGCTCGTTCCAAGTCCTCTATGTAATACGCACCTCACCTGTCATTTCCACACTTCGCAATGTTCAAATGGGGGAAATTGAAGAGGGAATAGTTATCCGGAATGTCCTCAGAATTTGTTGCCTGTGGGTGGCTCAGTTCGCTCGGAGGCAGAATTTCCGCTGTCTGTGCAACGCTTCTCACCACGAGGTCCTAGGGATCCAATCCCCACGGTGACTGTTCATACTAATTACAAGCATTTATTGTAAGGCTCAGTGACGCTTCATTACGC
This sequence comes from Teleogryllus oceanicus, assembly GCA_964035755.1. NCBI lineage: Eukaryota > Metazoa > Arthropoda > Insecta > Orthoptera > Gryllidae > Teleogryllus > Teleogryllus oceanicus. The sequence continues at coordinate 80,789,551 of CAXIVR010000013.1, read as the reverse complement.
GTGTCGAATTTCACGACGAGGCTCCGGCCTAAGCTATTAACGTGAAACCCCGTGTCCGTCCAACGCGTACTTTCCCATACATTTGCAAATTAAGTTGGAGACTGCAGCCATTGGGATTTACATAGAACATCGTGTATGTGTAAAACGTTTTTAGTAGAAACTAATGTAAACATCTCCTTTCGTCTTTCACAATCCCTACTACCTTCGCCCTATTGATTGACGTTGTTGTGGCGCTCCTGACTCGTTGGCAAAGCTGTTACTTCTGTAAACTATAAACTGTTAACGACTCCAAGCTGTCGTCGTAAATATAACTTATCTCTACACTTCTTTTGAAGATGAGTGGAAATAGAAGTTATTCAAATTATTGTTATCTATGCTCACGCGGCAGAAGTATTTTCCTTGACGATGAACATGAGGATTTATAGCTGAATTGCCTTTGAAGATAGATTTTATTACTTTGGAGCCAACATGTCGTTAAGAATTCTTGCCAAATACGTTCATTATTTTCTATATTCATGATTCAAGTTGTATATGTTAAGGGTAGGAATCACAGAATTAAGAAAAAAGTGCACAGAATACACTTCTCCCCGTAGCACGTCACACAGTTCTTAACGGTGACGTAAAAATAAATAAAAGTCGATAAATGAATAAATACAAACGACTGAGGTAAACTTGCAATTGTTGGGTGAAGTCACAGGCTTCCGCCGTCACTCATGCGAGTGCTCTCGGCTGTGTCCGGTTGACGCGGGCACGCGTTGGCAGAGCAGCCCTGAGGAAGACCACGACAAGACGGTGGCCGGACACCAGGCGAATGCCGGAGCAGTACCCTAACAAACGGGCCACGGACCTTCCTCTTCCTTGTCCTATCCTCTCCCCTTACACACACACACTTACACTAACATACTCTACACTACCTCACAGGTCGGGAGCTTAGAGCTTGTCCCGGCTGGGGCGGTGCCCCGCTGGTGGGAGAGTCCTGGTTAGGGGGAAACCCCACTAGCCGACGGTAGGTCGGCGCCGGATCTCGCCATCCAGCGGGGGAAGATCACCGCCATCTCCAGAGAAACAAACATGCACTACACTAACGGGACTAATGACAAAAGCAGTTGACACGCCCGGAAACACGAAAAATCAATGAAACGGTGGCCGGCCGCACAGCCATGGTCGCGGCGGCGTCCCCGGGCCAGCCGAGAGCCGTCGCAGTTGTCAGGTTGGCGTCCGCCGGTGAGACCCTGCGTAAGCAAACACCCGCGCCGGTGCGTGTGAATGGAGCGGAGCGGGAGGAGGGGGCGGGGCGGGGAGCGGGTCAAGGCCGAGTCCATCGGCGCGGCAATTGCCTCGCGCGCCGAGCGGAAGTTACATCACAGCGCCGCCTGCGGCTGCACCGCCGCTCCGAGCAGCGGCGCTCTCCACATCCATGTCCGTGCCTTATCTCCACCCTGTCACCTTTTGGGGGACGCAATTACGCGCGGAGGAATTTAAATATTTAGGAGGAATCATCAGTAAAGAAGGAGACTGCAGAAAAGACACTATCTCAAAGATCACGCAAGGGAGACAAGTCACTCGAAAGTCAAACTCTCTACTTTGGGGAAATGAAATATCCAAATCAACTAAGAAAAGACTGTTTGAAACCATCGTACAAAATGTAGTGCTGTATGGATCAGAAACGTGGGAAATAAGAAAACGAGAAAAAGACAAATTAAAAAGCCTGCAAAGGATTTTGAAAGAAGAAAAGAATCGATTTTAGAGGAAATGGAAACACGAAGATTGAAATGGTTTGGTCACGTGAAAAGGCTCGGTTATGAGAGATGGCCCAGAAAAATCTCTGAGTGGCTCCCCTTAGACAGAAGAAAAAGAGGTAGACCCAGAGAAGAATGGCAAAAGCAAGTTATGAAGGGCATGCAGAAAAGAGGCCTTGAAGAAGACGATTGGAATGATAGAGAGGCTTGGCGATTGGGATGCGAGAGACGGCCGCAGGAGCTGTAGACAACTCGCAAGAAGAAAGAAGAAGAAGAATTACGCGCGGAAATATGTGCCGCAAACAGTACAGAAATTCCGGTTGTGACCGCATATTGAGCTGAGTAACAAAATTAAATTTGATCAAAGACAATTCATTGGTTGAGGGAACAATTTTTTAATAAAATTGAATTAAGGCAACGATTTTCTTAAGCCGACTTTTTTTAAACACACACACACACACACACACACATATATATATATATATATATATATATATATATATATATATATATATATATATATTTGTTCATATTTTCGACTAAGAAATGTCTTTTTAAAATTTTTATTAATTAAAAAAGGGTGTAAAATAAATAAAATATAGGTTTCGTCAGTATACAAGCCTATGTTATTTTTTTAATTACCGAATCACATTCCAAGTTTTATTAATTTTCCTGTTGTTTGTTTCCTTAGTTCGGTCAGCGAAACCTCAGTTAAAAGTTAATAAACAAGATTAGTTTCAAATTAAACCCCTCTCGCATGAACTTCAATCGATATTAAAGCAGTTTTAAAAACATCGATGGTTTTTGAATCGATGTTTAGAAATAATAGAGAGTTTTTGCACCGTCGAATGTTAAAACAGTCGAAAGCACTATCGATCATCCGCGCGTGCGCAGTTTAAAGTTTCGCAGTCGATTGCTGCCCGCTAGGGCGAGCGGAAAACCCCTGTTGAGGTGTTCTGACGATGTCGTCTCTCCGCTCGATTTCTCTCGTCGCGAGGCAGAATGCGCGCCCCCTCAGAATCATACACTTGGTAGGTTTTCCACGGCCTGCCTCGGCATACAGGGACTTTTTTTTTTTTTTTTTTTTTAATGTTTATTGATCCTTGTTCGACAATATTTTGTCTTTCAAGGGTATGAAAAATTACAATAACATCATACAGAATATGAGGAGAAACTAAATAGCAACCTCTTAACAAATTACTTTTACAAGTTAATTTTTGAGAGTGATAATAATCTTAAAAAGAAACTGTGTTTATAAATAATACATGATTCATGAAATTTTTTTACATTACATGATAGAAAAACTGTGGGAAGAGATAACTAAGGAGGATGTAAAAGATCTTTAGGATAACGTGATTTAATTCGCGGGTATGGATTAACTGTTTTTCCTAATTGAAAAGATGTATAAGCAAGTGGCATTTCGTGGGAAGAAGCGCACAAGAAAGCAAATGAAACAAAAACTCCGGTTATAGTGAACTTTTAGGGAGTAACATGTTTGGTTCACTATATCAGAGATTCACTATATCCGATGTCAAAATTAATGCAGTTTCTCCATAATAATTGATTTTCTTAATAAACAGCAAAATACATTGACAGCACGAACTGATAATGTCTGTATCTTTATTTGCACTTGAAATCAATTTTTTCAATTTTTTGCTTTGTACTTTTTTCATTAGTAATTTCTGTATATCCTTCTTCAGATTTTGTGCTCTCTCCATAGTTGATTCCGCATTGACGTCTGTCTCCAAAGTATCGTAATGCAGTCTTGGAACCTTTCAATGACTCTTGCTCTGTTGGAACGCCGCCCCACTCTTCGAAGGGTCTTTCAATCGCCTAATAAGATACGACATCCATTTAATTTCCAGGACTTATTTAGCCGAGGTTCGGGTTCACTATAACCTAATCTTCTTATGCTTATTTGTAATGGAAGCGAAACGGGACCAGTGACTTTAGTTCACTATATCAGAGGTCGCTGTAACCGGAGTCGACTGTACTAACGAAGCCACAGCAGACTGCTGAGCGATTACAATCTCTAGCATGTTACCATTACCTTGTCTGTTGATTTACGAAGCAGTGTTTTTTTGTCAAAAATGACTTGCTGAAGAGCGGGAATATATTTTCAGAAAATGCCGATGTCTATTACTAGAACAGTCGACATAGAAATCAAATTCATCAGGTGACAGTATCAGCAGCTTATTACAAAACATTCACATACAATACATGTATATTATTTTACAACACTTTGCCAGATGACATTAAACGATTAAATGCCATAGAAAAGTTTATATCGAAAGTGAAATTGTTTCTGCTGCATAACTGTTTCTATTCAACTAGAGACTATACTGAGCATCTCAAGGAAAATAACATTAATTTTAACAGTGATGTGTAATGTATTATTTACTGTTTGGACTGTATAATTCTAAACAATATGTAACAAGTATTGTATCGCAGTTTCTGGGTCAATGACCCCCATCTCGATCAGGTTTTTCGTCCAGTTTTATTTTATTTTATTTAGTCAAAAACAGTCAAAAACTGTATGTGACGTATGGGGGAGAAAATCATTTTCCCTGATCCTTGGAGCAAATGCTGAGATGGCCCCTTGTTTTGCTTCTGGACATAAATGTAACTTCATTATTTGTGCAGGTCTTCTAGAATTCAATGCAAAATATAGTTATTCAAATGATGGTTTCTATGTTGTCACCGCAGGAAGTATTATTCCTTGACGAAGGCCATGATGAACAAGAGTCCAAAATGTATTGCTGATGCTACACGGGAGCGTTTTTTTAATTAATTCAAAATTCAAGTAGTATATGACTTAGTGTAGGGATTACAGAATTTTAAAAACGTGCCCAAAATGTACTTCTCCCCGTAGCAGGTCATTCACAGTTTTAACTGTTTTTCGTCGTAAAATAAATAAAGAAATAAATTAAATAGCTGGCTTTGGGGTAGCCGATGAGAAGGCTGCATTGCGCATGCACAGTATCGTTTGTAGCGCTCGCCCTTTCACGATCCTCGAGTGCTTGGAAATTGAGATGGTTTTTACTTTTCAATTAAAAAATTTAGTTAATGGGGGAAAATAAAAATATCCATTTAATTATTTGTTTAGGTTTAATGATTCTATGGCATACACCCTAGATCTGAGTAGCGTAACTTACCGACGTATTAAATCAAAACGCGTTCAATTTCAAAATAAGAGAACATTTTATTCGTAATGATAACAAAAGAAACGTTGCGTACTATTGTTTGCAAACTGAAAAGAACAATTATTAATTAAATAATTAAATAACATTTAATTAATTTAACAAATTCAAAGGCAGTACCTAAGTTTACCTTTTTCACCTTTCAAATAACAAAATGTCTTCCTTTATTCCATACATACACTTCACATCATCGACTCTCCCACATATTCTAGTCCATTTACTCTTCTGTAATATTGTCCTCGATCAAAATATCCCGCTATTGTAGCATTGCATTCCGTACACCCCAATTCTCCACTGCACCATCACACTCCGACTAATTAGCTTCATCATTCATTTACAGGTACGTCCTCATTCCAGAACGTCCATTTTCCATCGGGTTGTTGATGCCGACCGTCTCTTAAGTCGATTGTCTCCAAGATATCGAAAATAGTGCCATCCTATGTTTTTATCCCAGTAGGCCGTGTATTCACATAGTATCTTGATGCGGAATATCTAATTTCGACTCGTTGAAGTATCTCGTGTGAACTCTACCCGATGTTTTCTGAACAGCGATAGAATGAGTAAATGGCTCGACTGCGCATGCGCTGTGAGTTCCTTCTCGTGTGCGGCACTCGCGCTCTACCGGTCGTCGAGTGAACTTCCATGTCGCGGGAACGCTACTGAATCAAATATGTTAGTGATATGCGAAAAGCTTGTTTCCTACACGACTGTCCATTTCCGTTGTTCCGTATTCGCACTAGTTAAGGCGCTTCTCCATCATGCTGACAAGTAATGAATTGGAAAATTGCTTTTCTCTGTACTAAACGGATTTAGAAATAATAATAATAATAATAATAATAATAATAATAATAATGGTAATAATGGTAATGGAAATAGTAATAAAGTAACGAAATGGAAAAGAAGGGCACGCTGCTAGTCACCGAGATGTTTAGAGCCGTTCAGACATCGTGCATTTGGACGCTCGGTCCCCTTCATTTGCATAGCTCTTCCTCTCCCCACTGCAGCCCCGCCCGGCGTCCACGAGTGGCAACGAGGCGGTTCAGTTCCAGGAACACACGAGCGGCACATGCACACACCGCGTTTTCATTTCGCGTATAAAACTTGTTCTCTTTGTATTGCACCGGCAAAGGTGGCTCAGGGCATCAACCGATGTCACTGCAGTGCCCGGGAGAAGTACTAGAGTTACACTTCCAAAGGTGACAGGATTTTCGACACTCGCTAGATAGCTAGGTCGAATTCAGTCGCTGTCTGGAGGAGAATTCTAGAAGCCGGCTGCTCTGGTCGGTAGTTTTCCGTGGTTTCTCCGATCAACACCAGGCGAATGCCGGAGCAGTACCCTAACAAACGGGCCACGGACCGCGCGCGATCTTTCCTCCCTCTTTCTTGTCCTATCCTCTCCCCTTACACACACACTTACATTAACCTGCACTAGACTACCACATATTCCGGGAGACAGGTCAGGAGCTTAGAGCTTGTTCCGGCTGCGGCGGTGCCCCGGCGGTGTTCCGGCTGCTGCGGCGGTGGGACAGTCGTGGTTAGGGGGAAACCCCGCTAGCAGACGGGAGGTCGGCGCCGAATCTCGCCATCCAGCGGGGGAAGATCACCGCTATCTCCCACGATAGAAAAACAAGAGGACGACGAAGAACACTGGAAGAAGAGACAAGAGAAGAGGAAAATACCAGAAGAAGAAGAAGAATGGTATCGTAGGCTTCCGCGGCCAGTCATGATCTGGGCTGTCCGGGTGACGCCGCGTCGAAGGCTGGGGTGCCGACATATCGCGGTCCTCTTCAGGGCTGTATTGATGGCAAACGTCGGCACCCCAGCTCACCCGGACAGCCCAGATCAAGAAGAAGGAGAAAGCAAGAAGAAGCTAATAGGAAGGAGGAAAGGCGTTTGGGTGGGGAGAAGAAGTAGTCCGCTGGTGTGCGATATCCGCCGGGCAATTGTGGAGTCGGTGCGAGGGCGGATTGTGCCAGCGCCTCACGCACAGACAGACACGGCGACTCACGGAACCACATCCATTGCACACTTCAGTTTAGCCAGTTCGTTATCAAGTTTTTCCTTCGAGCATTGCGAGGAAATACTCAAAAAGATCGCTTACCCGGATTGAGTTTTTAAAAGTACTATCCTACAAAAAATTCTCATCAACTAAACTAAAATGAATTGTTTAATTAAACCTTTTATTTGAAAGTACTTGTTAATAGGATTTAAAGCTAATTTTTATGTTATCGAATGTTAAAATAAAAATTAATGAACCTATATTTTCTGCGTTTTAGAAGACAGAAAGTTAGAAAAATAATGATAATGATTCTAGCCCATTTTGCTGGTAACAATTGGTGAAGGATAAGTAAAACAATCTGTTTATTACTAATTCTTTTTAGTATGTAGAAAGTACGAGGAGGGGGAATGAATAGATTATTTTTCTCTATTTACCACCCTTCTAATTTTATTTATTTTTTTCATTTTGACCCCTGTACACTGAAATTAGAAGTCGTTACCATGTTGAAGAAAATAATTATAGGACTGAATGTTTTCTCATAAGGATAAGAAAACATTTTACAAGCCCTAATTATTAATATTATTTTTATCTCGGGTCGTATTGTTTTGTCTTCCAAGTTCCCGCTCGACACACAGTGGGGTAAAGACAAAAAGAAGAAAAGTGAGAGAAAGAGAAGAAAGGCCGAGGAGGAGAACAAGTAAGAAAAATAATTGTTTTTGTCTCTGATGGCAAACCTAAGATAAGTGCTGCGTGTGATGTAATCTACTCGGTTCTTCGTTGCGACAGAAAGTATTGTAGTGGAGAGAAAACATTTGTCATGCGATGCGCTCTTATTAGCATTCGGTGGAGCAATTCCTGTTAGCAGTGATTACATTAACATCCCCCGTTCATTACGCGTTGAATTCGTTGTCTTCATCAGGCCTTCGCCGTTTGCAACACATCTTAGAGGAGAACAGTCACAGTAACCATGTACCAAAAGCAGTGTGGGTTACAACGAGGTTAGTAGTACGATGTAATTTGAGCGAATTACTTAGAGCCTCCCCAAGTCTTCTTAGACCCTATTTACCCGTTTCCTTTTGAACAACAATTTAGGGAGTTTGAGCGAACGCTCGCAAAGCCGGCAGACCCACTGTGTGAATGCTGCCGTTCGCTGACACTTCGCGAAACTTTCTTTTTTTTTTTTTTAGCACTGAGCATATATACTTTGGAGTAATCCTCCGCCTGTCGTTTGTCTCGTAACCTCGCAGTCTATCGATGCCCCGCCGACATGGGCTCGGCGCTATTAGTAACCGGGGTTCCCAGACGGTCGCCCGTCGAGGAATTCGTGGTGCGTCGAATTGTTTAACTTCCATGATTTCATAGAGCATAGTAAAGTAAGTTGGCAAAAGACAGTCTGTCTTTATATGAAAGTGATTGCAAATCAGTTGGAACTTTTAAAACCCGTGGGAGTTGCTTATTTCTCAGTTTATTTTTCAAATTGAGTGGGACCTTCGCCGGATACTTTCATGTTGATTTTTTAATGAACTCTCTGAAAAGAAATAAAGGAGGCCTGCCTGGTCGATCCTCGGACAAAGAGTTACATGAAGTGACGATGGAAGTGCTTTACTTTAAAAATGTGTTTCATTGCGCAAATAGATTTAACGTTCTCTGATTGATTGATTAGTGATTCCGGCGGTGTTAACAGCTTAGGTCATTAGTCCCGTAAGTGTAGTGCATGTTCATATCGCGGGAGATGGCTGTGATCTTCCCCTGCTGGATGGCGAAATCCGCAGCCGATCTGCCTAAATGCTCGCCTAACCAGGTTCCTCTCAGCAGCGGGGCACCGCCCCAGCCGTGACAAGCTCTAAGCTCCCCACCGGTCTCCCGGAATATGTGGTAGTGTAGTGCATGTTAGTGTAAGTGAGTGTGTAAGGGGATGGGGTAGGACAAGGAAGAGGAAGGACAGATCGCACGCGGTCCGTGGCCCATTTGTTAGGGTACTGCTCCGGCATTCGCGTGGTGTTGATGGGAGACACCACGTGAAACTACCGATCAGAGCACCCGGCCGCTAGAATTCTTCTCGAGAGTAGTGTCGGGGTTGGAACTGTAGGACCTCCCTGTCAGATGCACTGTAGTGTCATCAGCTGATACCAGGAGTCACCTTGCCGGTTTTAATCTTCGCCATATCATTATTGATGTCACACGGACCCACTTTAGCCAGAATTGCAATGTACAAATTTCTTGCGTTTTACTGCTGTGTTTTCAAAACGCTTTTTTTTTTTTTAATTCTTCTTCCGGACGGTTGATCGGAAGGAAGCTGACCGACAAAGATGGTCTACGGTGTGCGACATCGTGAACAAAACATCAACGTTCATCGTAACATCTATACTCAAAATTGTCATCGATGTTAATTAAAAAACATCGACCCCTAACCATCAATGTTATTAACGTCGATGTTTTAAAACTAGATAAGTAACCATTGAAGTTCACGTGTATGTGTATGTGTTTGTATGGATTTATTTTGAATGTGGCCTCGTTTATTAATTTTTAATTGAGTATTATCTGATAAAACAAAGTAAAAAAGCATCAGAATAGTTAACAAAACTTTACCTTACTAGGCAATTTCAAAATAATGTTTTTTTAAATAGAATGTTTCTGAGCATTGATTGCTAATACATTGTTATTAAACTTCGATATTTTTAAAACTAGATAAGAAATCATTCAATTTTACGTGGATGGGGATTTAATTTGTAAGTTCTCGGTTTTATTAATTTTTAACAGAGAATTATCTGACAAAACAAAATAACGCGACCTTTTAAAATTTTCCTTCCGGAACCCAAAGTTATAGATTTTTGGTTTTTTTTCTTTGATTTTTGGTTTTTTATTTAAAAAATACAACCAAAAGAAATATTGATGTTAAATTCGTAGATAATTTTATAAAAATCATCGACATCGATGTTTTGGGACATGGCCATCGATGTTTTGAAACAGGGTCATCAATACTTCTTAAGCTCGCAATAGTTGAAAATGATAATTCTTAATTAACTTAAAAATTATTCACAGAGTTAATATTCGTTTATAGATGAACATCTCTTTTTAATTCTACCGAAAAACGAAACATGTATTATTGAACAGTGGACAAGACTCGAGACCGCGCGAGGATTGTGAATGAGACAACAAACAAAACAAAAGCGAGAGACTTGATCAGAGTTATAGTTTTATAAGTTGGCTATTCCGACAGGAAATCTTTCAAGCTGCCATATTGCGAATTTAGTGCGGCCTAATACACGGCCTGGAGTCTAGATGGGACGCCTGCTCGCGCGCAAGCTTTCCGAAGGCTGTATGTGCTCCGCATGTGATGAAAACGTACTAATATCATTGAAGTGCTCCGTTTATTTATGTAATGGATTCCTGTGTGATGACTTTCGCGCGCCCCGATGACGAGGTACTCTCCGTGAGCGCCGCTTGTGCCCATTGTTCTTATTCGCGTGTGTCATCTTCGCGTGCTCGTAATCGCGCGTGACTTTAAGGTAAACCACGTGCTGTCATGTATGGTTTTTCCTTGTGCTGTGTTGCTATGTGTTGGTGTCCTATGAAACAAGATCAGATAAAACAGTCGATGTTTGAATTTTAAAAAAATATTTACGTGCAAAAGTTTGCAGTCTGTGTCCATGAAGTTGTTTTCGAGAGAATTTTCTTTAAATTCTGTCCGAAGGTGGTGATGTGGTTTGGGAAATCCGCATGTGATGGAAACGTACTAATATCGCATATCGTTCTTATGAAAGTTGTTCCGTGCACTTTACTTTGGTATATTTGTGTAGAGAAAATAAGCCATTACCCGATTACGCTTGTCGTGCAACACGCATTCGGAGCTCAATTTAGTCAGACGCGCTACCGTCAAGGAGGCGTAACCTCGGCAGCACTTTTGTGGAATTTATCACTCTTGTTGTCGGTTGAGAAGTCCGTACAAGATATGAAGGGCAGCACGAGATAATCCAGCTCCAACAAGCCACATGCTTTACCTACATGTTAATATTTCAAAATTGACCCAAAAGTGCCTCGTGTTGTTATTGCCCGAAGCCCTTCTTACATATCAACGATATATTTAGATTTAGATTTATTACTAATTCTGCAAATAAGTTTGAGAACTTGGAAAGTTTGAGAACTTCGAGGCAGAATGCACAAATTAAACATTACAGAAGTTAACAACTATACAATATTTCACGAAATTTACAAACTTTACTAATGAACATGAACATTTCATCGTGCAAACTTCCTTAGCACTCCACCTCACCACACTTCACTTTACATCACTTCACTTCACTTCACCTCACCATACTGCTTAATCACTGAGTTATATATCCTTATAGTATCAGGATAATCCGCACTGTCCCCAACAGTTTTGAATAGCCAGAGGATAGCAGGGGCTGGTTTCGCTTGTCTTGTTTCTCCCCCAATCTATCAAAATGAAACCGGCGACCATCCGCAGATGCAATGAAAAAGATCGCTGCCCGCCTCACCAGTGCCCACGCGAAGCCCTTGCCTTGGAGTCCGCTGCTTTCGCTCAGCAAGCGCGATTGCAGTAGAACATTAGTGGGAATGTGCGGAAAAACGCAGCTTTTAGTCACAAGTAATTACTCAACAACTTCTCATACTTAAAAAAACATGCATCACATCATTCAAAGAAATGAGGTTGAGGGATAAATTGCATTGATAAAAGAAATTTCAGGCTTTAATATTTACGTGAAGGGCCTGTTCGCAAATAAATTCAAATATTGCGGTTTTCAAAATGTCATAAGTTTCAATAAAATTCAGAACTATACCATTTTTATAAATGCACTTTCTTCTATTGCAGAAAAAAAAAACAGACCAAAAAAGAAACATCAGAAAACTTTCAGTCGTTTTCTAGAAAATTTTGAAAATATGGCAGGGACTTCGTATACAGTACCTTCCAAAATTAAAATATCTTAATGATCTACTATTGAGATCTTACTCCTGGCAAATGTTTCAAATTTCATCTCCAAAGCTTCTAATTTGACGGAGTTAAGCGTGCCCTATACTTCCATACTTGCATATGTACATACTGACCTACATCCATACATCCCGATTTTTGTGTTTAAATAAATTTAAAAAAAAAGCGTGTATCTCCTCCCCACGTACAGCGAGCTTAATCATCAATGGAACAGCACTAATAATTCGGCAACGAAAATATACAGTTTTTGAAATGTTAATCTCTCGCTTTTTAAAATTTATTGTTATTATTATTATTATTATTATTATTATTATTATTATTTTTTTTCATCTTTCAACTATTAATAGTTAAATTGTTGGGAAGGAATTCTGAAACTCAAGAAAGCGTGCGCAGATAATTTTCTTCCCCATACGTCACATACAGTGTTTGACAAAAATAAATAAATAAATAAATCTTAATATTGCCATGTGTGTGAAGTTATAGCTCAAAAGAACCGTAAGCATTGATTTTACGACTGATAATTAGTATAGGGAGGAAAATAGTTTGGGTAAGAAAAGCAGCCATCTTTAACAGAAACTGAGAATGTTACGTGTGCAATGCATGCCTGTTTCAAATTGGTTACTGTATGTCTCAATCCTGGTGCTAGATCACCCCATGCAAATGGCGCAAAATGTTACTCGCACCCTTTATTTATTTACGTCAAAAACAGTTAATAACTGTGACGTGCTGAGGAGAAGTGTATTCTGTGCACGTATTCGCCCTAGTGTAATAAAAACTATTTTCAAAGGCAAATCAGCTATAGATTTTGGCTATTCTCCCTCTTCATGCTGTTCGTGAAGAAATCCCTGCCCTGAGAACATAATTTGAATAACTATATTACCCACAGAACTAAAAAAGGGGGGGCACAGATAGTTACATTTATGTTTAGAAACAAAACTAGGGGCCAACTCATGATCAAGGAAACGAAGTAACACCTAATCGAGATGGGGGTCGTTGACTTAGAAGCTGAGGGTTGCGAGTTGTTTATAATCACACAGTCTAAATGGTCCTTCTTCTTCGGCGACCTTCCGACGCCCAGTCAAAACAAAGATCTTTACAATTGGTTTTTGTAACTAATTTTTCGGCCCGTCCTTGTCCTCGGGTGAACATTTCGTTGTTCACCCGATGCCCACCCGTTGAACATTGTCATCGGGTGGGCATCATACGTTTATTTGAGCGTCAACTCACAGGTTGCTATGCTAATGCAGATGAATTCAGATGCTGAAAATAAACGCGGTTTATGGAGATGTTAGTAAGAGAAAATAAAGCAGCTACGACTGATACCGAGGAAAACATGCTTCTAGATAGAGACTAAAAGAATGACAAGAACTTAGGAGGAAATTTTGCCTCTTATTCACTTTAAATCCTCTCTAAAAGTGGTAAATGAGGGAATGAGTAGATGATGGTGACGAAGATGGAGAGAATGATGTTAGAGCAACGGTGTAATGGAGGCAGAGGAAAACAAGAGAAACTAGAATTCGCTTTGCTCATCAGAAATGGCTCGTGAATTTCATTATAACCCGTTCTTGAAAGTGGGAAGATATTTAATAGTCGGTACAGGAAATTTATAACAACAGAATGTGGAGCGGGATTTATTCTCGTATAAGTTTTGTTTTTGAGGTTGACGACGTAAATTAGAGAGAATTAGAACTTCGGGCAAGTAATAACATTGTAAGCTTAAAGTTTGAATTGTTATAATGCAGTTATGATATACTGTTCAAAATATTGTGTGTTATTGTTTGTACATGTAGTGTGTAGCATATTCGAGTGTGATTTGTCATAATTTTCAAGTGACATCTACGAGTACTACCTGGCGGATTACTTTCTTGTTCAAATAAAACATAATTGTCATTTATTTCTACTTTATATCTGCGATCCTGACATAAATTAATGTAGTAACAATAATTTTATAGATATAGTTCTTTCATAAGAGTTTTGATAGTTGATCTTCTTTCGGCCAAATATTCTGATAATTGTAATCGTACATACTTGAGTGTACCAGTACAGGAAAAATCCCCACTTCCACTCCCGACTTCAGTTATTGGTCTCCATGATTGCCACAATTTCTACATTACTAGTTCTTCAATATTCCATTGTTTGATAGATTTCGGGCTCCGTTTGTTTTCTGATTTTTAGTATTTCAATTATAAATTAGATTGTAATCGTTCTAATAATTGACTGCTGAAAGCTGCCGGGAATCGAATCCGGATCACGCAACTGGGCGTATACCGGGGGACGCGGACTCGATTCCCGGCTAAGGCAGTCGGAACTTAATTTTATATCAGTTGCGTTGCACTTACTGTGTGTAGGGTTGCAACGGCCGTTGACAATTGCGAAAAGCAAACATCTTCTCGTGTTATTGTTGAACATCCAACTGGGAGCAGGTGGTGAAATGAATAGCATCGTTGTATTGAACTTGGGAATCTGCTGCGAGGGGCTGAGCGTGCGCGTGCAGGTGGCAGGTGGCAGGGGCAGGGGCAGGGGCAGGGGCAGGGGCAGGGGCAGGGGCAGGGTAAGGGGGGCAGGGTAAGGTGCAGGGGCAGGGTAAGGGGCAGGGGCAGGGTAAGGGGCAGGGGCAGGGTAGGGCAGGGGCAGGGTAGAGGGGCAGGGTAGGCGGGGCAGGGTGGGGCAGGGCAGGTAAGGTGCAGGGGCAGGGTAAGGGGCAGGGTAAGGGGCAGGGTAAGGTGCAGGGGCAGGGTAAGGGGCAGGGGCAGGGTAAGGGGCAGGGGCAGGGGCTGTTCGGAGCGAATCGTGTTCGCTGGCTCCCCGAGCCCCCATGCAAATGCCCCGCCCCGTTTCCTTCAGCCTTACACGGCGGCAAGAAGCGGCTTTATGGTCTAGTGGCGTTGCAACACAACGGGTGTGCGTGTTTCACTTGTCGGCGTGTGTGTGTGTGTGGGGAGTGTTGGAAGATTACGCCGGGTGAGTCATGTGCGAACGGGTCAATAAGTCTAATGGCGGCCGTTAAGATACATAGATTTATTAAAGTGTGCATGGAGTTCGGTTGCAAACATTATGTCTGCAGTTAAAAGATGTAAAGTTCGTTCTAATTAATTTATGATTGACTTTACATGAGCATTATGTCGTTATTTTCCTTTCACGTATGTCTTATCTAACACATCACTCCACTTCGTTTCAGTTAACTGTAATTCGCTTCCTTTTAAATAATAAAAAAGAAACAACACACAAACAGATTCATCCGCAGTAGTGGAGACGAAAATGGAGAATCATCTGCCTGCTAGCGATAAGAGTGAATATTTCGCTCTGCCCCCAACCTTCTCATCCAGCTCCGCCTCGCGTTGAGACTCCCAGTGACAGGCGACATCAAATTGTTTCGCAGCAATCTGTCGCGAGCCATTGGAAACTATACCTACCAAAAATTGCCAGATTTTGCAGCTGCTGCGTCAGTTGAAATTGCCACGCAGCTAGGTCTGGAGGATTCTAGCGGCTGGCTCTGATCACTAGTTTCCCGTTTCTCCGATCAATACCTGGCGAATGCCGGAGCAATACCCTAACAAACGGGCCACGGAATGCGCGCGATCTTTCATTCCTCTTCCTCGTCGTTTCCTCACCTCTTACTTTCACACATTTTCATGCACTACACTACCGCGCATGCCAGGAGGCCAGTCGGAAGCTCGGAGCTTGTCCCGGCTGCGGCAGCGCCCTGTTGGTGGGAGAGACCTGGATGGGGAAATCCCGCAAGCCGCCGGGTTGGTCGGCGCCGGATCTCGCCATCCAGCGGCCGAAAGTCACCGCCACCCGCGATAAAAATGCATTACACTTACGGGACTAATGATCTTGGTAGTTAACGCGCTGGGGAATCACCAATCAGTCAGACAACAGCATATATTGCATATAGTCATACACTAGCATATAATAATAGCAACATGTGACAAAAAATCGTAACTTTTAAATGAAAAGCGTTAATGCAAGAAAAAATTGTCTACCATATTGAAAAATCATCCGACTAAACTGCTGTAAAATATCAAAGATGTAACTTTCATTGTTCTTGAGAAAAGTGAATTCAAGTTTGATGATTTAACATTACCAGAATAGGCACTACATACTCTCCTTAATAGCAGTATGAAAATCCGAAGAATGGTGTCGTGACGAAAGGGCTTAAGTCGTGCATGCCTTTCACCAGCTGGGGACTGGACCGCGCCCCCGGCTAGTGCACATGGACAGACCGAGCTGCCGAAAAGTATATTGCGGTTTTTACATGGCTGGACTTCAAGGGCGCTGAAGGCCCGTCACCACGGTAGCATTCAGGCACGGTCTTCCGCGTCTTTTTCAGTCGTGCCGGTAGGTGCCGCATGCTCGCGACCGTGTCAAGCAGTGCCGCAGATGGAGCGACTCTAGCGGCTCGACTGAGAAAGACGCGGAAAACCATGCTTAAAAGCTACCGTTGGGGACGGACCTTCAGCGAACTTGAGGTTCAGCTATGTAAAAACCGCAATATAGTCGTCTGCCTCTCATTTGACTATTTCCTCATCCCCAGTATTATGGCGATCATCTGCTCAGTAGATTGTGCTTAGACCTCAATAAGCGCAGTTTTTGAAAGGCTGGTCCCCAATCAATAAATACAATTAATGTTTTACTATTTCGTTATTGCTTCGATACGCAGCTGGATCTACGCTGCGGAATATACCTGGATCGAGGAGATCGCGGTTTCGAGGGAAATATTCGAGAATATTTCGAGGCAATTGATTGGTGCTGCGTGTTCTCGTATGGAGGGAATTATGGGAGGAAACATGAAACGACGATCTGAGCCGAGTTAACGGGTACTTACTTAGTAAATAAATTTGAATCATTAAATTAATTTTAAAAAAACAACTAAAATATTGTATGTACCGCTGTTGTTGACTGCTTCTAATGATCTCGGACTTTTTCTCGCCGGTCGCTCATTAGCTCGAACCCTTGTAACACCCCTGGGGCGTCGATAGCAATTCGTTGCAACCCTGGAATGCACTTTAGCTCTTCCACTTGTACCCAGACGTCTACGGGACGAGAGTGGCCGGTCGACGTTCTCGGCACCCATCGTGAGGTCTCAGTGAGCAGGTCCGTCTTCTGTCTTCCCCTTCGATCACTTTCATATTTTTTTCTCCTACTTCCTTTCTTATCAGTTTTTTGTGTCTCCTTCGCCTTCTCTTTCTCCTTCCCTACTTTCCTCTCGCTTCACACTCCACTTGCAGTGACACACATTCCAACTCGCCTGTTCAACGGCAGCGTAATGAAGGCTAAAGACCGAATTACCGGAGGTGCATCGCATTTTTCCAGGAAATTTCCTCGTCGCGTAGCGAGGAGGGAATTTATCTAGAAATTTTCAATGTACCGGTGGCATTTAATAATACTCTTCCACTACTGAAGTTGAAACCAATAGTATTTATCTGTATATACAAAATGCCCCAATGAAGGCGGTGTATGCCAAAGTTTATTGCTTATTCTATTCGATTTTTCTTGCCGCCCCTCTCTTCTGGCCAATCATAAATTGTGACTCTTAGTTGATGTAAATCTATCTTAGGAAGCGGTATGTAGATATCCAATATCAATCGCTATGTAGATATCCAATAAACCACGTATGTACTGTAACATACCCCTTTGATTTTAAAATAGCTTTCAGCTATTTTCAATATTTGGCGCATTTTGGAACCCTGCTGGACGTAATTTCATTCGTAGAATAGTCAACGAATACCACTCGTGCCTTGGAAATTCTCGGATAAATCCCTTCCTGGCTTCGCGAGTCGGGGGATTTATCGACAATTTCCGAAGCATTCCTGCTATTACGTATGATTATTTGCACGGATGAAATTACTTTGAAAACAGTTTGTGTGCGCCAAATATTATTTTGCGTTCGCGCTCCAAGGGGACACGTCAGCGCTTGCTATGATGTATCGCGCCTTGTGATTGGCCAATAGAGAGAGGGTGATAAGAAAAAGCGGATATTTTTGGAGGTCTTCGTCTTGTTTGGTCTTACCTGGTGTTTAATTCAACGCTGTTGGGGTTAGTTAACGAGTAGAATGTTGTTTCATTCTCGTCGCCGTTTAGTTCTGCAATGATTCCTTCCAGTGAATCTTCGAACATTTTGTTTCAGTATAGTTTTCCATTAAATGGTTGCGTTGTAGTAGGAGTAAACTGTTTGTAAATGAATATTTAAAATCAGCTTGTATGAAATACTTTAAAAAGTCCTTTATCCTTTAATAATTAGTAGTACTGGGAGGATTTCTTCTCAAACTACGCTTAAAGCATGCAAAGTTGCTTTTTGAATGTAAAATACAATATTTGCCGTTTTGATCGTCTTATGTTGGGTTAAAGCGTCATAACGATCGTTCACGATCTGCCCGCACAACCTGGAAACGGTGGGCCTTACCCTGATCTATTTTGTGAAAACTCAACGATAGAAAATGAAAAACTTAAGGAATTTGTTACCGGGAAAATGCGGCGAAAGCGATACAGTACAAATCCTCTCTGCGTTTTTTGTGTGTGTTCTCTTTCTTCTAATTTATTTCCACTGCTGTGATTCTCGCTGTGGTTGGAGGTCTGGTTCGAGGTTATTCACTCGACCGTGAGCGGGAAAGTTTCCAAACTTTGTGAAAGGTGACTGATGATTGCGCCAGTACGGAGCAGGGAATTTGACAGTTGATAGTATAATTTACAAAATCTGACTGTGCTTACGCTCAGTTTGTCGAAACCAAACGATTAGTTCAAAACCTTCAAGTGTATCGGCAAATTTACTAAGTATAATAAGTGCTAATTTTATTTAATTTGATTTTCGTCGAAGAACAGTTACATTTTGAATGGGCGTGTGGTGGATGTTGTATAATTTGGGCACGTTTTCTTGAGCTACAGAATCCTTTTGCCCTCAAAAAATAAAATTCCATATTGAAATTAAATTAAACTTAACGTAGCCTGAGTGACATCGTGAAACTTAAACCTTAAACTTTAAAAGTTCGACTCCGCGAGCGCCATCTGCCTCGGAGGCGATTGCTGGCAGGGCTACTGAAAGGAAATAGCCTTCCAACCACGGTCTGTCGTTTCAAATCTCTTGTCAAAATTTATTTTTTACTCTCCTTTACATTTAAGGCATTAACAGATGGTAAATTATTTATTCATCTCTCCATAATCCGCTGATTTTTACTGCAGGTAAAAAACAAAACTATGGATGTTGTTGGATTTAAAAATATTAAAGATTATTGAATTTCTCCGTAGCTGAAGATATTACGGACAATATCTCTGCGGCATGCTACTTGCTCCATGATCAGTTGTTGGGCGAAAACTGCATTTCGAAATCGTGAACTGTTTAGAAGTTGAGGGTTGAGGGAAATAATAATTTTTATGAAACATCGTAAATATTCGTATATTTGCTAACATCCACGTAAACCATTAATGTATAATGTTTGCAGACATTTAATTAATATAAAGTTATATAAAAATACCCTCCCTGCTCCAATCCGCCCCGCCCGCTCCATCCAGCGCCTCCTCAACCCGACCTGACCCGCCCAGCCGCTTACTGCTCCGCCCCGACCCGACCCGCCCGCCGCTCTCTGCTCCGCCCCGCCCCCCGTCCCGTCCCGTCCCGTCCCGTCCCGACCCGACCCGACCCGACCCGACCCGACCCGACCCGACCCGACCTGACCGACCGACCCGGACCCGACCCCGACCGACCCGACCCGACCGACCTGACCGACCGACCCGACCCGACCCGACCCGACCCGACCCGACCGGCTCCTCCCCACCGCGCCCCACGGAATCAGACTTGCCGCGCCGCGCCGGCTGGCTTTGCATCAGACCGATTTATGCGAAAGTAAAACTGCTTCTGTTCATTGATGTCAAGGCGGAGAGAACGTTTTCAATGCCTTGCTCGCTCCACAATCAATACTCTCATCAAATGCTTCACTCCATTCAACTCGACGTCAATGGAGTAAAGGAAATCGATAGCACATCTCAACACTCTGACCCGAACTGCGGTTACGATGGATCCCACGGAAAAAATTAAACGTTCATTATTTCTAATTGCTGGCATTAGCTGTTGCAAACAGCTCGTCTTCATTCTTAGTAATATATACCTATATTTATCAAGCAGTTCAATTTATGATTTAATTTCCTTATTTTGCTTAAACGAGTTTACTTTTATGGCTGTCATTCCGGGGTGCTGCGTAGTCCCTTTCTAGTATTAAAGATGTATTTTTTGGTGATAGTAGTTGGACTTTTTTGTGTGTACGATGAGCGATAATGACAAAGTTTGTTACAAATTACGATGGAATAGTTAACGAATGTAACATCGTTGAAGAACCTCAGTGGGAAGTAGTCGAAAGAAAATAAGAAAATTCTCCCTATAATAAATTTTCTGTAGGAAAGAAAGAACTCCCAACATCTGGTCCAAGAAAGAGTCATCTTCAATTAGCCCCTCATAAATAGAACTGTTTGAGTGTTCAACATCCAAAGGGGCGAGAAAGAAATGTGAGAAAAGACAATGCAGTTAGGAATCTCTTGTGAACTGATACCATGCTAATTTTATCAAGGAAGTGCAGAGAGGAAAGCTTCATTACAACCTGGTGCAAGACCCATGCTTTCATTCAGAGAAGAAAAGAAAAAAATGTATTTTAAGCGTCTTTCTCTTTCAGTTCGGTGTCCAGTTGATGAGGCCACATTGCAAAGTGAAATCTTTCTGTCAAAATTTAAAATGTTTCAGATACTGTCAGAAATGAAAAACCTCATGAAATTGAAAAAAGAAATCTATATGAACAATTTGTGATTGAATATCTCGTAAAAAAACAAAAATTGATGTTCATTTTAATGACGGGGTCGATATATATATATATATATATATATATATATATATATATATATATAATTCTGCTATCTTTGATAGTTGTTAATTCCGTTGCTCAGGAATAAAACCTTAAAAAATGTATGTAAATAGTATTTGGACGGCACTGCATAGCATGGTACATGAAACGTTTTACGGCACTAAAAAAAAGTAATGTAAAAAATATTTACAGAATAGTTGAAGGAGGTGGGGAAAGAAAGTGGGTAAATCTTTTGTTGTTGTTGTTGTTGGTGGTGGTGTGTGTGTGTGTGTGTGTGTGTGTGTGTGTGTGTGTGTGTGTGTGTGTTTCGTTTTGTTTTTGGTCACAAACACATTCCACGTTGATTTGGTTAAAATCTTTTGGGGGCATCTTTATATCTTTATTCCGCTATCTAGCTTTTGTTCAGAATAGTTTATTCGTGAAAGTACACGCGTAAAATCTATCTGCCGGATATGTGTGAAGCGTGCAGACAAACTGTATAGTACTAAAATGTATGCTGTCTCTCTGTCGCTGTTGTGCAGCGCGGCGTCAGAGAAGTGATATTTGAAAGCTTAATTGGATAATCAGTTCGTCGCCGCGTCAGCGGACGGCGTGGCTAATTGCTGCAGCTCTGATTATTTGGTCGGCCGCTAAGATTAGGGTCAATGTGTGAGAGCCACCGTGGCGGAAACTTAATGTTGGCGAATTGCGCTAAATAGAACAGCAGTGAATCAACGGAAAGGATTCAGACCAGCCATGGGAAACTCAATAAAGACCCTCCCATGGACCTATATATCCAAATATATTATTATTTTAATTCCATCTCAGTTGACACTGCTGGTCTCTTTTTCAGCCGAGAATGTACCATATTCTTTGGGCTATTTCTTGTTATAATACCTTCCTGAGAATATGGGCTATTCCTAACAAGGCTACCTATGTAACTTCTATTAATGATATTTTTCATGTAATTTGTTTAAATAGTTGCTTTGTGACAGTTCGTAGAGCTCATATTACTATTAGGAGTTGAAAAATGTTGAAATATAATTAAAAGAAGCAATACATCGAGATAAAGATTATAATACAAATAGACAAAATTAATTAAAAACACAAAACTTATAGAACTGGATAATCTTATCTACTCCACATCACTTCACCGAAAGTCTGTTCCTCACTCAAAAATATTAACGTACATGTATAGTTAGTACTGAAACAGCACGCTCTTTCTCGCTCGTACTTTCTCGCAAAATTACGCGAAAAGTACTCAAATTTTCGAAAAATTGTACATGACCTTATTTCAAAATGTATCTTTAAGGAACAGATTTCATTAAGGGAGAAATATTTTTTTAAATATTTTAGTTGTAGGAAGACTCCGAACAAATTTTGAACTTTTATATTATAGTATATTATACTATAGAGACGGTGAGAGAGAGAGGGAAAGGGTGGGAGAGGGAGAGAGAGAGGGAGAGAGAGAGAGAGTGAGAGTGATAGATCAGGCCGTAGTGGGCCCGTATGCAAAACCTTTCGGACATGGTTTCTCCTTCGATTCTTAATTACGACACCATGGTAAAGTGCAAAGTGTCTTATGCATCGCCTTCTGCTTTGATGTTGTGAGAATGACGAAAACGAAATCGATATTGCCACCAGTCTATTTTTCTGATAAGTGTAAGTTATATATTATGAATTAAGTGATAAAATTCAAGTAGTTTATGTTCATGCTTTCATCAATGGATTTGCCTCTTGTAGGCACCTACATCTAAATCGTATATTATTGTAAAATATCAGAACTTGTCTAATTTGTTTTTAATTCAGTTTTCTATATAAAGCGAATAAACAATTTTAGCTGATTACTTACTGTCACATACTCCATATTAATTTCAACCCCTCATTGTCGATTTTGCAGACTTGTGCCGTCCGTTTCGCCCATTCAACGTTTCAGTGATAGACGTCAATGTTTTTAAGAGATTGTCTTTATAATTTTTTAAGGAACATTGTTCTCTCCCGGATGCTTTTATCGGTTTAAATTAGTCTGTATTTGCTTTACAGTGATATGGCGAAATTGTTAGTTCTATTTCTGTCGGTTTGTTACTTCACTTTGCGTCATGTAACATTTCGATGATTAGTGAAGAGATGTTCTGAAAGGATCAGAGATATTTCTAGTATGCTGATACTTTGTGAAAGTTCAGAAGAAAAGGTCAGACGTCTGTCTCATAAAGAGGGGGCTTTTTTTTGGAACTGTTGAATTAGAATGGTTATTTACTACTTCAGGTCTTACTTAGAAATATATCGAGACATTTTAAAAAGTAAACAAGTTATTTTTTAGGGAAATAAACTTAAAATTTTGTGATTTTCCCATTTCCCTTGGAAAAAAGGAAAGATATGAGCAAGTGACCTTTCGTTCTAAACTTCCACAAATATTGTTATATTATTAATATTGTATTTATTTTATTTATTTAGTCAAAAACTGTATGTGGGGTATGGGGGAGAAAATCATGTGCGCACGCCTTCTAGTTTCAGAATCCCTTCCCAACAATTTAACTAATTTAAATTGTTGAAAGATGAAAAAAAAATAAAAATAATAATTTAAAAAAACGAGAGATTGACATTTCATAAACTAGATATTCTCGTTTTCGAATTATAGAAAACTTATTCATAACGGTAAACGAACAGATTTGAATTTTGTGTATTGCTAACTAAATAGAAACTCACCCTAAGCTCTACTACCACTACAAGCAAATGGAAAGCTCCACAATACGTGCGCATAGTGAAACTGCATTTACGTCCAGAAGCAAATCAAGGGGCCATCTCAGCATGTCCTCAATGGATCAGGGAAACTGGACAAAAACCCGATCGAGATGGGGGTCATTGACCCGGAAGCTGAAGTACATTACTTGTTACAGGCATTTAATTCTTTTTTTTAATTATTATAAAGTTGATATATTAAAATAATAGTGGCCGCTAATTACTTCAGTTGTTTCTAAGCGACTTAAATGAACCTGAGTCGCACTGCCTTCGAATCCGGGCGATGCAAAGTGTGAGTTAAAAAGGAGCGGCGGCTGTGGGCGTTTGTTTCTGTGGGCCTTGGGGTCGGCGGCATGGGAGGCGCGGCCTTGACGAAGGTCGGGATCCCGGGCCGACCCCGGATGCTAAGCCACGCAGATAAACAAGGCCCCCGCCGCTTCCATTTGGAACGGGTTCAAGCCGCTCCTCTCTCGTGGAGTGGATGGGCGGCGGTGGTTTATTCGGGAATTTTCAACCGAGATGAGGGAAAAATTGTATGACTTTTAAATTTAAATTTAGTTAACGCCAAAATCAGATTAAAGTGTAACGAATGCATTGTTTCCTTACCTATGGAATCATCCTTATTCTTACTCACACTTATTAACGTTGGATTGTGAACACAGTTCGCAAGTGCGTTTGAAGGTGGAATTGATTTTAAAAAAATCGCTCTCCTATAAAAAGAACTATTTGCAATGTTAAATTGGCTATAGATTTTATCTATTATCCCTTATTCTGCTCTACGTGAAGAAATCGACTTTCTGCCGTGTGAACACGGTATAACGATTATTTGAATAGTTACATTCCCAGCTGAGCACAGGAAAACGGCCACTGATAGTGAAACTACATATAAGTCCAGAAGTAAAACAATGGGCCATCTCATTATTTCATCAAAGGATCAGGGAATCTGAAAGAAAAACTTGATCGAGATGGTGGTCATTGGCCCAGAAGCTGCTGTACAATACTTGTTACCGGCAAATTTAGTTTTTTTAGAATTATACTCGCACAATATAACTAGTAACTAATAACATAAGTGACATTGTTAAAATCAATGTTATTTTCCTTTTTCATGCTCAGTATTGTCTGTATAGAAACAGTAACGCAGCAAAAAATATTTTAGGTGCTTTTCGTATTTAAGTATTTGGCACACTTCAACAAGAATATTTCAAATACTAGGTTGGGATGTACTTTTATGAATGTTTTTTACATTAATTTGATAAATGTAAACAGATATTTTTATGGAATTGGTAGAAGTAAGCAAATACATTTTTAGACAGTCACTAGTAGAAGCAGTTAGTTTTAGAGCAGGAGTATGTACTAACAGTTTAGTTTCTATCCTTCTTTTAACACGAGACAATGTTCAGACAAAACCATGTGCATGCAACGAAGAAAAATAATTTCGTCTTATCGATGCTTTTGAACGTAATATAACGTAGTACACAACAAAGTTATTTATTACATTTCATTACATTATATTATATTGAATTAAAAGGCGAGTCAGTCAGTGTGGCTGTTTAAAATACATGTGGTAAATGCTATTTTATTTTGCTGGTATTTGGACTCGGCTGTTTGACATCGAGTTGCCACTCTTCCTACTCGCAGAATAAAATGTCAATTTTGCTACTGGAATCATAAATAACTATTATAGACGTAAACATGAATTAGATACCTAATATTTGTCCATTTACATTGTATTTTTGCGATTATCCATGCCACGAGAGGAAATTAATGTTTCTTCTGTATTTATCTTTTTCAAACAGTCACATCTATTATTTGTAGATTTTAAATGTAAAAAAATGTTGTTTAGTGATAGATTTACACAAAAGAAAGTTCGAAATATCGTAAATAGACTATTCTATATGGTTTTATCAATTAATTGGAATCTCGTTTCGGAGTGTGCTTTTTCCTATCGTGTCACCCTAAACCTTTCTGGGAGTGGTAATAATTTGGGGTGAGGTAACCCTCGCGGGAGTGCGTGGGTTGACCACCTCCCACTGCAGGAGGCCGCCTCAAGTGGCCTGGCGATTTTCCTTCGAGCAACTTTTTATTTATTTATTTAACGTCAAAAAAAACAGTTAAAAACTGCGTATGACGTGCTATGGGGAAAAGTGAATTGTGTGCACATTTTCAAAATTCTGTGATCCCTACACTAAGTCATATACTATTAAAATTTTGAATTTTGAAAGGGAGAAAAAAAACAAAAACTCCCATGTAATAAAATCTATTTTCAAGGATAAATAGCAATAAATTTTGAATTTTGAAAGGGAGAAAAAAAAACTCCCATGTAATAAAAAATCTATTTTCAAAGATAAATAAGCAATAAATTTTGGCTCTTATTACTTCCTGCCGCGACAACATGGAAACGATAATTTGAATAATTGTATTTCCTACTGAATTCTAGAAGACGTGCACAGAAAATGAAGTTACATTTATGTCCAGGAGCAAAACAAGGGGCCACCTGAGCATTTGCTCAATGGATCAGGGAAACTGGACGAAAAACCTGATCGAGATGGGTTAACTTAATGGGATAACTTAAAATATTGTTGTCTTGCCACGATGTCTTATTGACGCTTCTGAAATACACTTGACTGAGTATTTCTGTGGCGAGAATCAATACGTGGACCTTGAGAGAACGACGTGATAAAACGGATGAATTGTATTACTTAAATTAGGCAGCCTTGGGCAGAATGTCAATATTATTTTACTGAGCCGCAGGAATTTCCAACACAATTGTGCTTCTTTCTTCTTAAGTGCACGTAGTAATCGATAAGCTTTTCTGTTAGTAA
This sequence comes from Teleogryllus oceanicus, assembly GCA_964035755.1. Classification (NCBI taxonomy): domain Eukaryota; kingdom Metazoa; phylum Arthropoda; class Insecta; order Orthoptera; family Gryllidae; genus Teleogryllus; species Teleogryllus oceanicus. Next base: position 80,763,276 of record CAXIVR010000013.1, on the reverse strand, counting down.
CAACTCAGTTATACAGAGTCATTTAGAAATGTTTTCCAGTTGGATGATGATGATAATAATAATAATAATAATAATAATAATAATAATAATAATAATAATTAATTTGTTGTTTTTTTTTCGTAAAACCGTGCATACAACGTGGAACATATAATGTTAGGAATACTTGGCCCTGAAAAATGTTAAAGAAGTGTCTCAATTCCAACAACCAGCTGCCAGCTCTAATATTCCACTGACCGGCGCCAGCGTGAGGTTTTCCTTTTTTGTCCGTCGCTTTTTCGGACATTTCGACAGCGCTCTGCGATAAAGCACGGCGCATTCAAAAGGCGAGCGCTCGGCCCTCCCTCCCTGAATCATCTCTGCCCCACTTCCCTCCACTCCCCCCGCCTCCCCCTCCCTGCTGCTCCTTTAGAAGCGTCGTGTTGCGTATCACAGTGGGCCACGCATGCAAATCCAGAAATCGGTCTCGTTTCTACTTGTTTTTGTTTTGTATCGATGAGAAATTAGGGAATTGGAACAATATACTACACACTAGGAGTAGTTAATGGTTCGTGATCATTTAATTAAAAACTCCTTGTTTGACCATGTTTCGGACTTTTATTGTTCTCTCACCAGGGATACGGAACACATAATTTCCCTGTCACTACGTAGGAAAGATACTAATTTAGACATAATGCATAAAAAAAACAAGCAACACAATGATTTACCCAGAAATTATTACACGAAAGAAGCACCGTAATTAAATTGAAATAAACTATGCGGATTGTCGTGAAAACTCACCTTATCAAGGTTGTATATTTAACATCATAATTCAAAGTTGAGCCAGCACATGGCATCAAGGACACCTGCAACAACTCCATCAGTCTCTGGTTCCTTAATGCAATAAGTATTAACAATTAACTATTCCGAAAATTAATAGTATGGTCGGGAATTCAAAAGCTAATATATTTACTTCTTCACGCAATGAATGGAGTACGTAACGGAAGGTTTTGTGTTGGTAAAAGAACGTATTACCGTTTCAGAGATCTTGCAAGGACTATTTCAGTCTCGTGTAATGCACCTCCTGTAAACTCTTTGCCTTCAGCGTTACCTGTTTCGGGAAGACACTTATTTCTATTGCGATGATGAACTTAAGTATACTCTCTCAAATTCATGAAATTTAATTTAGAATAATGTATTGAACATGGAACTTAATGTAACATTGTACATTAAAAAGAGCGTAATATATATTTACATTAAATTTAATACAGAAGTTACAATCAGAGTATTTATTTTTTTTTATTTTTTTTACGTCAAAAAACAGTTAAAAACTGCGTATGACGTGCTATGGGGAAAAGTGAATTGTGTGAATTTTAAAACCCACTAAGTCATATACTACTTAAATTTTGATTTTTTGAATTTTTGAAAGGGAGAAAAAAAAAACTCCCATGTAATAAAATCTATTTTAAAGGATAAATAGCAATAAATTTTGAATTTTGAAAGGGAGAAAAAAAACTCCCATGTAATAAAATCTATATTCAAAGATAAATAAGCAATAAATTTTGGCTCTTATTACTTCCTGCCGCGACAACATGGAAACGATAATTTGAATAATTGTATTTCCCACTGAATTCTAGAAGACGTGCACAGAAAATGAAGTTACATTTATGTCCAGAAGCAAACCAAGGGGCCATCTCAGCATTTGCTCAATGAATCAGGGAAACTGAACGAAAAATCTGATCGAGATGGGGGTCATTGACCCGGAAGCTGTTGTACAATAGTTGTTACAGGTTGTTTATACTCATTTTTATATATAGTAGATTAGTAGATTGTATTAGTAGATAGTATATATATAGTAGTATATATAGTAGATTTAATGTAGAGGTTCTCCCGTTGCCTATGCCTCTCTTCATTCATCTCGTGTATTCATAATCACCACTCCATCAAGATAATTCATTCATTCATTCATTCATTCATTCCAGATACGGCCATGAAGCCACATCCTAATATACGTGTGTATATGAAATTTAATGTGCGTTCATAAGAATTATTTTAATGTACAATTCATTAAAGTAATGCGTACATTTCTGTGTACTTTTATGTATACCAAATATTTATATTTTACTTAAAGAATATTTATTATTATATCATATTATGTATTAAGTATTTATTTTAATTTAATTGTTTACAATTATATTCCATCAAATAGTACAACCATTTATAGTGTAAGCAGTGTATACAACTAGATGCCAAACGTGTTTATGGGACAGTACAAGGCAAAAATGGGCTGCTAGGACAAATTTAATGTATCGAATGATATTTCTATTACAGGAGCGTAGTGATTATCCCCCATCTCGGATCAGGTTTTTATCCAGTTTCCCTGATCCATAGATGAAATGATGAGATGGCCCCTTGTTGTGCTTCTGGATGTAAATGTAGCTTCACTATGCGCACATTTTGTTGAGCTTTCTTTTTGCTTGTAGTGGTAGGAGTAGACCTGAGTGAGTTAGTATGTTAGCAATGCAGAAAAATCGAATCTGCAATTCCTTTACCGTTGCAACTAGTTTTTCTGTAAGTCGGGAACGAAAATGTCTTCTCTCTCATACGACATACACAATTTACTGTTTTTTGACCAAATGAAAACCTAAAACTAATAGAGATCTTGAATGCCTCCCAAGCATGCTTGGCCTTTAGGGGTATACCCTGGCACATCATATACCTTTTCCATCCATGGCTGGTCTTCGCTAAAGAGGAGAGAGGACCCTGGAAGTACAAGTCGTTATGCGAATACTTTCCCTGGCTGCGAAATAGCCACCGAGGTACGTCGCCTCGCAAGAAATCGAGGCGTCATAATTCGCGAGAGGTTGCGGGTCGGCAATAAGAAGAAAATAAATTAAAATGGCTGGAGCCGTTCCTCACCCGAATGTATTTGAGGCGCTAGGATAGCTCTGGGCAACGGCCGTTGTCGCTGCAGCATCCCTGTCGCCGGGAGGGGGAGGTTCTAGGGTTCGAACCTCGAAGGTGGCAGAATTTTCGACGTTAGCTACACAGCTATGTCGCATTCATCCTCTGGAGGAGGATTGTAACGGCCGGCTGCTCTTGAGTTTTCCGTCGTTTCGGGTTTGTCCAACATCTGGCGAATGCCGGAGCAGTTCCCTATCAAACGGGACACGGACCGCCCGCGATCATTCTTCTTTATTTCCTCACCCTTTACATACACTTACTTTTAACATTCACTACACTACCACCGGGAGCGGTAGTTCAGTGCATCAACTGATGTCACTGCAGTGCCTCTGACCGGGAGGTCCTAGGTTCCCACTCCCCACGGCGGCAGGATTTTCCGCCCTAGCTTTTCAGCTAGGTCGAATTCAGTCGCTGTCTGGAGGAGAATTGTAGCGGCCGGCTGCTCTGATCGGTAGTTTTCCATGGTTTCTCCGATCAACACCAGGCGAATGCCGGAGCAGTACCTTAACAAACGGGCCACGGACCGCGCGCGATCTGTCCTTCCTCTTCCTTGTCCTATCCTCTCCCCTTACACTAACATGCACTGCACTGACCCATATTCCGTAAGCCCGATCTGGAGCTGAGAGGTTGTGCTGGCTGGGGCGATCGTTGGAGGCGGAAGCACTGACGTGCGTGCGTGCGTGCGTGTTTCAGTCGTGGAGCTGGGCGACGACATCCGCACGTGCCTGCAGGAGCGCACGCTGGTCATCGCCAACCACCAGTCCACGGCCGACGTGCCGCTGCTCATGGCCACCTTCAACACGCGCCGACACGTGCTGCCCAACATCATGTGGATCATGGACCGCGTCTTCAAGTACACCAACTTCGGCATCGTCTCCATCATCCACCAGGACTTCTTCATCGTCTCGGTGAGCCCTGGCGTTTTTAATCGACTCGCGTCGCTTCAGCTCCTCCTGCCATTTCTCGACGGCTGCAATGCGATCTTCGCACAGGGGCATCAGGGAAGAGGGCTGGTTTATACGTGCATTCATTTCCATTTTATCAGTTGTATTTTACGAGATACTTAGGTATTTCAAAAAATTAATGGAACGGTACATATTTTAGTCTGGCATGACGAGCGTAAAAAAGACGAATCCAATGATATACATATTGTCATATGTTAGATAAGTATTTTTTGTAGTAATTTTGATTTTTTTCCTACTCGTGAGTAACGTATATTTTGAATGTAATAGGAGATAAGTATGTAATATAATAATATCATTGCATTCGTCATGATTGACTAAAAAATATGTGTAGTTCTATTTGAAAAAAACAACAACGTTTCCTCAATAACTCGAAAAATACAAGTAATAAAATGGATTCGAATACATACATCAATTAGCCCCATTTCCTCATTGCCTGTACTTCCGTGGAAACTGCATTGCGATAACTTGGACTGTTCAAAAATTACAGGAGGTGCTAAAGTTACGTGACTCACCTGTATAATAATAAATGTTCGTATTTAACTCCCTGCCATACCGTTCATCCGATTGCGATAAAACTTTCTCCATTTGTTGCTTGCATTTACGCGAAGAATGTGCACGTAGTACAGTGGGAATGTGGGTATGTTTGTCGCGTTTTGACTCAAAATGGTGGAGTTCATGATTTTATGCGTTTATGCTGACTCAAGCGCCTGTGAACAGATTCTCAACGCAACCCGCCGCACCCTCTAGTATTAAGCGATTCTTGGCTGTATGTTTTACCCCTGCGATTCTGGAATATCGGCCGGAATTATCACTTGAACGTTATCTCGGGCAAGTAAAGCAAATTTCTCCATGGTAGAGTCGTAGCGAATGAATGCCCAAACTTGAGGGAGAACGTTCTGACAGGACTATATTTAACGACCATGTCCAAACAAAGATATAGATCAAATCCATACTCGCGAGAAAGTACTTCATCTATTAAAATTTTTGCAGAGCGTCGCGTAAAACATGATTAAAATCATGTTATCAATAACGTGCGAAGTGCAATGCATTGCGGTAGAGAAGCATTCCGGGTCCAGCAGTAATTTTAAAAAAATATTGCGTCATCGCAACACGTCTCTTAGCCCTTCTTGGTTATAGAGCGTATATAGAGTAATCCTCCGTTAAGTTTTTCTCTCTTCTCGTCGCAGTCAGTCAAATCCTTTATCCCTTTGGCCAGGGGCTCGGCACCGTTGGTATTCAAAGATAGGCCGGTTAGGCAGTTACTGCTGGGAACATAACTGCAAGTCAGTTCAATTCATCTATGCGTTCGTTTACAGTTGGCTTATTTGGAAATGGTTTCGCCACTGTCTCTTGCAGTGCCATCACCCTGCACGACGTTCATTTCTTTCCCAACCTGTCAAAGAGGTCCCTTCTTAGAGTAACGTCTCTACAACCGCGGTTCCCAGACGATCACCCGGCCAGGAATCCGTGGGGTCTCGAATTGCTTAACTTCCGTGATTTGTCGGTGCGCGGTTACGTAATTCCGCGAACGCCGCGTGGTTGAAGGCCGTTGAGGTCAGTGGGCGATTTCTTGGTCGGTTCGTAACGCAGTTGGGCGTCGTTATGAGAAGTGCATTCTTCTGCAGGCCATATAGGCTGGAACGCCAGCTGTTCACTGCTTCAAAGCATCACTTCATTGCATGCACGGACGGCTGAGGAGCTGACATTCAAAACGTGACTCGCTCACTTCTCTTTTTTTCAATAAAAATGAAAACAATGTAACACAAATTTTACACATTTCAACATTGTTTTTAACTCAACGAACAGAGAATATGATGTAGGGTCTATTGTAAGACATCTCCCTTTTTTCCTAAAAATAAATTTGTAGATAGAAACAGTATAACTCAACTTTTGGCTTGTGGATTTCTCACTTGTTGAATGTATGCTTCTGTGTTCTCTCTTCTCTTGGCTTGCCCATTGCCTGTGACACTTCCACGCGTCACAATCGAGCGGCGCTTGTCATCAGTTGTCGTTTTCGCCAGACACTGTCATCGTGGAAAGGTCGCCACTAAAACGAACAGTGTAAGGCTAGATAAAAATCGTGTCGAGAAGCAAAAGGGAATACGTATGTGTGTGAATGAAGTCACAGGCAAGTATACGAACTGTCCTTAAAACACAAATATCAAGCAGCTCGCATGTTTTAACGCACGTTTTTAATTAAATGCGCAATAGACTAAATTATAATCAGATAATACATGTAAATACTGAAAAGCAACATTTTAAGTGTAGTTTTTCCATGTTGTTGAATTCATGAATACATTATCATGGGATTATTCTCCAGCTGGTGGAAAGACAAGAATAAAAAGGAAGGGACCTGAAGCACGGGCTTCTTTTCGTGAAGTGAATGCGAATGATTTCTCCGTGTTATTCACCCATCACGCCCTCGTAGTCGGCCATGCATCACGAGTGTCAAATCGCCGCTCACATGACTGAACCCGCTATAGCGGACTACTAAGACGAGAATTGGGAAGTGACATTACGGAAAGAGCTTGATGAGGGCGGATGCTGCGTGGCCGTTTCCGCCGAAAACTCGCCCCCTCGGGCTTTGAAGTTCGCTTGAGAGTTGTTGCATGAAGCAGTCCCTCAACTCCCAAGTGCTACCTTCCTACCCCCTTCCCTCCTTCCCTCTTCCTTCCCTTTCCTTTCCTTCCTTCCCTTTCCTTCCCTCTCCTTCCTTCCTTCCTTTCTTCCCTTTCCCTTCCTTTCCTGCTTCCTCCTTGCCTTCCTTCCTTCCTTCCTTTCCTTCCTCCTTCCTTCCTTTCCCTTCCTTCCTTTCCCTTCCTTCCTCTTCCCTTTCTCCTCCTTCCTTTCCTCTTGCCTTTCCCTCCTTCCCTTCCCCTTTCCTTCCCTTTCCCCTCCTTCCCTTCCCTTCCTTTCCTTTCCTTCCTTTCCCTTCCCTTTCCCCTTCCTTTCCCTTCCTTTCCTTTCCTTTCCCTTTCGAGACGTGCGGGCGTGGACACTTCCACGCGTCAGAATCGGGCGGCGTTTGTCATCAGTTTTCGTACCAGAGGTAATATCGAACCCAATGTCCTCGGATAGTCAACGAGGAGGTACAAAATAAGATTTAATAAGTGGTGAAATGTTCATTTTTTCTGCGGAAAAATATGCAAAAACACACTTGATAAATATAGAAAACAAAAACAAAAAATCTCCTGTGCATTGAACTTATCGTAACATTTTTATAAGGAAGATGTGTAAGAAATGGCCATGCAGTAAATAAAGGAGGATTTTTAGTGTAATGTGCGGTAAGTACCAACTAATACGGGATTTTTTTTTTTTTTTTTCACTTTTTTTCGCTTTTTAATTTGACTGGGCTGTGTTCGAATCTCACGGAGAGTGTCGCGACATGACGGGGCTCCGCCGCTCGCAATATATCACCATTCAAATTCTTTTCCTTTCCTTCCCGTACCAGACACTTCTACCCTTCAACAACAACAATAACAAGAGAGTACTACGCGGCGTACGGTGTGCATCGACAAAGCTATAAAATGGTACAGTATACAGAAACATGAAATGTTTATTTGTATCTAACGGGAAACAATTTTGCTAGATCTATATCTGTAATGAATATCGGTTTCACTTTGACCAGGTCCTTTATCCTGCTTGTAAATACTAATGTTGTGTTTTTGGTCTCAGCGAATGCACTAGAATGTACATGACACGAGTTCTCACTGTCTGAATTGTAGAAAGAAAGGAGAGGAAAAGTTTTCTCTTTTATGACCTTGCAAGGAATGCGTGTTGCCAATTTTCGCACTTTCTACGTTTTGTAAGATTTCTGCGAAAGATCATGTTATCCCTTCTCATCTTCCAGAAAAGTATTCAGTACTCCTGTGTAGTTCTTGTTAGATCCAAGACGTAAATTACAAATTATGTAAATATTTTATCATTCAGAAATAAAACGTCGGGTATGATTTCCGAGGTTGCTAGAGAAAGGAAATAAATCCATTTGTATATTGAAGATTAGTAGACTCTTCGATAGCAATAGTTTATTGTAGTTGTTTGCAGACACAGTGTATTGTAGTTGTATTGCTGTGGCAGCTTCAAATTAATGTAGTGTTTTTGTATTTTAAGATTATTTTTAATTATGTGAATGCTTTTCAGACAGAAATTATTGAAAATAACATCTACTTTTCAACATTTCGTAAACTTATGTGATAATATTGGGGAAAGTTCGGTGTTTGATTTATTACCTGCAGTATTAAGAATCACGCCACCCATTATAAAAATTTAAAATTTTGAAAAAGATAAAAATTTGAATTTTGCTCTGTGAACGAATATTGTTTCCTCTGAACGCCTGTGAAAATTTCTGATCTTTTGTCAACATCGAGGTGCATGGCAGTTCTGAACAGGGGATGACTGACCGTGTACAACTGAAGGAACAGCCTGAGTCTAGGATTTCAGTCCCGACGGAGACGGACTTTCTAGCTAGAAGACGTCAAATTCACTCACCGACCGGAGGGGATATGTTACGCCGGTCCTTGTAGTTAGTTTCCCGCGGTTTCTTGTATCAGTAGCAGGCGAATGCTGGCGCAGTACCTCAACAAACGGGCCACGGCCGGCGTGGAATCTTTTTCTCGTTCTTGGGTTTGGTGGGGTTTCTGGGCTTGTCAATTGCTACCAGGTCAATTCCGGGACAATGACCCCCATCTCGATCAGGTTTTTCGTCCAGTTTCCCTGATCCATTGAGCAAATGCTGAGATGGCCCCTTGTTTTGCTTCTGGACATAAATGTAACTTCATTTCCTGTGCACGTCTTCTAGAATTCAGTGGGAAATAGAATTATTCAAATTATCGTTTCCATGTTGTCGCGGCAGGAAGTAATAAGTGCCAAAATGTATTGCTTATTTATCCTTGAAAATAGATTTTATTACATGGGAGTTTTTTTGTTGTTTTTTTCTCCCTTTCAAAATTCAAAATTTATTGCTTGTTCATCTTTGAAAATAGATTTTATTACATGGGAGTTTTTGTTTGTTTTTTTTCTCCCTTTCAAAAATTCAAAATTTAAGTAGTATATGACTTAGTGTAGGGATCACAGAATTTTGAAAATGTGCACACAATTCACTTTTCCCCATAGCACGTCATACGCAGTTTTTAACTGTTTTTTGACGTAAAATAAATAAATAAATAAAAAAAATATCACGATCATTCGTGCTGTTAGTGAAGTGAATGTTTTATCCTGTGTTCCTTGCCAGTCAGATTGTGCCGACGCCGGCTTACGGGGATTTCCCTCTCCGGGTATCTCCCCACAGCGGGGCGCTGTCCCAACCGGAATAAACTCTACGCTCGCCTGTTCTGTCCAAAAATCGCCTTTTTTGCAGCAAAGAATGCGTTCTCTGTACTACACAAGTAGTAGAACCACAATTTGTAGAATTCATTTGTAGTGATAACATAGTACTTATGGTCCTGTTTTCAGAGCACATTGCTCTGTTCTTTTCTTTGAACTGGCTTTTCCTTGGGTCGCAGGAGTGATTCCCAATAAAAACAAATTCACACAATGACAACTGAAAATGCACAATCATTCTCACCAGCAGCGTCATTGGAGACGAGGAAAAAATGATAATAACTTACTGTAAATATTGCATCAGTCCGTGAATAGACATCCTCTTGTAACTGCAGAATTACTGACACTCATATATTTCTATATTATTTACAAATACATAACAATTTATTACGCAACTAGTTTATAATATTATAAAGTGTTTTATTGCAAACGCACGTTTTGAAAAAAAGCAACATTAGGAACGACTATTCAAATTTATGCGGATGCAATAAAGCAACGCTATAAACAAATTACATATGCTGTTTTTTTGTTGAACAGTATTATCCCCCAACCTTCTCCCTATGTTCCTCGCCCATGCCTTTCGCATTCCCACTTTTTTACTTTCTCGCTTTCGACTACGCAGGAAAGAGAAATTTATGTAACGATGCGCGAAAAAACGCCGAATGTTCGGCAGACAAACCCTTATTGCCGGGCCCTGGTAACGGAAAAGTGGATAAATCCAGTTGCTAAAGGAGGTAGAAGAAAAAGATATGCAATTTTGCCCCCAGGATAAAAAATTTTATGTAGAAAATAGTCGTTGAAGTGTTAAAAAGTGTAACAACTGAAATATTAAAGATATAAATCATTCCCTTAATGAAATCTGTTCCTTAATGATAGATTTTGAAATGAGATTATGAGCATTTTTTCGGAAATTTGAGTACTTTTCGCGTAATTTTGAGAGGAAGTACGTCGTGTTTTACTACTCCTAGTTGTTTTTTAAACCGTCATTACACATGTTGTGAGAATTCATGCAAATCATGTCGAAAATCAAGTGAGAATATGTAAGCCTATACTTACCTCTATATAATCAAGTTAGAATATGCACGCGTAATATTTTACATTTTACTTTCTCGTTAAGTAGAGAAAAAGTTGTGTAATGAAGTCGCACCACGCGTGTTTATAGCAACCGAGCAAAAGTTCGGGAAGTCTCGCCTGAAGCGCGATAGTCAAACTGGACGTTACCTGTACAGGAAAATGATTCATGATTCGCTCGCTGCTCTTTGTCTGTAATAATGCAATTATTCGTGCCACAAACGGTCAATACTTCATACTGTACCATAAAATGCCGAAAAAAATAAAAATATGATCTATAAATTTTGTAATGCTGTATGTATACAAAAATAAGTAAATGTATTGAACGTTAAAAAATCATTTCTTTACCTGATGCGGAAAGAATAGATCAAAGAAAAGATACTAGGGGAGTTAACTGCATAACGATATTTTTGGAAGAAAGAATGTTATAGTGCTTTGCTAATAATTTTAATGTGAAATTTTAATTAAAAAACGAAGGGGTACTTTAATTGGATTTCTCAGTGTCATTACAATTTAGATATACATCTTTCAACATTTAACAAATTTCTTTATTAAATGGTAATGCAAAAGCAGAACAAATATTATTTTTCTTAGTTCAGTCAAAGTTATAGTTTGGCGGGAACAAATTTATAAGTTTTGTTCTCCATCATGGTGTTTTTGGGGGTGCGGAATCCTAATGTCGACTCTTCCACCTCAAAAAATAAAGCTCTCAGTTTTAACTTAAAAACTACGCGTTTTATTGAAATATATTCTTACACAAAAAGAAATGGAGTTCGTTTGTGTTCGAAGATGGTGGTCGTATACCTTTATATTTTTGTGCCAAGTAGTATTAACACAACCATGGAGAGGAGCGAAAAATCGCTGTTAACGGGCGGCTTCCTTTAAGAATTTAAGTCTGCCGTCCGTTAAAAACAATTGAAACAAAAGAGTTGTAGCCAAAGATTGCGAATGAGTATAGTTATTCCAAGAAATTGCATTCCTGTTTATATGATTTTTTTCCTTGAATACCTCATGTACTTCCGTTGCGAAATAATATTGAAAGACACCGGTCGATAACACAAATAACAGACTCCTGTTTGCTGTTTATCGGCCTAATTGCACGAATAACAATTAGAAGTTCTATAAAACGCATTGATGAGGTCTGCAGATCAGGTCAAGAAACATATGATTTCCCCCTCATTTTTGTGGAAAAGTGGAGGTATTGAACCGGAAATAAAAATTGAATATCCTCGCATAAGACGCCTCCGGCCCCATGTGCACAGAATAGAACCGAACCTTTGATAGGATGTGTACCACACTGAGCAACATTTTGGGTGTTAAAACGAAGTGGCGAAGTGTCTCGTCTGGTTGTGGGCCGCCGCTGCAAAAGTAGCAGCAGCAGCGGCAAGTCGCTGGTTTAGTTGGTTGTTCAAAATTCCTGCGTTATCAAACATTCCCAGCTTACGCAATTTCTCAAACAGCAGTACAGATTACAGTACATCGTATTACTGCGTGTGTTTATTGTGTACTTGAAGACCCAGGATGAAGTACTCATCAAAGATAACACTGGTCTACTAAATTAATTTTTTTGTGACACAAGAACTTTATTGCTTCATCTTTGTAGCTATGTGTCCGCTGAATTAAAAAATGAATGTTATTTGCTTCTGATCAAGTTTTTTGTTTCAGTTAAGTGAATTTTTACAAACAAATAAATATAAGTAAAAAAAGCTCAACGAACCTAAAATGTGTTAATTATTTCCATAAGGTTTCGGCCTCACTGACTTCTATTTTTCATAAAAAGAAAAAAAACACTTTTTAAATTTCTCTTTACTCCAAGACACTTTGCACGTCAGTATATTAATATTTCTAGACCTTTGGCAAAATATTCCGACATTTTTTTCGCAAAAAGGTCAAAACTGCGACTTTCACCTCTCTCTCGTCTGAAACTGTTCTTCCCCGAAGGTTTTTATTCAGGTGTGATGAGTGAGAGAATTCCCGGGGTGCCTAATCTACAGTGTAGGGTGAAGGGTCCAACTCTTAAAGCCATAGTCCTTCAGAACATTCTTTGCCATCCAAGTAGAAATTACCGGTGTGTTGTGAAGAATCTAAACTCCATGAGATTTCGTGCACCACACCCAACTGAAGTGTCTCGCTCCACAAACCTGGGTGAGATGTCTGCTGCAAACTTCTAGCCTTACAACAATTAAAGATACGACTATAAATTGCTCAGAAGGTTTTCCCATGGATGAGCGTTATCTTCGTCAGTCCGTGTAGAATTACCCACGTATTTTGACTCGGAAACATCCTTTTTAAGGGAAGCGGTAATCTGCAACTTGCTTGAGCTTCACTGCCTTTGCTATCTCTGTTCTGTGGTTGCAATGTGCTCCGTGGAAACGCTATTGCTTGACGTTTTAATCCCTTTCCCCCACAGGATTTGGGGGAAAATGCAAATGAGAACGAAGCAAATAAATCTTCATATGATTTCAGTAACTGCTTTATCAGTTCTGTTACCAGTTTTCGTATGACCTAAGTGTTTCACCAAATTCCTTAAAGAAGTCCATGCGTATCATTTAAAATCATAAATTCTTCCTTTAAATTTTGTATCTCTCTAATTCTCGTATTTGTGGTCCGACGAAAATTCTTTACAGTACAAAATATCCGTTTCGTTATGTTCATGGCTTTCAGAAATTCTTCCTCACACCTAATTTGAGATTAAACGGGAGTAATATAAATTATTATCATTATTTTTTATTATATTGCAATATTTCGAGAGCAGGACTGGTTTTCTAATAAATAAAAGCTATGCTAGTAGAAATATGCAAACGTTTGTCAGTGGTGAAATTGGTGTTGATCCATGTGAACTACGTAGAAACATCGTTAATTTAAAGACCGTTTACTCATATAAAAAGGGACACATTTGAAGAATTTTTATGTTCTTGTTCTGTCGTCAGGCTTCGCCAGCTGCCTGAGCAAGACTGTATGAATTATGATCTAGAATTTTTAACTTGCTGATTGCTTCCAAACGTGACTACCTTTTGAGGAAACCCCTTTACGTAAGATGGAAGTTGATACATGACTATATAAGGTGAACCCGTGGGTTGAGTAGAAAGGTAAAAATGAAAGAAGTCTGGTACATCGCTCTTCACGTGAATTTGAAATACATTCCTGTCGTTTCGTCTTTGTGAGTATTGAAAATGATAGCTGTTGAATTCTGCCCATAATGTAACGCGTCGTTGGCTGGGACACGTTCGAGATATTGCTGTCGCTACTCCTCGCTGTGTATAAACTCTCTAATAAGACTGTATTTTATTTCCGTACATTAACTGTGAACTAAATAATACATTTTTATCGACTTTTAATTTTATAGCACCATGCTCTTCGAACTAAATAACACATTTTAATCGACTTTTAATTTTATAACACCATACTCTTCAAACTAAATAACACATTTTAATCGACTTTTAATTTTATAGCACCATACTCTTCAAACTAAATAACACATTTTAATCGACTTTTAATTTTATAGCACCATACTCTTGCAACGAAATGAAGCCAATGGGAAGGGCGGGCTTGTTTATTCATCTCTAATTCTTCAAATCAATGTTGCAGACTGCGACCCGCATCTGTCTCAACGTCAATCGCGGTTTCAATTTCGTACTGCCATGAATTGACTTCGAATGTAGTTTTATGTTATTAGGAAGCATGCTTTCAAGAGCCAGCAGTTTGAAACAAATGACACTGTGGTCGCTCATTTCTAATACGAGTGCATGAAAACTGACATTCAAGTGACGTCATATTGCCTGAATTTTCATGTACTCGTTCGTATCTTTAGAACTGAAGGACACGTTATTTGTCTCATTTTGGGTTAGGCCTACGTTTAAAAATACATACATCCTGCCGGAGAAACACAGTATTATCACATAAGACAAGAATAAAAAACGATATAAATTCGACAAAGCTAATATCCAAACCGACTAAAACTGAATTAAACAGTGCGATAGGTAATATGATTCGGTTGCCTTGAACTTACCACGGGTCAGAGTAGCAGTTCCAACCCGCCCGCTAGAGATCACTAGCGCGGCGAGCGTGTAACGAAAGGGCAGGCCCAGTTTACTACTTTCGTTTTATTTCAGAGGGACTCATTAAAGCATAACAATTCGGGGGATTCTTTTTTCGAAACAGCTGCGACGGACATTTGAAAACCACTGCTGTCTAGATATTTGAAAAGACGAAGCACGTGATTTTCTAAGTACACTGCATTGCATGTCACAATATTGCGCTTCACTTCTCCTTATCGATTTTTTTAAATATCTGATTTATAACACGATCAATCGTTAAGTACGAGGACATCATTGATAATGAATAATGATGTAGTATTGAATATTAAGGAGAGTAAATGTTAAGACCTGTTGAGTGAGCGTAAATTGTACTGTTGTAATAATGAATAATAATCTTGGGGTCCCCCCTGGAGAAAAGGGTTGGGAGGCGCCTGGTGGCGCGAGGAGTGTGAATGCGCTCGCAGATTGGGCAGGCAGAAGCAGAAGCGGAGGCGGAGGCGGAGGTGGGCCGCGCTGGCCTCGAGTCGCTTTCACCGTCGCGGCGGCGGCGGCGTTTGCGAAGGCGGTGACGTCATGGGTGCGCGGCCGGCACTGCGCAACGCCGCGGGCGGGCGGCGAGCCACGCTGCGCTGGACTGCCATGTATTCTTAGCTGCCTGGGAAGGAAATCAGCTGCTACGGTGCCGACCAATCGGAAGGTTCAACGCCACCATAGTGACCGATTGGATGGCACCGTAACAGCTGATGAAGTCACAGGCAGCTATGGGAAAGTCGCAGAATAGGGGTTACGTGTGGCAACGCGCGATCGTGTGTGTTCGTGTGTGTGTGTGTGTGTTCGTGTGTGTGTGTGTGTGTGTGTTCGTGTGTGTGTGTGTGTTGATGTGTGTGTTTGTTCGTGTATGTGTGTGTGTTTTCATGTGTGTGTGTGTTCGTGTGTGTATGTGTGTGTGTTCATGTGTATGTGTTCATGTATGTGTGTGTTTGTTCGTGTATGTGTGTGTGTTCGTGTTCGTGTGTGTGTGTGTTAGGGATGCGGCATCGATGTCAATGTTTGAAACGTCGATTCTCCAAGGCTGTTACTTTTTTGTTTAGTTGGCGAATTAAAAAGTTCCATAACCGTTTTGTACAAGTTAATAAATAGTGAATAATTACAGATAATGCCACTGATGCTTTATTTGTTCCAACGAAACGCACGCTCTTTATATTGTCTTCAACGTGCAAGTTACCTCTCCCACGAGAGATGACCCCGATGATGTCGTGGTGTTTTCCACTCTTTTCTTCCTGTGTCGCGCGTGGAGAGGCGGTCAACACATGCGTAGTAGCTGTGGGACATCTCCCTTCTTCTGGATACTTCCAGTGGCTCAATTTTGTTAATAACGAACAAAATTAAGAACAATCATCACCTTTTAGTTCGTTTTGTTAGTTAAATATTAATTATTGTCACTATGAAATTATGTTTTTTTTCGCATCGAATGAAAATGTTAGAGGTTATTTATTTATTTATTTATTTAGTCAAAAACAAGTAAAAACTGTATGTGACGTATGGGGGAGAAAATCTGCGCACGCTTTCTTTACTTTCAGAATCCCTTCCCAACTATTTCACTATTAAAAGTTGAAAGATGAAAAATAATAGTAATAATAATAATAAATTTAAAAAAGCGAGGAATTAACATTTCAAAAACTAGATATTTTCGTTGCAAAATTATAGAAAACTAATTTTTAACGATAAAGTAACAAACAGATTTGATTTTTCTGTATTATTGATGTTTTGCCGATGGGGCACCCTGTGTGTGCGTGTGTGTGTGTGTGTGTGTGACTATGTGTCTGTTCTGTCTGTGTGGTCTCTCTGTGTCTGTCTCTGTTTGTCTGTCTATCTATCTGTGTCATTTTGTAAATTGATCTTTATTAAGAGGTTCTCTCAAACGATTTTGAAAAGGATTGCAAGAAAAAATGAAAAAGTGGGACAGATAACTGTTGATTTAATATGTTCCTACGTCGGAACGCATTGTAAGATTTCTTCGAATGATCCCATCCTAGTCGCTTTTCTCACAGGGGGATTACTTTCTGTGTCTGGTAACAAGATTTTAATAAATATCTCTTAATGAAACGACAACGCCATCGTTCATCCTATTTCACAGCTCTGCTGCTGTTTGCCGACACGTCCTTCCTTCTGCGGGAATCCCTTAAGGACTCGCTCTGCCCCTTGAATGCGCGAATGGCGTCTAAAGGTCTCCTTCAGACGGTGCTGTTGTAAATTTCCATACAGGAAATGCATCAAATGCATTTGCAAGATAGTTTGCGTGTTCGATTCAGCGAGGACAGAAAGTGTGTTTCTCAAAGAAAATGAGTTATTAGCGTGCTTTGATGTTAGCCGAAAAGAGGCAAATGGTCCTAAAAACCTTGTTTTAATTGTATTTTGTCATTTACGGTAATTACGAATGTTAAAGAGAACGTACCTCATTTCGTACGAAATGGTACAATTTCATTTGATTTTCGCTTCCCCCGTAATCTTGATGAAGCGGCTGCTGCAGTAAGCCCGGGCCAGTTTTCCCGGGAGCCATTGGGGTGACCGCTTAAGTCGGGTTGCGCTGTTTCGCATGTGCGCGATTCAGCTGTTCGGCGCACCTGTTACGTAGATTACTAATGAGTTGTATGCCACCGTGTGCGTTGGAGAGAGAGAGAGAGAGGGCAGTTTTCGAAAATGACGGTGCTCAGCTGGGTAGATTGCGGGTCAAGGTTTGCGTGAAATGGCCAAGTTAAAGTCAGCTGTCGCAACGGGCTCTATTGGGGGGGGGGACGTGCAGATGCGTAAATGCAGAGAAGAAGGGAAATGGAGCGGGAAGGTGTGAGATGGTGTGAATATTGCAGATGAGAGGAGAGAGAAAGGAAGGTAGTGCATTGTAGAGACAGCAGAAAATGCATAACGAAGGAGGAAGACCGGGAGCTGTAGCTCAGTGCATCAACTGCCACTGCAGCGCTCTCTGACCGGGAGGTCCTAGGTTACACTCCCCACGGCGGCAGGATTTTCGACACCAGCTTTTCAGCTAGGTCGAATTCAGTCGCTGTCTGGAGGAGAATTCTAGCGTCCGGCTGCCCTGATCGGTAGTTTTCCATGGTTTCTCCGATCAACACCACGCGAATGCTGGAGCAGTACCCTACCAAACGGGCCACGGACCGTGCACGATCTGTCCTTCCTCTTCCTTGTCCTATCCTCTCCTCTTACACTTACACTAACATGCACTACACCACCACATATTCCGGGAGACCGGTTGGGAGCTTAGAGCTTGTCCCGGCTGGGGCGGTGCCCCGCTGGTGGGAGAGTCCTGGTTATGGGGAAACCTCACTACCCGACGGTAGGTCGGCGCCGGATCTTGCCATCCAGCGGGAGAAGATCACCGCGAACTCCCGCGAAGAAAACATGCACTACACTAACGGGACGAATGGCCAAAGCCGTTGACGCGCCCGGAAACACGAAAAAAAAACAATCAATCGAAGGAGGAAGATAGGCCTATGATTACGACTCGTAAGACCAAGCCTTTTATCTAGACAAACCGCACTTTTCAGGTCAATGTTATCATGATATTTCAAGCAATTCATTGTAAATGGACATATTGTTTAAGGCCTGATGACGGAGGCACAACTTGACCTCTGAAACGTTGCCATGCTATTTCTTGTTTCAAGGTACCATTGTAATGTAAAAATCATTTTGTTTTAATAAATGGATTTGTGACGGTCTATAAAAAGTAATTATTGGAACTTTTATTAAGAAAAAACTTATTAGCAGACAGCCTATGTTTCATCGTTATAGGTGGTAGTATTTACAGGAACCTCTAGTGACTGATTTCACCTCATTTTACTGAGTTTACCCCAACAATGTATCTCCCACCAGCAGGGCACCGCCTCAGCCGGGACAAGCTCTACGCTCCCGACCGGTCTCCCGTCATATGCGGTAGAGTAGCGTGTGTGTGTGTCTGTGTGTGTGTGTGTGTGTGTGTGTGTGTGAGAGAGAGAGAGAGAGAGAGAGAGAGAGAGAGAGAGAGAGAGAGAGAGAGAGAGAGAGGATAAGTGATTGAAGATAGGAGGAGAAGGAAGGAAAGATCGCGCGCGACCCGTGACCCGTTTCTTAGGGTTCTGCCCGGGCATTCGCCTGGTGTCGGTGGGAGAAACGAAGGAAAGCTACCGATTACATCAGCCGGCCGCCAAACGTCTCGTCCAGACAGCGTCGCTGCAGTGCCATCCGTTGGTGCCGCGACCCACGTAAGCCGGTCCTTGCGAGTTTGGGAAAGTGAGGTGGGCAGGGCCAAGGCCACGCCCCCGCGGCAGTGGGTCGCGGATCGCGTGCGGCGCTGGCGCCAAGGCCGCGGCGAACACCTCCCGCCAAACGAACGCGCTTCAAGACGATACTAGTGGTGCCTTCTCGCTCTTAGTGATGGTTATGGAATACCATTTATAACACAATTTCTCTCCGAATTAGCACGTCTCGGTCGTCATTTTCTCTTACTCTCAATACAGATGGTGCGAAAATTAAATGGTTTCGAGAAAATATCAACACAAATTTGACAAATCATCTCACAACCATGAGACGTAATGCACAGAAATTCGCGAGTCGCGTCGCGGAAATGTGTGTTGCATTCCAGTCTGATATACCCTGAAGGCTTTTTATTTCGTGTATTTCAATTAGGATTTAAATAACTTTTAATAGATTAATTTGTAAACGTATATTAAAAACTTGGATGTGAGAAACGGACCAAGTAATATGAAATAATATACCCATTTGAACTTATTTAACGTACGTACTTACGTAAGGGCCTCAAAACCCTTCGAAAATTACGTTCACAAAACAGGACTTTCGGAGCGGGCGACTTAGTTTGACGTGCGTTTTGTGTAATTTACAGAAAAAATTTCCAAAAAATCAACATGGCGTTATTTCGTGTTTTGGACGAACACATTTCATTTTATAAAAAATGTATCTTCACAATTGTAGTTGTAGGAAAACGCCGAAATAAAAATATTTTTTTTAAATATTCGAAAAATTAGCGTTTCAACGAACACGAGACCTGGATCACACAACCGTCATTTACGATATCTAAGGTCTAAATTTTATCAAAAAAGTTCGTGCCGTTTTTTAAGAAAAGAAATAAAAATTGCCTATGACACAAAATGTCACGAAAAATACTCGTTTTTGAAGAATTGAACAACACTTTTAGATGTGTTTTTCAATTCATTAAGAAAACAATGTTTATCTTCGTAGTTGTCGGAAGACGCCGAAAAAATCAGAATTTTTTCAGTTTTCGAAAAATCAGGGATTTTAACGGCATTCTCTTAATCGTTCTTACTATCTAATGACGAAGTTTAATGAAAAAGGTTTCAACTTTTTTTTAATTTGAAAAATGTTTTTGGGCGTCATGTAAAGTACCCCCAAAATTAATTATATATATATATATATATATATATATATATATATATATATATATATATATATAGGTTTCAAATTCAAGGGGCCGCCACATCAGCAGGATCGATTGGGGAATATCAATTTTGGAGAAAATCGGCTGAACGGTTTAGCCACTAGTGTTGTTGACAGACGGACGTTTTATCCACTCTTTTTTTTTTTCGGTTTTATCCACTTTTTGTTGCCAGAGCCCTGTAATACGAGGTTTTCTGCCGAAAATTCGAAGATTTTTCGCGCAACATTACATAACTTTCTCTCTGCCGCACCAGTATATCGGTGTATACTCGCTGGTGCTGGGTGGTGGCTGCGTGTGAAGGGGATCAGCGCTTTCGATGGCGCCACCGAGTGGTTCTGTGTGAAGGGAGCCTAAGGTAGCGACGTCACAGTCGAAGAGTCACGTGACGGACCTTGGAAGTCGTAACGTCTTATCTTAGACGTAAAGCATCTCTAATCCTTCCTTTCCCTCAGTGGCGCTTGTGAAAGGGATCAGCGCTTTCGGTGGCGCCACCTAGTTGCTCCATGTGAAGGCAGCCTAAGGTAGCGACGTCACATTCGAAGAGTCACGTGACGGACCTTGGAAGTCGTAACGTCTTAACTTAGACGTAAAGCATCTCTAATCCTTCCTTTCCCTCAGTGGCGCTGTGAAAGGGATCAGCGCTTTCGGTGGCGCCACCTAGTTGCTCCATGTGAAGGCAGCGTAAGGTAGCGACGTCACATTCGAAGAGTCACGTGACGGACCTTGGAAGTCGTAACGTCTTAAGTTAGACGTAAAGCATCTCTAATCCTTCCTTTCCTCAGTGGCGCTTGTGAAAGGGATCAGCGCTTTCGGTGGCGCCACCGAGTGCTCATGTGAAGGCAGCCTAAGGTAGCGACGTCACATTCGAAGAGTCACGTGACGGACCTTGGAAGTCGTAACGTCTTAAGTTAGACGTAAAGCATCTCTAATCCTTCCTTTCCCTCAGTGGCGCTTGTGAAAGGGATCAGCGCTTTCGGTGGCGCCACCTAGTTGCTCCATGTGAAGGCAGCCTAAGGTAGCGACGTCACATTCGAAGAGTCACGTGACGGACCTTGAAGTCGTAACGCCTTAACTTAGACGTAAAGCATCTCTAATCCTTCCTTTCCCTCAGTGGCGCTTGCGAAAGGGATCAGCGCTTTCGGTGGCGCCACCTAGTTGCTCCATGTGAAGGCAGCCTAAGGTAGCGACGTCACATTCGAAGAGTCACGTGACGGACCTTGGAAGCCTTAGTGGCGCTTGTGAAAGGGAGCAGCGCTTTCGGTGGCGCCACCGAGTGGCTCCATGGGAAGGCTGGCTAAGCCATCCACAGTGGCGTATTAATACGACCTTGCAGACATTTCACCAAGTGGTGGTTCTTATTCGTTTACGCGTAGTGAAGACGTTTAACACAATGAAATGTGTGTGCTGCGGCAATTCAAAAGCGTGTTATGTAGAAAGTTATGTCATTGAGTGCTTCCCAGAGCTGTAACCTGAGCAGCGTTCTGAAACGCCGCCGGGTGGGCAAAACGTGTCTATCTTGCCGATTGATTGATTCCGGGCGCGTCAACTACTCAGGACATTAGCCCCGTAAATGTAGTGCATGTTTTTCATCGGGAGGTGGCGGTGATCTTTGCGTACTTGATGGCGAAATCCGGCGCCGACCTACCGTTAACTAGCGGTTTTTTTCAAACTAGGACTCTCCCACCAGCGGGGCACTGCCCCAGCCGGGACAAGCTCTAACCTCCCGACCTGTCTCCCGGAATATTTGGTATTGAAGTGCATGTTAGTGTGTGTGTGTAAGTAAGGCATGAGGATAGGGCAAGGAAGAGGTAGGAAAGATCGCGTGCGGTCCGTGGCCCGTTTGGTATGTTACTGCTCCGGCATTCGCATGGTGTTGATGGGAGAAACTACGGAAAGCTACCGATCAGAGCAGCCGGACTGCAACTGAATTCGACCTAGCTGGAAATCTAGTGTGGAAAATCCTCCCGCCGTGGGGAGTGGGAACCTAGGACCTCCCGGTGAGAGGCACTGCAGTGACATCCGTTGATGCCCTGAGCCACCGCTCCCGGTTTGCCGGTTGAAGTGATGTGACTTGTGTTCATAAGAAGCCCCCTCACGTTGGTTTGTCTCAGTTCTGCTTGTTTGTATTGGGCGCGCAGTATTTCCTTATATTTTTTTTTTTTTTTCTTTTTTATCTGGTCAGACATTTCGAGATCTGTTTACGCGGAAGGTCCTCTGTTGGGAGTATCTCTCGTTGCACGCACGGCGCGCTGCCGCACGTCCAGCAAACACACCGAGATTTGAAGCTGTATGCGTTGCTGGGAAAGGAGTTGGCGGTGTCGTCCGAGGAGCGGGACGAAGGGAGCGCCCTTTGACCTTTGGCGCCGCCGCTGCCCGAGGCGGAGGGAGGACTTCGATACTCTCCGCTCCACCCCCCACCCCACCCCCCACCACCTGCCTTCTCGACCCTTGCATTCACCTCGGCAGGAGAGCTCTGTGTTTCTACCCGCTGTTATTTTAATGCGCGTTGTACGTCTTGGAACGCTCGGAGGAGTGTTTCAGTTGTACCGATTTTTTTTTTTCACTTTAAAATGAATCAAAGATTTATTTCACATTGAGTGTTCCGAAACTAAACCATGTAACACGCCCGCGGAAGAATCGTAGGATTTTTCGTAAATGTGAATTCAGTCTTGTCGCTTTGTTCTTGATGTAACTGTTTTACACGAGTGAAATCGCGTTAGTGTGTTGAGAATTGCGAGACTCAAATATCTCTCTCCGTAGGCTGTTGTTTTCCATATCGGCGAGCGCCGAGGTGTTAATCAATGGCACTCGAGAGGTGGAGATTTGTGTCTGCAGGAGGAGACCCTTTTCAGTAGGTGGCTTGGGTGCTAATACAAGGCAGGGTGTAACGAAATGTAATTTACGATTTGTTCGCGAATGCCGATTGTTTACTTTGTGGTGACAATCACATATTCGCCCCATGTTACGCGGTATAATATTCAGTAGTCAAGACCTACACGGAATGGAATAGATTGCATGCAAAAACCTTTGAACCCTTTCCTCGAAGCGTTCAACAGTTTAGGAAATTAAGTACTTAATTACATTGTCTCTTATTTACTAAGTAAAAGAGACTTAATGGAAAATAGTTTGTGATATCGGTATGCACAAGTCTTGTATTGTCGGCCCGAGATCGCTAAGGCAGTAGTATCGTAGTGATCTCGGACCGAAGGGTCGCGGGTTCGAGTCCCGCCTCGGGCATGGTTGTATTTGTGTTCGTCCTTTCACCCCTTATCATCCTCATTTCGTTTCATCTTGATAGTTACCATACCGTTAACACCAATAGTGGTCGCTAATGACCTAGATGTTGATGCGACTTTAACCAATTTAAAAAAATCTTGTATTGTGAAGTGAGGTGTCGTGCAGTGTAGAGCAGATAAATGAAGAAAGTAGTGATTTAAAGATCGAAGTGTAGTGCAGTGTAGTCTTAATTGTGCAAATATTCAGAGGGGAGTTAGATTATGGAAGTTTCTTTATTTTAATGAATTAGTGTTTTATGAGTCAGTTTTATTATTGTACCATTATTTTATTGTTTTACTATTTTCATTATTGTACCATCGTTATTGTTATTAGCTTTACTATTTTTATTATTCAATTTATGTTAGTTATATTACCTTAGTTTTGAAATTAGCTGCCATCGGGTTATATCCCTTTGTAGCTGAAATAAATTTATCTTATCTTACAATTTCGCTGGTGGTGCTCCTTGTACCAACCCGCTCACCTTCCAGCGGAGCATCGATTGAGTTGGGACAGTCCCCCAGGAAGGGGGGTATGTCTGGTCTCCGGACATGTGTAATAATGTAGTACATGATAGTGTAAGCGTGTGTAAGTGAGGGGTGAGGATAGGACAAGAAATGGAAAGTAAAGATCGTGCGTGGTCCGAAACCCGTTTGGTAGGGTACTGCTCCGACATTCGCCTGGTGTCTATCGGAGAAACCTCGGAAACTACTGATCAGAGCAGCCTGGCACTAGAATTCTCCTCCAGATGAATTAGATGTAAGTATCTAGCCAGTGTGGAAAATATACCATTCTCAAGATGCAGCCTTATAAACTGCAACGTTTATACTGTTCCAATAAACATCTTGGTGCTGTTGTTTTAAGTGCGAATGGCGTGGAATGTGCCGGCCGCTTGAGGAGGGGCTGGCATGATCAGCTGGAAGGAGAGCACGTGTCCTCGGGGCAAAATACAAACAGCGAGATTGATTCTTCCCTAGGGTCTCGCGTGCGGCCTGCCGCTCTTTTGGAGGCGATCCAGAGTCAGCGGCCGTAAAGCAGGGGCAGAAATAGGGCGACTGGACGACGGGGGAAACCCGGCTTCTTTAGCCGAATCGTTGAAATGATTGCTCCGTGATTATTTGCTCCCTGAAGACACTTAAGTTTAGCAACTCGAGACATCTCGCATTCCTGGATGGGTGACCGTCTGGAACCCCGATTACTAACGTCGGCGAGTCAGTGGCCGAAGGGATAAAAGGAGGTCGACGTGACGAGACAAACGACAAGGAACTTAATTGAGGATTACAGCAGCTGTAAAAACGCTCGATGTTTTACCACCTCCTCCCCTTTCAGTACCTTTGTTTAGGTAAGGAGTTCGTGTGAACTTTCAGGGCTTGTTTTTAGAACCTTCATGAAGCTTATCAGAGGTGCACAAAAAATTCAGAACAGTCGCATTGCGCAATGGCTTTCTGGAAACTAGCGATCTCTTGCAGGCCGGACTGGCTATAAACACAGTGTAAACTTATTTGCGTATCTTTCAATGTGGGTACCAGTTGTGTAATTTGATCAACATGGTGAATGTAAAAAATAGCACATGATTACCAGTATTCTTACGAGAAAGACCGCAAAACGTTCAGTGTACGTATTGAATCCAAGCTCATAATGAGCCTGCTCAGTGACCCTTCCCAACTACGTGTCTGAAAGGTCCGTCATAGAATTTGAAAACCGCGCCCCCTGGAAGTACGTGCCGGGGAGGTTGTCATTGGGCTAGCGGCCCCCGACCGCGCTACCTGGGTAGACTCCAGGCCGTGTATCAGGCCGCACTAAATTCGCAATATGGCAGCTTGAAAGATTTCCTGTCGGAATAGCCAACTTATGAAACTATAACTCTGATCAAGTCTCTCGCTTTTGTTTTATTTGTTGTCTCTTTCACAATCCTCGCGCGGTCTCGAGTCTTGTCCACTGTTCAATAATACATGTTTCGTTTTTCGGTAGAATTAAAAAGAGATGTTCATCTATAAACGTATCTGCTGTGAATAACTATTAAGTTAATTAAGAAATATCATTATCAACTATCGTGAGCTTAAGAAGTGTTAAAAAGTGTCAAGTGCAAATGAAAAATACAACCTCAAAAGTTATCTGTGGTCATACATCTATGTTATTAATGCTTTTGAGATGTGTGTCAACAGTTCCTTCACGTTTTGAAGTGGTAGTAATGAGTTTTATTGAACGCAAATAAATACCACAATTATTGAAGTTAATTAACGTGATATACATGGTAGTTTTGTAAGTGATCTAATGAATTGTTCCTAACAGTCCAGTTATGTCAATATCAATGCAAATGCATCAATTTAATTTATCTGTTCAATTATTCATTAGCTTTTAAAAGTTCAAAAAAAAAAATGAAAATCATCATTAGTGTAAGTAAGTCTTCAATAACTTATCCATTGTTACCAGAGACAGTCTTTGAATACGTGTTATCTTCAAAGGTTTAATATTAAGTATATACCCAGATGTTGTTGGGGTATCCATTATTTTCCAGTTATAATTAAAATGAATTCAGAAAAAATAATAATAAATATAATATAATTAATTTAAAACAAGAAATAAAAGGGACACATAACAACAAATAATGAACTACTAATTTAAAATTTTGAAAAATTGGAAAATAATAAATAAAACTCAAAAACGCCTAGTACTACTAAATAAATAAATTGAACGATAAAACGCAAAGAACGAAGAGCACCAAAACGCAAAATGCAAATCTGTAGCAACACTCGTAAACTAACACAACTTCACTTGGATGGCTTTGAATGTTGGCGGAATCTACGGAAGTAGTCATTGTTTCATTGCAAACTTAAATTTTAAAAAATGTCCCTACCGCCTGAAGGTAATATATACAGGGTATTTGTGTGACGGTTGGCAACAACTTTTGCCAACATAAAACGAAAGGAAACTACCCTAAATCGAGTATAAATGTAT
This sequence comes from Teleogryllus oceanicus, assembly GCA_964035755.1. NCBI lineage: Eukaryota > Metazoa > Arthropoda > Insecta > Orthoptera > Gryllidae > Teleogryllus > Teleogryllus oceanicus. The sequence goes on along the minus strand of CAXIVR010000013.1, from coordinate 80,737,246 downwards.
GTTCTCATCCGACAGTGACATTTTTCAAAAGTTGTCCCGTTAGTTCGGCTTTTTAGCTGGCCAGCAGTCTAGCGCGCGATTGGTTGGGAGTGTGTGACGCGGTAGCTGCCCCACGAGCTTGGGGAGGTGTCAGCTCGGTCGCTTGATGAAGGAGCGTGCTGGTGTCAGTTGATGGACGGTTTCGGTGTGCAGTTGGGCAACGAAAGGGGCCGCGCAGGGAGGAACTGCACGTCTCCACTAGAACTGTCTGGTTTGGCTACGCAAATGGCCGCCCTGTTGTTTAAGTAGGTAAAAAAAAAGAAGGAACTTTCATGACTGATGTGGAAACAATTAACAATACTTGAGTTGATTGATCAATATTCTACCGCGTTTGGAAAAATGAATTTGAACATTTCCGTCCATATCACGTTTCACTAAATGCATCAAAAGTTGCTTGATTTTTGAATCTGGACACAATCTTATGAAATTTATACTGTCCATTGCATGGTTCCTTCTATGAGTTTCAACATTTCTTTATATGGAGTTATTTTGGCCAGTACATGGTTTTTAATTAATTCAATTGAATTGTGAATTTCATGATAAATGTTTTGGATATCACATTTATACTGTGGCGAGTACTTTTGAACATAACTTTGTTTAAATTTATACTGTCCTTTACATGGTTCAGTTTCTGAATTTCAGTATTCCTTTATATCGAGTTATTTTGGCCAGTACATGGTTCTTAATTGATTCAATTGAATTGTGAATCTCATGATAATAGTTTCGAGAATACTGTGTTCAATAATTTGTAATTTTTGTTTTTGTTTAATTGTCCCATGGACATATTGTTATTCATTTTTGTTTTATAATCAATGAGAATTTGGAGTTGTATTTAGTTCAATCACTGAAAGTAATCACATGAGAACACCAGAGACCTGTGCTTATTTACATTCTTCCATAGATTGTAACTCCCATACATTAAATACTCCCTAAAACGGAGGGTATTTTTCTTTTTTCTTGTAATTAACGCTCTCGACGCCAGAAGATTGTGGCCGGCACCACGACGTGGCTTGGGACAATCTTCAGCCCTCCCTCCCTTCCACCACTACGGTGGACATCAAAGACCGTAGGGTACAGGGCGAAATATGTCGGCTTGTAACATGTAACATGTTCTTGTGTTCCAGTTATGCCGGATATATATTCTGTATAATAGCTGCTGACCATTATTATTATTATTATTATTATTATTATTATTATTATTATTATTATGAAAAAGGGTGTTTATGCTTCAAATCGTTGATAGCACCATAATTAGCTGTCCAACCCCTTACAAATTCGTAGTGTCAGAATGAAGCATGCAAATTGAAATAAAATTCAAAATATTTTTGATATAACTAATAGTAATGAAGAAACAATTTAAGTAACAAAAAACTTCAAAAGTGTTTTCTAAAAACTAAAATTTAATTGCAAGAGTAGACATCGTTACATTAACAGGACGTCGTTACATTAAATGGCAAAAATGGAAGAGGCAACAAACAGAATCTTTGTTTATCGTTCAACTATTCCTTTTCGCGCGCCAAATGCAAAACTATTTTTAAAAACAACGTGAGTTCTTGTATCGTGTGGCAGGGATTTGTGTGGCTGGTTCTTTGATTTGCAGCTTAAGCGCACCCATGCGGCGGTCAAAGGAAACAACAAAGAGCCACTCGCTACACTTCGTCTGCGGGTCGGGCTGAGTTCAGCTCAGTAGAACCGACACTAGCTGGATAGGAAGGTCGAATTCAGCCATTGTCTGGGGGAGAATTTTGTACTGATGTTTTGCGTGGTTTCTCCTGTCAACACCAACTGAGCTATCCGGGTTCCGGGAGACCGGTCGGGAGTTTAGAGCTTGTCCCGGCTGGGGCGGTGCCCCGCTGGTGGGAGAGTCCTGGTTAGGGGGAAACCCCACTAACCGACGGTAGGTCGACGCCTGATCTCGCCATCCAACGGGGGAAGATCACCGCCATCTCCCGAGAAAAAAATATGCATTACACTAACGGGACTAATGACCAAAGCTGTTGGCGCGCCCGGAAACAATTAAGAATTAATTGATTAAGAATTAATCAATCAATCAAATCCTGTCAACACCAGGCGAATGCCTGAGCACTACCCTAACAAACGGGCCACGGACCGCGCGCGATATTTCCTTCTTCCTAGTCATACCCTCACCTCTTGTGCTTAGAGCTCGTCACGGTTGGGGCAGTGCCACGCTGGTGCGAGGTACTTTGAGAGGAAAGTCGTCGCCGGATCTCACCGAGTGGGGGAGGAGCAGTACCATCTCCCGGGTTATACACCGCACTACAATAAAACGTCTGATGACCATTGCGGAAGCAAGTCAATGAATTCTTCCGCGGGGCCGAAGAAGTGCTGAGAGCGGGCGATCCGGGAGGCTGCGTCGTGACAGAAACCGCACGGTTACGAGATGACAGGAAGTGGGCATTGTTCGTGGGAATGGGAGTGAAGTACATTACAAAGTTCGAACGTATTATAAGAAAATTCACCGATTTACCGATTCAAAGTATGTGTTTATTTCGGTGTGACAATCTGAGAGAGGTGGCTTAGTGCATCAACTGATGTCACTGCAGCGCCTCCGACCGGGAGGTCCTATGTTCGAGTCCCTACGGCGGCAGAATTTTCGACACTAGCTTGTCAGCTGGAAATCAGTGGCTGTCTGGAGAATTCTTGGTGCCGGCTGCTCTGATCGGTAGTTTTCCGTGGTTTCTCCGATCTACACCAGCCGAATGCCGAAACAGTTCCCTAACAAACGGGCCACGGAGCGCGCGCGATCTGTCCTTCCTCTTCCTTGTCCTATCCTCTCCCCTTACACACACACTTACACTAACTTGCCCTACACTACCACTCATGCCGGGAGACCGGTCGGGGACTTAGAGCTTGTGGTGCTCCGCTGGTGATCCTCTCCCCTTACACATTTCTCCCTTTCAAAATTCAAAATTTAAGTAGTATATGACTTAGTGTAGGGGGGTTTTTTTTTTAAAATTCAAAATTTAAGTAGTATATGACTTAGTGTAGGGATCACAGAATTTTGAAAATGTGCACACAATTCACTTTTCCCCATAGCACGTCATACGCAGTTTTTAACTTTTTTTTACGTAAAATAAATAAAAATAAATAGGGGAAGTAGAAGTCAGCGCTGGGGGCCTGCTGTTGCGGAAGGACGTCGACGGTGGAGCGTAATAGCTGTTCCGCTCTTCGGCGGTTCAGTTTTACGGACGACGCCGCAATACCAGCTACCAGCTGTGCGCCGCAGTTCGCCTCCGAGGGCGGATTTGCATTTTATTTTCGGCTGCAATGCATGTTCATATCACAACTAAATTGTAAAAAGTGACCTATATAGAAGCCAATATAGTGAAAAACAATCATAATAATAAATCGTGTCCAAATGAATCACGTTGAGCCGGAAAGACAGTTGAAAGACAGTACTTTTTCTCGAACTTTGGACGGCGATAACTCCGTAAATGATTCACTTCCTTTCAACATTTTACGGTGTGTTGCGATTTACCATCACCAATCCGGCTTCGTCTGAATGCAACAATATATTGATAAGAATGATAACCTATGTTTCAGTGCTTGGTTTGGAAACGTCGTCACTGGCCGATAACCTTTACTGTAATTAAATTGCATCACAATAGATGTCTTAACAAAACGAAATACATGCATTTAATAAGAAAGTTATATACCGGCACTAAAAGAAAGTTTTATATTCTTAATGAGGTCAAGAAAATCTTCTGCGGTTCTTCGCTCTAGGAACTAAATACTTTTGAGACACGAGTTCGTTTGTATGTCGTGCGTAGAGGAACTCTACATTCTACGAAGTTTAGTTATACACCTGTGGTTGAAAAATCTTCATTACGACAACATCGTCAAGGGAATGACTTCTTTTTGCGGTCTCCTGTAACGATGTAGAAAAGTCTTGCAACTTTTGCCTCCTTTTCATACGAAACTTCGCGGGAAGTTTAACACTCCCAGTTTTCTTTCCGAGTTAGGAAAGTCTCTGAAATGAGGTTCTGCACTTTTTCGGAACATTTTACTGTGTTGTCTGCAGTTCGGGCAGGACTAACATCGAAAGTTAATACAATGGGATGGTGTGAACCACTGAAGAAATAGACAAATGGGGTAAGTTGCGGGAACAGGTTTGGTAGCTTGTAGCGGACTGTAGTGGGAGAGATGTACTCGAACCCTCAAAAAACCACAGTGATGATATCACTTAAATGAATGCTAAAGGAGAAGTATGCAAAGCAGTTTTGTGATGCAGTGAGAGTTAGTCGTAGGTTGAATAAGATTTTCCGGGTGCCAGTATGATTGAGATGTGATTATATTGGAGAAAGATGATTGTGGCTTTTTAAATCGATGCGATAGAATATTATTCAATAATATTTTTATATTGATAGTTCTACTATCACTAAAGTAATGCAGTGAGTGAATCGGTTTTCTGGAACTCTGTGTGCCAGAGTGTGCTACAATGCCCGAAGTAATTTCGAGGCTACACTATTTTACAAAATTAAATGAGCGTGTTGTAGTTGAGGGAAGGTGCAGTGAAATTCAATTGTTGAAAGAGCGTTTTCTGGGAGTGTGCAGTAAGAGTATCATCGCGTATTAATTTTGACTCGTTAAAAAAAAAATTCAAAAACCTGTTGATTCGTATTCGCTCTAAATTCAAATGCTAGATGATAGGTATTAGCACTTTTTATGAAACCATTGGCTCTAAAACAGAGAATATCTGGGAAATACTGGTCATCCCGCGTCAAAAAGATTTAGGACGAAAATATAGAAGTTCTGAGATGAGAGTGTAGGGAAAGGTCGCCGTGAAAAGCTTTATTCGCTGTCGGCATTGAAGCTGCCACTCACACGCACGGAAAGCAACCTCAGTGTACAAAGGGCTTTCCGAAAAGTAGCTCGCACACTGCCCTGAAACAACAAAGTACTCGTATAAACTGCAGTAAATGAAATATTCAAAAACAGTCCTCACGACTGCTGCACCACAGTACTACAGTTCTTTTTATACCAAGAATATACAGAAGTTGGTATTCCATAACGTAGTACGTCAGTAGCAAATCATCAGTGGCGGGCGGCATTTTCCTTGGGAGACGTGCTATCGCATGGCGTCGGTGCTGACTTACGCAGTGACGCATTGAGTGTGAGAATTGCGTTTGTACGCACAGTAAGGAAATGGACGGAATAGTAAAATAAAGTATTTGTATTTTTCAGTGTAAATGGAAACTTTGGTTGATTTTGTATTTTCCCCGAATTGCCAGGTATCTTACGAAACCATCAAAGCCTTCGACGGAGCCGAAAGTTCTCGCGTTTCTTTGAATTTCTGCGCGAATTGAATCGGTAACACTGTATACTGTAGAGGGAGACGAAAGAGGTTATACTGGAGAGGGAGAGGAAAGGTCGATTGCGAAAGGATTTTGCACGACGCCCGCTCAAATGTTCTGTGCACTTCCTGCGACTCTCGCGTCGTGTATGTGTCTGTCGTGCGCCTGCCCCGCACTCGTCTTTTTTCCCAGGGGAATTCTCGCCGGGGTGGTCCCCAGCGCGTCAGACTCTATTTACATCCGCTGCCGACCCACAAGAACCTATGGATCCCACCAGCACGCAGTTTGCCCTCATTGCAACCTCCCCATTCAACGCCTAGTTCGATTTGCCCAGCCGGCTCACAGCTTCTGACTTTCTAGGCCGGTGCGTCTGTCGGAGCAATGCGCCACTCACAATGCCTCGGTACAAGTCCCTCCTCTGTGCCCAGAGCACCAGGCCGCTGTCACGACCAAGTCAAGACCTCTGTAGAGGGCACACGAACGACTTCGGAACCCATTTTTCGTCTCCTGATTGATTTTTTTTCGGGTTTCCGGACGCGTCAACTGCTTTGGTCATTAGTCCCGTTAGTGTAGTGCATATTTTTTCTCGGGAGATGGTGATCTTCCCCCGCTGGATAGCGAGATCCGGCGCCGACCTACCGTCGGCTAGTGGGGTTTCCCCCTAACCAGGACTCTCCCACCAGCGGGGCACCGCCCCAGCCGGAACAAGCTCTAAGCTCCCGACCGGTCTCTCGGAATAGGACAAGGAAGGGGAAGGACAGATCGCGCGCGGTCCGTAGCCTGTTTGGTAGGGTTCTGCTCCGGCATTCACCTGGTGTTGATCGGAGAAACCACGGAAAACTACCGATCAGAGCAGCCGGCCGCTAGAATTCTGGGGCGGTGCCGCACTGGTGGGAGATACGTAGTTGGGAAAATCCCGCTAGTCGACGGTAGGTCGGCGCGGGATCTCGCCATCCAGCAGGGGAAGATAACCGTCATCTCCCGAGGAAAAAACACGTGTACTACACTTACTGTAATAATGATCCGAGTAGTTGACGAGCTCGGAATCACTAACGAACCAACCAACGAACCTTGAAACTAACGAGTTTCACGTCGTCGTGAAACTCAGTGTCCGGATGCTCTTGTACAAAATTCCAACCTTGAAGCTAACGACGTGAGTGCCGCCGTGAAACTGAGGGTCCGGGTGGTGGCGTTGCCCGGGAACGCGGCCGCGAGCTGCCTCATCCCATGGGATTCCCTTGACGGAGAGGCAACTACAATCGTATTTTTAATAAACCCAATCTTCAATTTATATGGAAGAGAGTTTTCACGCGGCGGAGGTGGGCGGGGCCGCAGGGTTGGTGAAGGAACGCCCCCGCCGCGCCGGAGTGTGGCCAAACGAGGTTAGCAGCGCGCGCCGGCGCTATCGATTGTTACATCATGTTTACACTTAGGCGCTTGCTGGGGCTTCGCGCAGTTGTCTCGTTGGGGAAGGGCGGGGCCAGCCCCTCCCTCCTCCCCATTCTCCACGTAACAATTACCTTCTACGCGAGGCATTTTTATGGAAGATTGGGCTTTAAATATGATTGTAACCCACATTTGTGTTATTATAGTGCAGTCGAAAAGGCATTTTGCCTCCCAAAACGTGAGGTAGAAGATTTTATTTTTTATTTTGTTTATATAGTTATTATTAAGAAATTTCTTAGTAATTAATCGCTTTTTGTTTATAATGACCTTAGGAATTAAAAAATTATACATTGAGAGACTATTAGTAATTTTGGGTAACTTCAGAATAATAAGAAAGAGTTAGCGAATTTTTAAAATGTCGTAGCTCTGTTACTATTTTCTCGAGAAAAATATTTTATAAAGCAAAGGCGCAGAGAATTGTATTACCTTTAAAATTGTACATAACTATTTTTCACTGAGATCAACCATTAAAATTATTACACAAGAATAAAAAAAGGCCCGAAAATTGTTTGCTTTTTTGCTATCAAAACTTTTCCCGAAGTATTTCGAGGTGGAAAACGTAGGATTTTCTTACAAATAACAATATAAACAAAATAAAAACAAAATCTTCTACCTCACGTTTTAAAAGTTGGTTCCCCTTTTGACTCGCCATCGACTGCACTGTTATAATCTAATATATTAAAGCTGTAATGAGAAAGATTTTGATGTTCCTGCTATTCCCCTCGCGGTAAATGGTCAGCAAGCAAGTCAGGTACGAAAAAAAAGAGAAATAAACGAGGTTGGAGGTCACTATATATCGAAGAGATCACACCTTTCCTGTATTGATAAAAGGCTTCGATATTTGTTATGTTTGGAATGCACGGCTAGAATGGAAACTGGAAGAAGGCATCATGTGCAACTTGGCAAGTTCGCTGCAAATGAAGAGCAGTTGGTCTTGCTTAGAGAAGTTAGTGTCGTGTGATCGTTGTCAGCTGCAGCTATTCGCTGTACTTTCTCATATATCATTCCTGTGATATCTACGGGAAATATCGAAGAGATGAGGGAATTCTGATAATTGTTGGAAAATTCTGTTTCATGCATTATGTAGCAAACATTAAGGTTTGGTTGATACCAGAATTTGGTGTCGTAGGCCTTGACAATATCCATGTATGCATGTGTAAAGATCTTGGTAAAACTAAATCGTAACGTGTATTCATGGATATGCAGTATCTTCTGTCGTAACCTTTCTACAGCACTTCCTCCTGTGCGACATAATGGCATGGCTTCAGCTAGTCATCATAAATTAAAATAGCCTTCTCTTAAAAAGTAGAAGGCTTTGTCCGCCAGTACCAGCTATGGGCAAAAGGTCTTCGCCTCGCTAAGGAAGACATTGGGGAGAAATTAAGAAATGTTTTATTTACGAGACTTTTGCTGAGCCGAAGTGTTTCGAAACCGTTATGTGCGTAGGTGAGAGTTTATTTTGTATTTTCGAGGGCGTCAACTGCTAGTAAGATCATTAGTCCCGTAAGTGTAGCTCCTCTTTATTGAGGGAGGAGGCGGTGATCGTTGACCGCTGCATAGTGAGATCCGGCTCCGGTCTAGACGTATGCTAGGGATTTTTCCCCAACCATCTCCCACCAGCGTAGAACCACTCCAAACGGGGACAAGCTCGTGACCGGTCTCCCGACATGTGTGGTAGTGTAAGGGGAGAGGAAGAGGAATGAAAGATGGCGCGCGGTCCGTGGCCCGTTTGTTAGGGTGCTGCTCCGGCGTTCGCGTGGTGTTGATGGGAGAAAGCAAGGAAAAGTAACCATGAGAGCAGCCGGCGTGCGTCCGCGGGTGGTGGGTGAGAGAGTATGAAATGGCGAGGAGCGTCTGGGAAGCTCATGGAGCGCGCGTGTGCTCGTGCGCTGGCCACGCGGGTGACCTGCGCACGCAGGGGAGAAAACCTCCACCTAAATGGGAGAACCCAATGAGCTGCCTCACGGCAATAGAGTGGCTATAGCAGACGCTCGCACCGCGGGACCGAGGGAGGTGACGCGACGCATGTCACTGCAGTGCCTCTTATCGTGACGTCCTAGGTGGCCACTCTCCACGCTGGCACCGGGAGCGGTAGCTCAGTGCATCAACTGATGTCACTGCAGCGCCTCTGACCGGGAGGTCCTAGGTTACACTCCCCACGGCGGCAGGATTTACGACACTAGCTTTTCAGCTCGGTCGAATTCAGTCGCTGTGTGGAGGAGAATTCTAGAGGCCGCCTGCTCTGATCGGTACTTTTCCGTGGTTTCTCCGGTCAACACCAGGTGAATGCCGGAGCAGAACTCTAACAAATGGGCCACGGACCGCGCGCGATCTGTCCTTCCTCTTTCTTGTCCTATCCTCTCCTCTTACACACACATTTACACTAACATACACTACACTACCACATATTCCGGGAGACCGGTCGGGAGCTTAAGAGCTTGTCCCGGCTGGGGCGGTGCCCCGCTGGTGGGAGAGTCCTGATTAGGGGGAAACCCCACTAGCCGACGGTAGGTCGGCGCCGGATCTCACCAACCAGCGCGGGAAGATGACCGTCACATCGCGAAAAAATGTACTATACTTACGGGAATAATGGCATTAGTATTTGACATACCCGTAATCACTATTCAATCAACCGAACCGCGGGGTCTTATAGTTTCAGTTCCGACACTGCATGCACAGCGAGCCCTAATTCAGCTGCTGTCCCGCGGAGAATTCTGCTGCTCTGATCGATACGAGGAGCAGTTGGTTCCTTATCAAGTGGGCCACGAGCAACGCGTCATCTCTCCTTCGTCATTGCCCCCTCATCTCCACTTACACACACACACACACACGCGCGCACGCACGCACGCACGTACTGCCATTCGTTTCAGATGCACTCTTTACCGGCCCGTTTCAAAATAGCGATGTGGATCGCCCGGCAAATTCGCTACAAATACGTGCGCGAATATATACGCGTAATATTTTTACCGTCTTCGCAGCATATTGTTGCGTCAAGTTTTACGAGTTTCGTGATATGAACAGGCAAGGTAAAAACATAAATCCTTACCGGCTTGGCTTAAGACGACCCCGTACTTTTCGAATCCCTCTCCTATGATTTTAGTCACTTCAGTGTATACATGAAGTATAAATGACTTACATGTTTACAGTTTATCAACCACGATGTAATTTTTACTCAAGAGGTAGAATTGCATTGAAGTTATGATTTAATTTAATCAGAAGGAAACCTATACCAGAAATGTGTAATTGGAATATGTAATATGTAATGTGTAATTGTAATATAATTGGAAATGAAAATCTCACAGTTTCTTTCTTTGTTTCAGGTGAGTGTACGGGAGGTTTTCTCCAGCTGACCATGTGCACTGCGCGAGGTAGGCCTCGAGCCAGACTCAAAATATCCTGTCATGTTTTATTGCTTTGATTTTGAACGGATGTACGTATACAAGATGTGTACTTCCAAATATCAATAGGCAATAAATATCAATATCACAATAACGTTGCCTGAGGTCACCATACGTGAAAATTGCCGATTTTGTTTAGTTCCACGCGTGACGCGTGGAATTTACGAAGGGCCGAAGTGGTGCGGCCTGTAGTCGAACGAATGTGCTCGTAGTTTCGAGTTCTTTGGTCGGCCCAATACGTGAGCTTGGCAGATCTGCGGTTTATGAACGAAACAACGCTTGTCAGCGGCGTTATTTCTTACCAGTCATGATGTAACAACACAAGCAGTCAAAATTCAAAATAAAATAACTCATTGGGAGTTTTGGTATTGTTTTCCATCCATCATAAATCAGTATCTGGATTAAAACATAAAGCGTAGGTTATGTTACGATTATCGAATAAAAACTATATAACCAAATGACCTATCAGACCTAATAAAGGTGTACGTTTAGTTTAATGAATTTTGCAGGACTAGCAGGAACATGGCGTATTACATCAATTCAAGAATTTCTGTAATACTGCTAACATTTACAGTTAGCCCATTAATATTTTGTTTGATATATCCTGGACATACCAGCACAAGATTCTATAGGCAGTACATAAGCGCTGAAGAAGGCCACAATATGATGGTCGAAGGTCGATCGACCGAGACGCGGCTCATTCCGGGCAGCCACGAGCCAAACACAAGCTACTCAGAACTGCATTTACCATTATTCCACAAGAAGCATGATTTGCAAATATCCTAACATAGGTCGTTATTCGCCCGAAGGTTGATTCGGCTATTTATCCACAACGGGACCAATGATGATAAAAAAAAAAGTTGATTTTAGTGTCTGGACATTTGATGGTTCAATGAACGAGTCTTCTGTGGATGGAACATAAACTTTCTTTATGTGATCTCACGTCAAGCAGGGAGAGGGGAGATGGGGGGGGGTGCAAAGCGAGGAGCAAGGAGGTTTTGTATTTATCTTTTGCGATATCTACTCTCCAAATAATTACACTTTTTATACGTCGTTTAGCACATTGTTTTAAATTATTTATACCTTATGAAGAGTTCTTAACGACCATAAATGAAATATTTGCAGGCAGGTTAATGGGGCTTGGTCAGCAAGGTCGTGATCATGCCCCGTTAACCTGCCTGCATTATTTATACCGTTTTAATCAACATGTTGCATCTGCAACATATTTTTTTTTCTTTTGAATCCGGCGATGCTTTCCTATTGCTGTGTATTACACATTCCACACTACTGGTCACGTGATTATTAATCACGTTTTACGCTACGTTCGAGAAATAATCACGTTTCGAGAAATTTGATTTACTTGTCTCAGATTCAAGAATGCATTCCGGCCGATATTTCTCAATCGCAGGGGCAGAATTTCTTGTATGCAGTGAAGATGCGCTTGATCCTTCACTGTGCGGCGGGTTGCATAGGAGTGCCCCGTTATAAACGAATATATCATCATTACTACGCCCCCACATGTCGGATGTAATTCAAACATTTCTTTAATCTCTCCCATTACTAATAGAAACAAAGTGTGAAACTTTCAGAGAAATCGGTCGAGTAGTGTTGACATATGCGTGTGACATACATACGCACATTTCCTTTTTTTTGGATCTGTAGAACAGGTATTTCAATTATGACATGGGCGCCAATGACCATAGCCATGGAAGTGTCGTTTAAATGTCAATCAATCGAAATGGAACCTAGCACAGTGAGCAAGAAGAGGCGTGCGTTTTGTTTTCGTATTTCTCTATGTCGGAGTATTATATATTGAACTCATCCATTTTCCAGCCGAAATACTGAGTCGTAAGGGAAAGTAAGATATTGTTTAAAAGGTGTATGTAGGAACTGAAGTCGACTTTGCCCAAAACAGTGTTACTGTCCATGTATATTTAGTGATTAATTTTTCAAATCATAATTTCGACTGTAACCTGTATCATTTTTTACCATCGTTCACAGCTCGAAAGGAAGCTTTCTACGACCATAGCACCAAATTATGTCCCATTGGATCACAATTTTTTGTGCCCTAATCTGCAAAACTGACTTATCAGTTCTGTATTACTTTTTTGGAAGGTTTACTCACGCTGCAGCACGGGTCTACAGAAACGCTGAAAGTTGCGATACAGCTTTTGTCCATTAAAAACAGTTGAAACACTTGTATTGTAGCGAAAGAGGCTACTTAGAACCCTTCAAGAAAAGGTATTTATTTTCTGACCTGTTGATAAAATTTCGAAAAGTATTAAACGACACACTACCGATACGACAAATAACAGACTCGGTGGCTTGTGTGCTGTTTCTAAACCTAATGATGTAATATAGTAATTAACGAAAGGAGTGGATAAAAAGGGGAATAATTGCATGAGTGGTGTGTTCAAGAAAAGGAACGACGGTAGGAGCGAGGTTTCTTATACAACACGAGTGGAATTATACCTCTTTATCCCCTTCTACATTCAATTTTTTCGTTTACAAGAAAGAATAATTTTAATTTTGAGAAAATGTACCTTATCTTTACTATTTGAAGTATACATTTGTTGCTTCTGAAAATGATCCATTTTATTAGGCCTTGCATTATGTTTGTTTTGCAAGAAATATTTGCATAAGGACGTAACTAAACATATTGCGGATAAAATATTAGAAGAAGCTGACAGTCATGGAAACATTCCTTCCCCTGACAAGTAAAGACAGTTTTCCTCACGGCCTCTGGCGGGCTGGTCGAACTGCTTGCTGCCTGCAGCGCCCCGCGCGGCCGCCTCGCGAACTTTCCACTCGACGGCGCGTGCTGCTCCACGACACCTGCACGCATCTAGTATTGCGACGTCGATAAAGAACGTCCGTGTTCAAAATTGAAACCTCGTTGTTAATTAATTCAAACGATCTCTTAAAGCTGGTTTAGTAAGCACTCACGTTAAATTCGTGCGCAACAAAATTTAAATTGCTGCAGCCATGTGTATTAATTAACAAATAAAATTACCTGAAAATAAAATTTAAAAAACGCCTCTCCACGTGCATAACACGAGGAGAAACGAAGGGAATACCGGAACATCAGGGTCACCTCGGACGATTGGTAGTCTCATTGATGAAGGCAGTACAAAGAGTATACATGACTACGCATTGGGTTCGAACACATACACGGACTATACATGACTGTACAACACATCACCTCATTTCATAACTGAACTTCACAAAATTGTGATTGTGTATAATTTTTCATCATTCACTGTGCAATCCTGAAATACGTATACATGATTTTACTTTCTCGCTATGAAGAAATTTTCCGCAGAAAAACTGGTAATGAAAAAGTGGATAGATCCAGTTGCTAAATTTAGAAAAAACAATCCTCTATCACGTAATGTAGCCAAAATCCGTGTTTTGTAAGTCCGTAACAGACAAGAATCGGGTGACGACAAAACGTCTTTCTGTCAGTCCATCAGTGTGTGACAACGCTAGCGCCTAAATCGTTAAGCCGATTGTTTCCAAAATTGATATTCTCCAATCGATCTGGATGGTGCGGCCCCTGGAATTGGACGCCGATATTTTAATTCGGGCGGTACTTTATATGAAGCCCCTGGGGCATTTTCAAATTTTTCAAAAGAATGACTTCATCGTTTCTGATTAAATGTTGGTGTTGGATAGTGTGAAGAACGTTTAAGAGATCGATGCAGGTGTCATGTTCGTTGAAAACCCGACGTTTTCGAAAATGGAAAAGTTCAAAATTTTTTCGGAGTCTTCCTACAACTAAAATATTAAAGATGGAGATTTTTCCGTGAATGAAACATGTTCCTTAAAGAGATAATTTGATATAAGGTGCTTTACAATTTTTCGAAAATTTGAGTTCTTTCCGCGTAATTTTGCTTGCAAGTACAGACGAGAAAGTTCTTGCTGTTTTAGCACTACTAGTTTATTGAGGTTACAAATCTGCGTTGGAAGATTAATGGAAGTCATGTGGAAAGTAGTGCTTAACATGGGAGACGCATGAAGATAAGCTGTGCATCTTTTAATCGGCTGAGTTAAATCACATCTCGCTAATTTTGTCAGCGTGTGACCGGGAGGTCCTATAATTCGAGGCCCGACTTGCTAGACAGCGAGGTCGAATCAAGATATATACATAGAACGTTGTGTTCAGTAGAATTCTAGTGGCCAGCTACTCTGATCGGTTGTTTTCTAAAATAATATAAAATAAATGTCTAACAACGTGAGAAACAAGTTTAAAAAAATTTCCGGGTCAATGACCCCCATCTCGATCGGGTTTTTGTTTAGTTTCCTTGATTCTTTGAGCAAATGCTGAGATGGCCCCTTGATTTCCTTCTGGACGTAAATGTAGCTTCACTATGCACACGTTTTGTTGGTCTTTCTTTTTGCTTGTAGTGGTAGTAGAGCTTAGGGTGAGTTTCTATTTTGTTAACAATAAAGAGAAATCAAATCTGCAGTTCGTTTACCGTTACAAATAAGTTTTCTATAACTCGGAACCGAAAATATGTAGTTTTTGAAATGTTTATCTCTCGCTTTTATAAAATTATTATTATTATTATTATTATTATTATTATTATTATTACTATAATTTTTTTATCTTTCAACTATTAATAGTTGAATTGTTGAGAAGGGAGTCTGAAAGTGAAGAAAGCGTGCGCAGATGATTTTCTGCCCCTTCGCTAGCTGACGGATCTCGCCATTGAGCGCGGGAGGAACATCACCACCGCTCGGAATGAAACATTTACTACACTAAAGGGACTAACGAGCGATGGAATCATTCACTTCATCTCAATTATTGAAGTGTTTCAAATATTTTTGCTCCTTCGCGACCCTCCCAGCCCTTGTAAACCTGGGAGCAAATCAGCTATTGAGCGCCGTAATAATCGTTTGCGGTGCGCAGATTAACAGAGAATGAGTTCGCAATTTGGTTCGCATATGAATCAGTTGCTGATTATCTTCCCCGGTGGCAAGCGTTGTTTATGTTTTGTACGGATGTGTATTCATCGGGATTGAATTGCGAGATTATCTGAATCTCATTTACTTTGGTTGTCGTCCCATAATATTTCATTACGAGCCAGTGTTCGCTTGGTCCGGAGGAGTGCTCTCTGGTAGGAGAGAATACGCTGCTGGGACGTCCTGTGAAACGAAGTAAAATATGAACTGTAAAATAAAACTTTGCGGATCCAACTCGCCCTTTTCTGGAATATCGCCATTGTGGTGGTATGGTACAATCTATCTGAAATGTACTCTACGCATTACGTAAAACACTCAGGGTTTTCGATTAGGAAGAAGTTCGAGCTTTCTACTCAACCAAATTTCGATTTTTTTATTTTTTTTCTGTAAATGGAAGGTTGTGGATTCAACTTCAGTTAACTCTTGCTCCCGCAGTTTTTGCCAAGTGTTTGATGTGCGTTTCCGTGCTGCAGACACAGATGTGCCACCTTGATGCGTAGCTCCAACCGCACTCCGTGGAATATCTTGCAACGACCACTTCTGCTCGTGTCCCTTGCTCATCAGCCCTACACTTACCAGTTGACCTCTCGTTATGGGCCCAGCACATCGGCGTTGGCAAACTCTCCACTGGGAGAGGTGGCTCAGGGCATCAACGGATGTCACTGCAGCGCCTCTGACCGGGAGATTCTAGGGTTCCACTCCCCACGGTGGCAGCATTTTCTATATTAACTCTACCGGGAGAGGTGGCTCAGGGCATCAACTGATGGCACTGCAGCGCCTCTGACCGGGAGGTCCTAGGGTTCACTCCCCACGGTGGCAGCATTTTCTATATTAACTCTACCGGGAGAGGTGGCTCAGGGCATCAACTGATGGCACTGCAGTGCCTCTGACCGGGAGGTCCTAGGGTTACACTCCCCACGGTGGCAGCATTTTCTATATTAACTCTACCGGGAGAGGTGGCTCAGGGCATCAACTGATGTCACTGCAGTGCCTCTGACCGGGAGGTCCTAGGGTTACACTCCCCACGGTGGCAGCATTTTCTATATTCACTCTACCGGGAGAGGTGGCTCAGGGCATCAACTGATGCCACTGCAGCGCCTCTGACCGGGAGGTCCTAGGATTCCACTCCATACGGTGGCAGCATTTTCTATATTAACTCTACCGGGAGAGGTGGCTCAGGGCATCAACTGATGTCACTGCAGTGCCTTTGACCGGGAGGTCCTAGGGTTCCACTCCCCACGGTGGCAGCATTTTCTATATTAACGGGGGGGGGGAGAGGTGGCTCAGGGCATCAACTGATGCCCCTGCAGTGTCTCTGACCGGGAGGTCCTAGGGTTCCACTCCCCACGGTGTCAGGATTTTTGACACTGAATAGATAGCTAGGTCGATTTCTCTCGCTGTCTGAAGGAGAATTTTAACGGCCGGCGGCTGCTCTGATCGGTAGTTTTCCGAGGTTTCTCCAATCAATAGCAGGCGAATGCCTTCCTTTCTTTGGCCTATCCTCACCCCCATACTTTAACACTACTTATGCATTACACTACCACACTTGCCGGTAGACCGGTCGGGAGCTTACAGCTTTTCCCCGCTTGGGGCGGTGCCGTGCTGTTGGGATATACCTGGTATTAGTTAAGTAGTATCACATACTTAGATTGGAGTCAAACGTGAATAGTATGGAGCATGAATGAAGTGTAATCAAAAATGAATGGAAATCCATACATAAGTGGAAAGTGTGATGGACCCACAAAACACTCGACACCGTGTTAGAGGAAGTAATTTTTCTATATAAAGGAGCTAAAGATTTATCCACGTTTTCGTTACCAGGTCCGCACAATATTAGTTTTTCTGTAGTAAAATGGCCTGTTTTATTTTCTCGCTACCGCTTACGCAGTAGAGAAAAATTTATGTAATGCTGCGCGAAAAAACGGCGAATTTTCGGCAGAAAAATTCTTATTATAAGGTCATGGCAACGAAAATGTTGATAAAACCAGTTGCTAAATTTAAAAAGAAATTAACTCGTGGAGTAGACATAATCCGTGGTTCGTGACTCCTTGATACCGAATGATGGCATAACGTCTGTCTGTCCGTGTGTGGACAACGCTAGCGGCCAAACCGTTCTGCGTTTTCTTCTCAAAAGTTGATATACTGTAATCGATCTGGCTGCTGTCACGGCCCCTTGAACAGATATTTTAGCTTTTTTTTTACGGAGGGGGTCCTTAAAATGATGTCCCTAGGACATTTTCAACAAACAAAACTGGCTCCATCGTTTTGATTAAATTTTGTGTTGAATAGTGCGGAGGACGTTTAAGAGAATGGTGCAGGTTTCATTTTTGTGGGAAACTGATTTTTCGAAAATTGCAGAAATTCAAAATTTTTTGGGCGTCTTTCTAGAACTGCAGTTGTGAAGTTAGAGATATTTTACCGTAATAAAATCTGTCCCTTACAGATACATTTCGAAATAAGGTAAAGTTCAATTTTTCGACGATTTAAATACTTATTGCGTAATTTTGTGTGGAAGTACTGGTGAGAGTGTACGTACTGTTTTGGTACCATTCGTTTTCTGAAATTAGAACTTCGAATTTCCCCGCGCTTCCTTTGACGAGCTATCAGTTTGCCAAGTAATTCAATGCAGTTTGAAATTCTTAAAATTCTTCTTTTTGTTGGTTGATTGAGATGGATGGATGGAAAAACAGGTTTTATTTAATCTTATTGTTACAATGTCCCTTCGTTCAACAAAATGCATAAGATAAATGTTACATAATGACACAGTAGTTAAAACGCACATGTTTCACACACTACAATGAGTGATTCTGTATCGTTGAATTAGTGATTTGCTTTAAAAGATTTAATTTTGTACAATGTGTTTCTAATGTGTTCCCGATAGAATACTTTAAATAATGAGAGATTTGTAGTCTTGTTTCGTCCGTAAGGCAAGCTTTTCGATGGCTTTCAGTTCTGGATCTTTAATTTATATGTGAAAGTTTCCTTTCTTGTCTATATAATGTGCTGCAAGTGTTGTAATAGTTCGTATTTATTGTTGCTTGTTTCTTTTGTAAGAAAGGAAACTTTTCCTGACTATCGAAGTAAATGCAGACATGCACCGTAGGCGCTTCGTTCAATTTTGTTTGGATTTTTTCGAGTGTTTGGTGAAGTGTTAGAGCAAAATTTGCATTATTATAATCTTTCAAAACTGTTATCCAAAATGCGAGAAAGTGAGTGCTGTTGTAGTGCTTCTAATTCAGTGTATTATTTTATTGTTAATAGTAAGAGACAGGTATAATAAACAGAATAAATTTGTTAGTAAGGTCACATGAGTAGTCGTGCAGTTAATGTGCCTGAAAACAATCTCTGGATTTCCGTTATTAACTCTGTGTCGTGCTAAAGGAAGAATTTCTCCCAGTGAATGTGGATTTGTTTAATTACGTCCCGTGGGACAAATATCATGCGGATAATTTGATGATCACATGCACTTTTGGTGTCCGGATGTATTTCATTCTGTAAGTGGTACTTACGGAACTTTCCTGAATTTTCACAATAAAGACAGCGGAAATAATGTGTTTTTATAATTGTAAATGTGATATAATTATAACAGTAAGTAATCTATTTTGCTAAATTCGAATACACGCATTAATTTTGGCCAGCAATGTTCCCTGACTGTAT